>CM077033.1:82316970-82740944 GCA_039090855.1 Macrothele yani | reverse complement strand
AATCCTCTACGTATGATCTGTTCTGATCTATTCATTCGTAGAATAGCTGAGTCTAAGAATTTCTTTAATGTCAGGATTTTTAATAAATGTTGAACACCACATAACCAAAATTCGATAACACAAAGAAAATGCCGTACAATTACTATGGATTTATTTTGAAGTAAAACAATATGTTTGCTGAGATAAGACTACTACTGTACAGTAAATGTATGATACAAGGCACTGATTTATAAAAAGCGCTGAGTTTTTGTTGCCAAAGGTGATTCTACATGCCAAGTTCAATCGCACTTGGCAACAAAAACTCAGCGCCTTTTACAATAGCCTATATCGCGCGATACATATATGTTCAGATAAAGACAGTTTTGAAAAGAACTTTATTTCCTTAAACGTGTTGCAGTACAGCGAGGATACAACCCTTCCATTACAGACAAGGCTTGTACAAAATTTCGGAAATCGAAGTCTATCTCCACTTTAACTCCTATAATTCGCTCAGGGTGGGATAATTTTGCCATGGTTCCATTTTCCCATGACATTGTTTTCAAAATTTCAAAAATTTAAAGTGATTTCTAAGCCCATAAACAAAATGATGGCTTTAGGATCAAGGAACTATGTTGAAGACAAAAACGTGTGAGGAATTTATAAAATTCCATGTTCATGTGGCGCATCGTATACAGGAAGACCAGTAGAGCCTTGCGTTTTCAATTGAAGGAGCACAAGATCAGCATTGGGAACTGTGACTTAAAGTTGTCATCTATGGCTAAACATTGTTACTTAAAGGACCATACATTTCTCCTTGTACAATCAAAACTAATTGACAAGCCAGATTCAACCACCAAACTAGAAATTTTATAAGCTTTCCCTATATATCAGAAGTATTCGCAACTTGTTAATGACATGGCAACCGCCCCATTTCTATCAAGCGCATGAATGCAACTTACCAAAAATCCGTGAGTGTAAACACCATTTATGATATCATAAACAATTTGAAGGTTTACGTGCCATTCGTCTTGATTAAGCTAGGTGAATACGCAGCGGAACAGTTGTTGACTTGAAAAAATATGCATTTGTGACAAACCTTGTTAAAGTCTCTTAATATACATATAATCCTCGCAAGAGTCTTTGTGATAATCATAGATGTGTTCCTGCTCTGACTGTTCACTTTCAAAAGGACGTTTTCTTCCTGGGAGTCGAAAGTATGACAATCTTTCTCATCTCAGCCTTAATTCTGTTAATACTGGCCGACAAAACTGGGGTTAAATTAGCACAGAGAACAATTTTGTTCTCCGATTTCATACGATTCTGTTCTCTGAGCTTTGAATACACATTTAGGAAAATACACTTGACAGAACTACGCAAAGGTTTTGTAGGAGAATGCGGCTGAAAAGTATAAACAAACGAATCTGAACAAGATGCCATAGCTAAGAAAGAACTTAATTCACAACCGAAGAGTTACCCGACAGAAATGAATTGGTGAGACTCCACACAGCAGAACCGGTTTACCGGAATTCCACTGAACGCCAATTATACTCCCGAGAGCAGCCATGGTGGTGGTTAGATCATTCTACGACGTCATATTCTTGCTCGCTTTCGTGTATATACTTTCGTATATACATTACAGACCACGTTTTAATTGCAAAATTATTCTTACGTTTTATCAGCTCAACCATTACTTTAATGTTTTATGTCTGAAATGTACTTTTTATCAATCCTGTTCATAAGCAGAATGTGCGAACTATATGGCAATGGCGGAATCATCTTGCTCTAAGCAATATGGTTAGGCCTGACCAGAGTACAGAAATGTTCGCAGGTAAAAAGAAAAGGGATATAGAAGCAAATACTTCAAATTACTTTATGGGATCAGAAAAGAGATTAAATGGAATAGATTGTGCTGATCTTATTTCTAGAGCAAGCAGTTCTGTACTGCAACGACCTCATAGTCGTTACCGAATTTTTTGATCCTAGAAGCACATCATCTGAAAGTCCAAAACTGTAACTCACTTATCGAATAATAAAAATTATGGATAATTGCACCGGAATTTTCCATCTCAATATTGAGCAACACGAAAGTTGTCATGCGACATCTTCTTGACGAACTTCTCGGGAAAAATGCCAAATAATCGTGTAAAAATACTTGCTAGAGATCTGCATTTTCTCCAACCTGAATAATATTCATGTTGCAGGGCAAAATATTCTTGAGGAGACTCGCGGCCTGATTGAAGCATGAGCCGTAAGAGAAGAGGTCTCATAAAAGTTATTTGTGGAACTGATAATTAATCATAAACTTTTTATTATTATTATTATCAGTGTCATTCTTTCAACAATTTTGAGTAGCAGAAAATGCATTTACATACAAACTGTATTTTGGGAGATGCTTTTGCAAAACTCGGAAAAGAAGCCATGGATCCAAAAGTAATATTAACCTGTACACTTTTCATTGATCAGGCTGGTTTAAATTTCTACTCACACAAAAAACCTGGGCTGGGTTTTTTTAAAGGAAGATATGCAACTTTTACCAAAATACATGTACTTTTCTTCCAATGTTACGTATATGATTAGATCTTTTTCCCACTATATTCACAATTCCAGTTGCTTCACTCAATCTCCGACACTTTCATGAAAGGAACATATGAAACTCTTACCAAAATACATTTACTTTTCTTTTAATATGATGTACACTGAAGAGCAATTGAATTAGAGACAGCTGGTGTTATGCAAATGTGGCGTTGTGGGCGGCCCTGTAAACCGAAACGACATGACGTATGCAGCGATCCGACAATATAAGGGGTGATGTGACGGGAATCAGTAAGAGTCGGACGCAGTATGGATAAGATGAAGGATCTAAGAGCATTTGATCATGGGCGAATTCTCGTGGCCCGACGACTGGGTCACTCCATCTCGGAAGTCGTGCAGGCACTAGGATTTTGAGGAGCCACTGTGTCACGGGTGCACTGTCAGTACATCGAATCTGGTAAAACCATCCCTGCAAGGGCCAACTGCCGTGGAAAACAGCGTGTGGATGGTCGTGGTCATCGCCGGCTAGCTTGCATTGTAACAGCGTAAAGACGGCCCACAGTGCAAGAAATTACACGCTGGTGCACAAAAACGTGTATGCAGCAACACCATCCAGAACCATCTCCTCGCTATTCGGTACAGAAGCCATCGTCCCACGAGGGTACCTCTGCTGACTGCGCATCACAGGGGGCAAATATTAGCATGTTGCCTGGATTTATGAGTCAAGATTCACGTTGGTACATGCGGATTGCAGAATACGAGTACGGCGCAAACCACACCAAGCGATGGATCCTTTTTTGCCAGAAGGGTACTCTTCAAACTGGTGGGAGTGGCATTCTCTTCTGGGGACTGTTTACGTGGACTGAAATGGGACCACTGGTATGTGTGACATCGTCCCTCACAGGTCAACGTTACCGGGATATCGTGGACGACCATTTGCTCCTGTTTGTGCGTCTTCAACATCCCACTGGGGACCTCATCTTTCAACAAGACAATGCACCGTGCCATTGCTCCCGAATTGTATCCGAATGGTTGGATGAACACTCCACTGGCGTGACCTCACTTACTTGCCCAGCTAGGTCACCTGACTTCAATCTCATCGAGCACATCTGCGATGCCATCGAAAGAGATGTTCGAGGCTCTGACCCCCTCCATCAAATTTTCGTGAACTGTGGGAGCTTATTCAGGAGTCGTGGATCCGTATGGATTCCCAACTTTTCCGGTGTCTTGTCGAGTCCATGCCGAGACGAATAGTCGCCGTAATCAGGGCGAAAAAGTGGTGCTACACGTTACTGGACAGGTATCTCTCATTCAATAGCTCTTCAGTGTATATGGCTAGAATTTTTCTATTGTATTTTAAATTCTAATCCCGACACTTTTATGAAAGGAACATTTTAACTTTTAACAAAAACCAGTTTTACTCTTTTTTTGAAATTGGTACTTCACCTTAAGAAGAGAAAGAAATTTTCAAGTTGAATATGTTACAAATCCTAAAATTATTGATAGCTTTTAATACAGATTTGCACATCAATAATCGATTATTCAATCCAACATTTGTGTTTTTTTTTAATTTTTTTGTAACAGTCGTGAAAAGTCTAAAGTTAAGTGTTTTAATTGCTACCGATATGGCGATTTTTTTCTTGTTGTACCATCAACGAGAAATGCATTTATTTCACAATTAGTAATCAAATATAAAAACTATGGCAGTTTTTCTTTTTTAACATTTATTTCACAATTAGGAATCAAGATCGGATCGAACTGCTCTGTGATCAAGAATGGACGACACTAGCCTAAGTCTTGATGTTAGAGTTTAAAAAGTTTTTGTGGCATATGGCAATAAATTCACAATCGATAAAACTGTAAATATCAGGCAAAGATTCTAAAGGACTGGGATTTCGTTCCTGGATTGATTTTTTAGGAAGATAACCTTGAGATTTACACTCATCGTCAGAAAAATAGTTGCACCCATAAAGGCGTGTTGGATTGCAATGTTATTCGATGGAAAGGTAAAGGTAAATGATTAAAGGAAGAATAAATGATTAAACATTGAAACTGAAATGGGCAATGTAAGGGTCGCCCGCAATCGAACTGTCAATTATGAATTTATGTACTTTTAATATTGTGATGAACACGTGCGGACGGACGTTTCATTCCGCCATTTTGTTGTTTCAGATAAGAACTGATATTCTTCACCACCCACGTGGTACCATTTTAATCCTATGTGGGATTAAGAGGGGTGCATGAACACCTATGGCATCTGACCTTGAAGAGTCAGCTGCTCGAGCGCTTCTTTTAAACAAGTTGTCATACTGCTTTTGTATACGTGCAATATTGTAATCCCCTGCTGGTATCCGACGACATTCCTGAGTACAGGTATTTCACGTGCTGACCGGGAAACCAGTTTGTCTTGCGCATGCGTGATAGAGGACAGGAAGGGCGAGGAGAATTGGAGTGAGACAGTTGAGCTTCTATCGTCAAGAAGAGAGGGTCCTGGTTTGGACACCGGTTTCTGACGGAAGGACTGCGGTTATCGCATACGTGCAGCGTGGTGAACGGGAAGGAGGATTCCTTCGTCCACCGGGTATCGCAGAAAGAATTGTGGAAAGGTAGCACGTGGTCAGCACGGGAACCTGAGCGGAAAATCATCGGAAACCCGTGAAGCAAATGTTATCGGAATAATAAAGTCTTGTTGTTGTTTTTATTTCCGTGTACTGGACTGAGTTTGTCGAGGTAATTATTATTCTACACAAGGACGCCTTCAGCAGCCTTGATAGCCAGATCGTATAGTAAAGGGCGAGGCGGTAGCTCACTATACGGCGGGAAAGAAAAGGTATTATCTAAGAATTGATATGTCTGGCCCTACAGCCAGATAAGTGGCGCAGTAGGCAGGATCAGCCTGAAAGCGAGCTCATGAATGACGTGAATGGCGACACGTGTGAAGAAGGAACAACGGACTTTTTGTGAAAATTCCTGTGACCGAATGACAGAACTCTGACGACGTGCCGACCGGAAGAAAGTGACATGAGCGTGCTAGCCGAGATAAGGCATCCATCGTGTCGACCGAGACAAACACAGTGTGCCCCTCAGCGTACGGAAATTCCAAGCCGGACGAGGACTTACAAGCAAGACGACAGGAGAAGCAGAAGGGGGACCTGAGTGCTCCGGTAACGTACCACATTTCTTTTTTCTGAGATTATTTCTGTGTCTTTGCCTGTGCATTTGGTATAATTTAGGGTTAAGAGTAGAAGTTCTCATCATGGTACTAGAAAGGAAAGGGAAAGCTAATAATTAAATACTCTCAGAGTAAAACATTGTAAATGTAAATATTTGTAACAGTAAATTTTATGTCAGTTGCTAGAGAATGCGAAGTGTCAAAATATTTTCATTAAGTAATAAGTGTGTTCAGATAAGTCGAGATTTCATGTTTACGATTTAAGAAATTTGAAGCTAAAATAGCGTAGTGATTTTTTTTTTACGTGTAGCGAAAGAGGCAGAAGGAATATAAGTATGCGAAGTCAAACAGGATAATAGATGTTCGGGTAATGCATGAAGGTAGAGATTGGTTAGAAACAAAACAAGAAGCAGATTAACCTTCGATGATTTAATGCGGAAGTTTGCATGGTTTCTTTTCTTATTTCTTTGCATGAGTGTATTTTTTGAATGTGTATTGTAGTGTATTATCATGAATGAGCTTTTGGAAAGGGAAAGTTGAGGATAATTTAGACGCGGACAACGAAGATAATAGTATTCTTAACGATTCAGAATCAGATTCTAGTAAAGAAGTAAGCATTAATATGGAAGACAAGAAAAAATAATCCAGCTAGAATAGAATGGGAACTTCAATTTAAAATGCTTGAGATAGAAGAGAGAAAGGCTGAGAGGGAACAAAGAATGCTAGAATTACAATTAGCGGATAGGAAAGAAGAAAGGCAATTTGAGTTAAGAAAACTAGAATTAATTAATGAGAAAGAGAAGGAGTCTATTAAAAGTAAAAATGAGGGTAAGTTGGCCAAATACATGAGAATCTTAGAAAGAACTTTACCCAGAAGTCCCAGTAAGCCGGTAGAAATTCTGGACTTCTTTGATTCGTTAGAAAGGGCATTTGTATTACACTCAGTACCGGAAGAAATGAAAGGTCGTTTGGTGATAGCCTTATTCAATTCAGAATGTGTGAACCACTTATTTCGTCGTTTGACTATAGAGCAGTACGATAAGTACGAAATAGTTAAGGAGGCAATTTTGGTGGAATGCCATTTGACTCCGGATATTCATTTGAGACAATTTGAGGAGATTAGTAAGAACAAAGGGGAAAGTTACCTGCAGTTAGCCGGACGTATTAAGAGGACCATAACATACTACATCAACAGTAGTGAAGTGAAAGAGTTCGATCAGTTGGTCAATTTGTTGGTATGCGACAAATTCAAAACTTTGTTTTCCCCAGAACTGAAGACCTACATTCTTCAAAGAGGTTCCGTAGGAAAGTTAGTTCCTTCGACAGAATTAGGGAGAACTTTGTGATTTATACGAAAGTCACGTGGGAGCTATGGAAATAGAAGAAGAAAGATACAAACCCAGTCATCCCTCGGGAACGTATTTCCAAGGAGGTCAATCAGAAGCCGGGAAGAAGGAAAGTTTTCCGACAGGCGGAAATCAATGGAAAGGAAAGTTTTCCGGGACACATCAGAGAGTCGGAAATAAGACAGGTTATTCCGCGGCGAGGTCTATGGTAGAGAATTCCAGTTTGCATAAGGGAATTATATGCTTTAGATGTGGAGTAGTGGGGCACCGTAAAGCAAATTGTAACCCAGACGGCATCCCAGAATACTCCCAGCTCTTACTCTCAGAATTGGAAGAAAGACCCCCAAATAACGTAAATAGAGTAACGGTGGGACAAAAGGGAGTCAAAGATGTCTCAGAGAGAAGGACAGAGCCGGTAGAGATAAGTGATGATAAAAGAATGACAGCTAAGGTAGATAGAGTTTTAGGCCAGGAAGGAAGTCAGTACGAGGTAATAGAAATTCCGATAGGAGAAGTGAAGAGGGAATGTGGAAAGAGCACCAAAATCCTTATTGACTCAGGCGCGGAGGTGAGTTGTGTAAGAGAAGGGTTACTTGGCGAAGAGCTGTTGGAACCAAAGGGAAGAATAATTTTAAGAGGCTTCGATGGTAGTAAGGGAGAGTTTGTCCTTAAACAATTGAATCTCCGATTAGATGAAGAGGGATTGGAAACAGGAGAAGCGCCAGAAAGTTTTTGCGAAGTGATGTGTGCAATTGTTCCTAATCTGGTAAACAGGGTAATTATAGCAACGGAGGATTACCAGCGCATGAAAAGTTTAAGGGAAGCTACTCCGATGTGGGCAACCTCGTGTGAAAAGGCGTTAGAGTTAGGGAATAGGTCGGATGTGCATCCAGAATCTGAGACTGGCGAAGCGCTAATCGAAGAGGAGGATATTCCAGGAATGGAAAGCCCCGCGATCACAGATATTTCAGCGGAGGAGGAGCAAGCGCGCTTGGTAGGTGGAGCATGGCTTGAAGAGCAAAATAGCCCCAGGATATTAGCGCTCAGTGCTGCAGCCGGCGAGGAGAATCAGCGAGGGCAACAGCAGGTCGACCAAAACGGAGGAAGCAAAAGAACCTGAGGAAATCAGGATAGATAGGGAGAGGATAACTCGGGAGCAACTTAGGGAGTTACAGGAGCTGGTGAACAGCTTGAAGAAGTTCTTTTCGGGAGAAGTGGGAGAGACGTCAGTGGGGAAGCACGCAATTACACTCAAGCCGGAAAGCTGTACTTCGTACCCAGCACAGGTACAAGGTGCCACAATCGATGCAGAGAGCAGTGGAGAGCCAGATCCAGGAGTTGTGGGATCGTGGGATGATTGAAGAATCAAAAGAAGAGTATAGTCATCCGGTAGTATGCGTGGCTAAGAAAAATGGAGAGGTTCGGATGTGTGTAGATTACAGAATGTTAAATTCTCACACTGTTCCGGACGCATTTCCGATGTCTCATATCCCAGATTTGTTGAAGGTGGGGGCAGCCGGGTATATTACTACGCTTGATATGTTAAAGGGCTACTATCAAATCCCAATGGAACCCGACAGTAGAAAGTATACCACTTTTTGCAACGCATAAGGGGCTCTATCAATGGAAAGTAATGCCCTTTGGGTTATCAGGAGCGGCGGCTACTTTTCAGAGAGCCAAGAATAAGGTTTTGACCCCGCACCAAGACTATGCGATAGCGTACCTGGACGACGTGGCTATTTTTTCTGGCTCATGGGAGGAGCATTTAAAACATTTGAAAGGAGTAATTGAAAGTTTGGAGGCGGCAGGCTTTACGGGAAATTTGAACAAATGCTGTTTCGCCCGTACGGAGGTGAATTACTTAGGGCACGTGGTCGGCTCGGGCCATCACCGGCCGGACCCCGGGAAATTTCAGGCCACCAGGAACCTTTTTGCCCCCTCAGACGAAAAAGGAAGTACGTAGCTTTTTGGGATTATGTGGATATTACCGTGATTACGTACCTAACTTCGCAAAGATAGCTAAACCTTTAACAGATTGCACAGGAAAAAGGGCGGCAGATAGGGTAGTTTGGTCGGAAAAGTTGGAGGAATCATTCAGGACTTTGAAGGAAAATTTGTGTAAGGCACCGGTATTAAACACCCCAGATTTCAGTAAGCATTTTATCTTACACACGGATGCGAGTTCCTTTACGGTGGCATGTTGTTTGAGTCAGAGGATGAGGAAGGCAACATTAGGCCAGTGGCCTATGCTAGCAAAAAATTAAATGGGACGCAAGCCAGATGGGCGGTCAGCCATCACGAGGCGTACGCCATAGTATGGGGTTTGCAAAGGTTTGAAGGGTGGATTTTCGGTAACCGGGTTGAAGTTATGTCCGATCACAACCCCCTAACGTTTCTCACCCGTTCCGCATCGCAAAGTTCAAAATTACAGCGTTGGAGTTTGGGCATTTCCCAATTTAATTTATCCATATCTCATGTCGCGGGCAAACGAATTCCTCACGCCGATGCGTTGTCAAGACTCAGTTTTAAAGGGTAGGCCAGCGCCATATTGAGAATGTTTCACGGCACAGGTGGAGATCCACAGAAGGTCTCAGGGTGGTACAAGTGTATATGTTACATAACGTGCGAGAAGTGAAAAAGCGTATTATGTTGTGTCACCTAAGATCTGCAGGCAAGGAAGAGACTGACTCGAGAATACGGCCAAAGACCGTATCTCTCGTTCATTTGGTGGGGGCCTGTAAGGGTCGCCCGCAATCGAACTGTCAATTATGAATTTATGTACTTTTAATATTGTGATGAACACGTGCGGACGGACGTTTCATTCCGCCATTTTGTTGTTTCAGATAAGAACTGATATTCTTCACCACCCACGTGGTACGATTATAATCCTATGGGGGATTAAGAGAGGGGTGCATGAACGACCTATGGCATCTGACCTTGAAGGAGTCAGCTGCTCGAGTGCTTCTTTTAAACAAGTTGTCATACTGCTTTTGTATACGTGCAAGGTTGTAATCCCCTGCTGGTATCCGACGCCATTCCTGAGTACAGGTATTTCACGTGCTGACCGGGAAACCAGTTTGTCTTGCGCATGCGTGATAGAGGACAGGAAGGGCGAGGAGAATTGAGTGAGACAGTTGAGCTTCGGTCGTCAAGGAGAGAGGGTCCTGGTTTGGACACCGGTTTCTGACGGAAGGACTGCGGTTATCGCAGACGTGCAGCGTGGTGAACGGGAAGGAGGATTCCTTCGTCCACCGGGTATCGCAGAAAGAATTGTGGAAAGGTAGCATCGTGGTCAGCACGGGAACCTGAGCGGAAAATCATCGGAAACCCGTGAATCAAATGTTATCGGAATAATAAAGTCTTGTTGTTGTTTTTATTTCCGTGTACTGGACTGAGTTTGTCGAGGTAATTATTCTTCTACACAAGGACGCCTTCAGACGCCTTGATAGCCAGATCGTATAGTAAAGGCGAGGCGGTTGCTCGCTATACGGCGGGAAAGAAAAGGTATTATCTAAGAATTGATATGTCTGGCCCTACAGGCAATATTTACTAAAACTACATGCTAATAAGTAGCGTCTCCCTGCGTGGCGTCAGGCAGTCATGTTTGCTCACAGAGCATGCCATACCCCACGTCATGCGGTTGAACAGGTTCCAAATGGTGTCCTGGGATAAGACATCCTGTACAGCTTGAACTTCTTACTCAGTTTCGGCAAATTGTGCGGTAGTGGTGGATTGTGGATAGGGCGTCTAATAGCATCACGCAAATTTTCAAACGGTCTAGCGTTGCGACTGGCGATTGGGCTAGCCATGGTAGATTGTCAGTGCCTTGAAGACAAGCTCTCGAGACAGCACAACTATAAAGACGAGCGTTGTCCTGTTAAAAAAGTCATCGCAGTGAGCGTTCAGAAAATGTAGGGCCACTGGTTGCAGTACCTCATTAACATAACACTGGGTTGTACAAGTGCCTGCAATTAACACCAAAGGTTATACAGCATCGTAGGAAATTGCTCTCCACACCACGACGTCAGGCCTTCTGGAAGTGTAACACTTGACAAAAAACTTTCATCTTGTCGCTGAATACGATGCCTCCACCCACGAATTCGGTGGTCGTCTATTACATGACTAAAGCGGGAATTGTCGCTAAAGATCACCCGCTGCTATTCTGAGTGGCTTCATGAGAGTCTGGCACGACACCATAGTAGTCTTTGGCAAAGATGCAATGTTGTTTAGCACAGTCGTGGGAGCGTTCTACGTGCGTTCAGTCCTACTTCGTGCAGTCTTCTTCCAACGGTGCTGGCACTAATCGGACTTTGCGTGGAGGGCACTATTGCTCGCTGAATATATGCAGCCGTGGCTGTTGTGTCCCTCGGCCTATGTCGGACAACCCGTCGGTCATCTGTTTGCGTGAATCGGCTAGGTCTCCCAGATCCTTCCTGTCGCTTCTGCATGTCTTGTTCTATCTACTGCCGCCAATAGCGTGATATGTTGATATCCGCACGACCGGTATGGTACGCAATACGGCGATAAGGCCATTCAGCTTCCTCGAACCCGACTTTGCGGCTCCTATTGAACACCTCCAATTGCTCGTAATATTTCAGAACTTATCTCCAAAGCACACTTCACTTGCAAAGGATGTAACTGACTTGTACATTGATGTTTGCTGCTGCATATTGAAGTGGGGATGGTAGCGCTTACCTGCGGTCTTCCACACCTTGACATTGTGGTCATTTCTCGCATACAGAAGCGGGATTCGCCGCTGTATATTATGCTTCGCCAGTCCGTAGCATTCCACGCTGTTCGATGCTGACACCACTGAAATCGACGCCGGCGATGATTACGGTAAATCGCAGAAAACAAACAAAAAGTCTGTGAAGAGTGCAGATGCGCATCTGCCAGGTGTCTGGAAATGGTTCTGGAGGACACAAGAGTCCCTTGTACAGTCGCCACATGTCCCTGGATATTGAACGAGGGACGTGGTTTATTAGCCCGTGCCGCTCTCACGATCTTACGGTCCTCTCTGCTAGTTGTGTGTCTCGGTCGGGTGCCTGCCCGTGTCCACTGCTCCCAGCATAATCGGACGTGCTGTCCGATCGTCCAAAATGGCGTCCGATTAGGAGCGCCGGTCACCCTTCCTCTCTCATACCGACGATACGGCCTCGTTCTAACTCCGTCAATTGCCCATACCCACATAAAGGACGGCTCCTCGGCATGTATATCGCTCAGGGATCTCAACTGACTCTTACCGTTCACTTGGACACGAATGTGGGATTCCTTGCCTGGTTCCCTATGAGCCCCAAGGATTGTGATTGCAACGACGGTCTTGGACGTTCAGGCATGCGGCATTGCGCGAAACTTTCATCATTTGCATGTCTGTCCTCCCAGTTGTTATTCGCCGAATTTCGCATTAGTCGCACGGTTTTTCTTGGTGCGCGGAGTTTTATGACAGTGAGTGTACTGTCTCTGTTGGAACCCAAATACATGGTGATCAACAACAGTAATTTTTTGTTGGATATGATTTTTGTGGCCCAGATCTTTTTCGGCACGTTTGTCTGGAACATTATACTGAACAACCTAAGAAGTGCAACAAAAAGAAGGGGTCACAAGCGTTGTAATTACCTAGTTTTTAAGTAAATATCTAATAGCTATATCACAAATTGTTTTCGTACTAAATCCAAGAAACAAAAAAAAATGTGGGTAAGGACTGGGATAATGATAGAGCTCGTCAGTTAATCTAAATATATTATCGAATAGTAGATATTGCATTATAACTATCATTAAAAAAATGTACAAAGGTTGTGTAATTAGCTACGACAATCAAAGTATAGAATTCAAGAAAGCAGAAGATTTCACCAAATCAATGAAATGAGGAAATAAATTTGCTACCATGAAATGAGCCAATAAATTTGCATTCAATAAAAGGAATAATTTTCACAGCTTATTGCAAAAAAAAAAGAAAGATCAAAAACAAAAGAGAAAACCTGAACTTTTTAACGTAAACATGCTTGGCAAGGCTTCATGCGCAAGACCATTTGTAATCTCGAAACATAAACATCTTACAATGGCGGAGTTAAAATATTACCGCGATGTGTGATCTCTTACCATGAATGTCATTTGTTTACTTAATTTACTGCACAGGACGTTGACATTTTGTACAGAACACTGTATAGTATCCGGTCAGTGCAAGATGTTTTCGTTTCCAGATTGCAAACGGCACTTCCCACGAAAAATTGGTAAACGCGCATAGGTAAAAATTTCGTGTGATTTTTTTTTTGTTTTTTTTTTAAATTTGCGGCAAAACTAACAAAAGAAAAAAACGATAATTGGCACGTTAAACATGCTCTCCCGAAGCAAAAGTGCAGGATAACCTACATAAATGTGTAAAATCCGGAAAAAAATGTCGTGCTTACTATTCAGCTCAATTAACTTTCAAGTTAAAAAAAAATATCTACCTGAACAAAAATAAAAAGAAGCACACAAAATGCTAAATTTGAACAGATAATTCCTGCAATAAAGTTGTTAGGTTAGAAATGATAACTTCAGAAAGGCGAAGAAAGCTTAGAAATATATGTACATTATGCATTAACACCAAATGCTAAGCATAACCACAACAATAAGCTAATATACCCACGAGACGCAAACCAACAGAACTACAATCGACCGTGAGTGGAATAAGCCAGGAATCAACACCAACGTAGTGTGAATCCTGGTTTCTGCATTGTTATTCTGCACATCCCACAGATTGTAGAGATCATCCCTTCATGCTCGATTGAGTCAGGCTAAGACTGAGTGCATATACACTGGTGTGCAAAAATTAAGAACGAAGAGGAAAACTTATCATAACAGCGGAACGAGCAGGCAGAACGGACTGAAAGACCACTCAGAAGATAGACTAGGGCCCAATACGGTAGAGCATTCGCATATATGTAGCATGACGTAGGCGGGGGGGGGGGGGAGTGTCGGAAGGGTATAAAGCACACGGGCGGTGTACGCTTAGCAATTCGGTGAAATCGATTGCACGGTGTACATCACTTTGAACGACGTCGAGTTATTGCCAATGTGTGATATGGCCAACAGGCAATCTAGTAGACGACATCTGGATAACTTTACCCTAGGTCGCGTCATTGGAAAGTTGGAAGATGGTCGAAGTGCGACTGGTGTGGCCGAGGAGTTCGGGATCACTCACAGCAACGTTTCACGAGCTTGGAGAGCGTTTCAAATGACAGGACCAGCAGTCCGTGAGGTTAGCAGTGGTCGTCCACGAGCAACCACGGCGGCGGTCGACCGACCGGTACCTTTTCCTATAGGCGAGAAGAGACAGACGACAGACAGCAGAAGAAATCGCAAGGCACATGCAACAGACAACTGAACGTCCGTTATCGCGCTTTAATATGGCCCTGTGGTTTCACAAAGGTTGTCTATTTGCACGACGACTAGTACGGTGTGTGCCATTACCGTCTGCTCATTGGAGACTTATGTGGTGCCAGGAAAACAAGAACTGGTCACATCAGCAATGGGGTCGAGTTCTCTTCACGGATGAAAGCCGATTTAGTCTGTCGATGGATTCTGGACGCATACTGATCTGGAGAGAGCAGGGAACATGCAATCACACCTCCAACATCATTGAAAAGGACCGGTTTCGAGGTGGCGGAGTTCTCGTTTGGGGAGGTATCATGCTTGGTAGCCGTTCTGACCTCCACATCTTTCCAGGAGGTTCAGTCACAGGTGTCTGCTATTGTACCGAGGTCCTTCTGCCTCACGTGCGTCTCTTTAGAGGTGCTATCGGTCCTGAGTTCCTCTTCATGGACGACAACGCTACACCTCATTGTACAGTGGATGTCGCAGAGCTGTTGGAGAGTGAAGATATTCAACGCATGTATAACGAGGTAAATTTCTTCGTCATTTCTGTCCACGCCAGGATTCGAACTCGGATCCCTCATTCCGGAATAAGTCACTCTACCAATTGAGCTACGCGAACGTTTTATTCTGATTCCTATCTGCCTTTATGTCGCGTGCGTCCTTCTGGCAAGTACGTCACATCTCCTGGTACGTTACATCATCTCCCCCTTATTTTTTTTTCGAAGTGCTGGAGAAGGGATTCTCTTATTTTTTCCTATCTCGCGGTGTGGAAAGAACATCACACCACTGCGAGATTTTGAACGGTCGGGTCATCCGGATAGTTCGGGCGCCATTCTAACGAATATGATTTATCAGTCATTTCTGTCCATGCCAGGATTCGAACCCTGATCCCCTCATTCCGGAATAGGTTGCTCTAACAATTGAGCTACGCGGACGTTTGTTCTGACTACTCTCTGCCTTTATGTCGTGTGCATCCTGCTGGCAGGTACGTCACATCTCCCTCCCCTCCCCGTAAGAGGGCCGGGGACATGGCCCACGGGTCAGCCGTGACCATGAATCTTTGCAGGCAGCCATCCGCTGTAGAACGTGCACTTGAGAACCCCCAGTCAATCTGGTGTGTGGAATGCAATGTCACACACATTTCTTTTTCGAAGCGCTGGAGAAGGGATTCTGTGATTTTTTCCTATCTCGCGGTGTGAAAATAACATCTCACCATTGCGAGATTTTGAACGGTCGGGTCATCCGGATCCCATTATAACGAAGTAAATTTCTTCGTCATTTCTGTCCACGCCAGGATTCGAACCCTGATCCCCTTATTCCGGAGTAGGTCACTCTACCAATTGAGCTACGCGGACGTTTGTTCTGATTGCTATGTGCCTTTATGTCGTGTGCGTCCTGCTGGCAGGTACGTCACACATGGATTGGCCCGCAAGGTCCCCGGACCTAAATCCAATCGAGCACTTGTGGCATCTTCTCGGGAGACGCTTGGCAACACGTCACTTACAGCCAGCAACGATTCCGCAGCTGCGATTGGCGCTACAAAAGGAATGGACAGCGATGCTTCAACAGCTCATTGACAACCTCGTCCTCAGCATGGACAGACGTTTTAAATCCTGCAACGTAGTCAGGGGTTATCATATCCTTTACTAAAGACTGGATTTTTCTTGGCAGCCGCTTGTCACATGTACGTTTCTGTCTTCTGTCCAATTGTGTTCGAAGCTACCTTTTTAATAAAGTGCCTTTGTATCCTTTGTATTCCTTGTTTGTACGGTTTTGCTCACTTGTCCATATGCTTACATCTCGGGGATCTTATGGTATGATTAGGTCGATGTGGAGCACTTCTGCACGACGTTACATTTCGAAAAACCGTCTCGTCCTTATATTTTTTGCTCGCCAGTGTAAGATAGATCCGACCTGGCAGGACTTTTGTGTTTCTAGAATTATGCTTTGATATTCCTTATACATGTGTATAATCTACTAAAGTTGTTAATCTTTTTAGGACTAAGAAATTTATGAACTTTTGCATATTCTCAAATGCTGAGTATTGCTTAATATTTAGAATAAATTCTGTCGTGAATGTGAAAAAAAGAGATCATCGTATACATATTTAGTTCAAGTTGCGTCTGTGTCTTCCTTTAACTGCATTACGTCAGAATATAACAATATTATCTATAGGAATATTTATATTGACAATAAGAAGTTATAGGTTACACAAGCGGTCGCATATACAATAAAGCTATCAGCAGTAATTTATTAATAAAAAAATTATATAAAATAATTTATACTTTTTTCCCTAAGCATAGGTCTTTTGAAATGTTTCAGTTGAAAGTGCTTAGTACATCACTTAACTCTAGAAACTGGTTCTGGTTTGGCATTATTTGATAATTGAACGGTAAAAACTGATTGAAGATGACAATCCGTTTTATTTGTTGTAAATTTAACAAGGATGGCAAATCAGATACTATACGAAAAATTGAACTTTTCGTCGTCATGTTGCGAGAATCGAACCCGTGTCTCCCAATTAGCGCCCTGTTATGCTAACCACTACACCACCCAGAACGAGCAAGTCTGAAATTTTCGATTAATTTGATAAAAACTATCACAGGATTCGCTAGTCGAGACAACTGGTATTCATGTTTAGCGAATCTGTAGGTTAAGAATCCTATCCCGTGATTTTCCGGAGGACTTACCATCCTAGTCATATTTACACCAAAAAAAAAACGGATTGAAATGCGAATCCTATATTGGTTTTATTCAAATTAATCTGAAACTTGAGACTTACTCGTTCTTATTGGTGCAGTGGTTAACATACCTGTTCGCTATACGTGAGACGCGGTTCGATTCCCTCTACAGGACGACGAAATTTTCAAGTTTTCGGATATTATGTTACTTACCTACCTTGTCGTATTTACACCAAAACAAGGATTGTCATAAAATCAGAATTACAGTTGAGAGACCTGAGTTTCAGAAGTATTATGTAAGGTGCCTTTCAATTGTTATTTCTTGCACCATCATTGGGACGAAGGGAAATTCTTAAAAAATATTTCGCTGAGACTTTTTTAGAATATGCTGTTTGCTGATGTTATTGTATCTGTTTGAATTTTTCAGTACTTCAGGAAAAAAAGCAGTCACCACAGAACCATACCAATGGCCTTTCGATAACTGTGGTGTAGCAAAATTCGTAGATGCACCGACTATAACGTTCAAAAAATTTTAATTTTAAGTAATAATTATCTGTCCTAATTTTAAGGAGAATCTCTACTCATTATTTGTTTTGGCATTATTTTACGTAGCTGCTTTGTCGAATCATCAAATTGAGCGAATAAGTATTCCTGGTATGTATTTAGTTTAATCAGGCAATTTCCCCACACATGGGTTTTAAAGGTTAATCACTTCTCCTTTTCAGTAAAAGGCAGAAATAATTACATTTTCACAATATGCTATGCGGTATAGTTAAATGTAAAAATTATGCAATAAAAACCAGAGTTTTTTCCCCCGATGAGACAGGTTGAACTTTATATTCAATTTAATTTTCCAGCATATATTAATGTGATGACTCCCAATTTTCTGTAATTCCTTTCGCGGTCACTTGAAGAAAATACCATCCATTCTCATACCCAGCGAAGGTCGGTATTTATTTAAAACTACTTTTCAGAATATTTTATTAAACAGAACATTGAGACATTTCAATCAGGTTGTAAAACAATATAAATACTTCTAACATTTTTTTAGTATTCTTAAAAATGAGAAAGTGTTTATAAAACATATGCAGCTAAAATATTTAAAAAAATGCAAAAATACTGTTATTAAAAAAACGACCTTGTTTAATCTGGATTTTTGAAATGCAAAACGAAAACGAGTTGTCTTCAAACGTTAAGCAAAAGCTGCGGTGTGTGTTGTAATGAATAATCTATGAAGAATTGCCCGTGTTATAGGAAAGACTTTGTGGTTTTACATATAAGGATTTTATTCAGCCCAAGTTGCAGAAAGCTATTTGGAAATTTTACAATCTCCAGATCCGTTAAGCATAAGATATGAAACACGCTTTGTTAAACTTTTATACCAAAAAAAACATTTTTTTTACTTGACAAATTTTGCATGGAGACTGAAAATTGGTCTCTTTTCTAATATTCTAACTAGGTCGGCGATGCGCATAAAGCGGCATGTTCCAGTATACCTAAAAGAAACAACAAAACAGGCATATATTTTGTTACATGTTATAATTAAAGCGCAAATGGACAACATCTGACGAAATTTGAATTTACCTTCTGTTCTTAAATATTCGTACATTTTGATCAGGCATAAGCTGTTTTCATTCTTTTTTCAGACTATATAACAAGGTTAAAACCTGAAAACATTCAGTATGTCAGATATTTAGGTACGAAAAACCAAACATTTTTCGGAAGACACCACTTCTAATACATACTGTATATGATAATGCCGAAAACATTTAACATGTCAAATGTTTAGAAAGGAGGTCTTGATCTTGCTATCTCTTCTACTTTTAGTAACATGATATTAGTTCTTAATACATTTTGCTAAAAATAATAAAAACAGGGAAACTTTATTTTAACATTGAAAAGTAATTACACATGGGAACGAAAGGGCTGATGTACCTTTCATGCGCAAAATCCATTTACACCACTAAACGTTCGTGAAATAAACGCACAAACAACTTTGAAATTTAACGATTATCGACTGAAAAAAAAACGACGTCTCTTTGTAGGATTGCGCTTAGTATGAAATTCCGTACATAAAAAATGAAATTCTTATTCGCAATAGTATTAATATCTAAGACGTCATCGTTTTAAACTTATGGTATTGTTATCATGGGACTTACTGAAAAGGAAGTTTCTTCCACAGATTATTCGCATTTGTACCTGTAACACATCTTCTTTATTCACAGATTATTCATTTTGTACACGGTAAGAACAACTCTTTGAAGAAGAAGGTCTTCACACCTACGAGTCATGCTTTAAACGATATTATTAATGAGTGCTTGGGTTTGGGGCATCTGGTCCCATATTGCAGGCAACACATTACGGAAGACAGCAGTGTATTGGAATGTGGAGCGTTGTTACCGAGATGTTGCTGTACAGCGTCGCAAATGTTATCAACCGGATTGAATAATCTGAGACTGGTATCTTTTCGAGAGTTGGATAACAAGTCGTACAGCTCTGTCAGAGGAGCTTTCAACTTCTGCAACTTTATCCTTCAGTTTTTTGTTTATTATAAATCCAACACCTCTAGTTATGCCAGAATCTGTCCCACGACAGTAGAAGAGATGTCCAGTTTTCAGTTCAATGAGATCTTAACCTTTTCTCCTTACCTCACTTAGGCCGACGATGTCCCACCTGATCTTTTGTAGTTCCTCTTCTCATTGAAGGATCCTTGAATCAGAAGATGGAAAGCGTCCGTTGTAAGTAGCCAAGGTCAGCATCAGATAGCAGCCTATTCCGGTCCTCCGGTGATTCGTAGCATCCTCTGACTTCATGTCGCACTGGCAGCTGCCTTGGCCAGGTACATTCCACCAGTGGGAGACTGAGGGCAAAGATTTAGGTTGTGGAGTCATTTTGGAGTGGTTTGGCCGTGACTCCCCACGATGGCCAAGCAGGTTGGTGAGTGTGGGACAGCATTTCCTCTAATACCGATGGTATAGTTATACCGCTATTGGCGGGCGTCAGAGCCCCTTTAGTGGGTACAGGATGCACCACGAGAAGGCGGTTTTAACATTTGTCCAGGAGAGGCTGTAGTAAGTTGCAAATAACCTGACCTTACATCCCGCTTATATTTATATAATCTGAAATTGGCAGAAATATACATATATATACACTACCGGACACCCAAAATGCAACACCAAGAAGGAAGCATCCGATTGGCGTGAAATTCGCAGCATGGCTCGCCCGCGAGAGGACATGCAAACGATTAGCATTGCAGGGCATGTGCAAATCATATGCGCCCGGCACGCCACCAAGAAGCACTGTAAGAAGGGTGCACAGAAGGCGGTGGTAAGTAGTGGAAGTGTCTTGAGCTGCCGGAACTGTGCGTGGGAAGCTTCCTGATGCCTCGTCGCAGAATACGGCAGTCATTCCAAAACGTTTCGGAGTTCGACAGACGACGAATAGTCGCTTATCGCGACAGGGGTTTATCGTACCGAAACATTGGCACCCGTGTGGGACAACATCCAGCCACAGTGAGGCGAGTATGAATTAGGTCAGTGCAGGAGAGCCGGACTGAAGGACGCGAGTGATTGCCGCAGCCATGTCACACCACCGAGCGAGAGGATCCGCATCCTGTGCTGCCGGAATGGACGGCTTGCACCGCCACATCACGACTGTTAGCGCAGGAATTAGGGCGTGTTGAGCAACAACCTACGTCAGCACGTACCGTTTGACGCCGTCTACAGGAGCGGGGAACTGTCGCACGGCTCCCATTGCTCCGATTACCATTGACGTTACACCACTGGCGAGTACAACGGCAGTGGGCCGTTGGACACCGCACCTGGACTACGGAATGACACGACATTGTCTTCTCCGATGAATCCCGCTTCTGTCTGCAACACCACGATGTTCGAACTAGCGAGCGGTGGCAACGTGGCGAGATACTGTATGACGCCTACATTATGCATCGCCATACCGGTCCGTCGCCTGGGTTATGGTTTGGGGCGCAATTGGATATGACACCCTGACCCCTCTGGTACGCTTCGCCGGTACGCTCAACGGCTACCGCTACATCTCCGACATTTTGAAGCCTGTAGTCCTCCCTTAACTTAAAGGCCTGCCAGCGGCTGCGTTTCAACAGGACAATCCGCAACTGCTCGTGGCAAGCATCGCGCAACAATTCTTCATGGCCCACCAGGTGTCATTGCTGCCGTGGCCCGCCTGTTCTCCCGATATGTCGCCCAACAAACACGTCTGGTCGCTGATCGGAAACCGAGTGGCCCGGAAATCATCACCCAAGGCTTCGCCTGATGAACTGTGGCAACGTGTGGAAGCAGCCTGGACCGACATACCCTAAGCCCACATTCAAAGCCTCTTTCGTTCGATTCCGCGGCGTACAACGGCCGTTATTGCCAGCCATGAGGGCCACACGAACTATTGATGTCTGCGTGTTCCGCAAGTGGCTCGGGCCTGTAAGCTCAATCGTTTCATCTTTGTATATGTTATGTGTCCAGTAAATCTGGCCTTGCTGTCTCGTGTCCTTCTTGGTGTTGCATATTGGTTGGCCAGCAGTGTATATATACATTGAGTGGCCACTTTATTATGATCACCTGACAATTTTAAGAAGTGAGCTATGGTTGCACGCTGTTGACACCAGAGGGAGAGGTCAGTTTAAAACGGGAGGGCTTAGCGATTGCGACAGCAGTAGAAGTGATTTTTGATTGACGAGATGGGTAAAAAATGCGATTTGACGGGCTTTCTACGTGGGATAATTGTCGATCATCACCAAAACCACCGCATTCGTAAAATGTTCCAGAGCAGCTGTTATTAAAATGTTTAAAGACTGGATTGTCAGCCAAAAAACTGTGTCTCTGCGTGCAACGTGTGGTCGTCGCTGCTAGTGACTGCTCAGGTGGAACGGAGAGAGTCCAGACTGGTAACACAGAACAAAACGGCAACAGTGCAGCAAATTACAGACCATCTTAATCAAGGATCCCTTTAAATAATCTCTGCCCGCACTGTTCGCCGTACACTGCATCGGATGGGGTATTGCAGCCGAAGGCCTGTTCGAACACCTTTGCTGTCTGCAGTTAACAAGAGAAAACGTCTCCAGTTCACAGAGGAGCACAAGGATTGGACTGTTGGTAATTTGAAACAAATTATGTGGTCCGATGAGTCACGTTTTCAGTTGCACCATGAGGAGCCCGTGAGGAAATTCGGCGAAAACAGCACGAAAGCATGGACCCCAAATGCATTGCTACACTCCTTCAAACTGGTAGAGGCAACATTATGGTTTGGGGAATGTTTTCCTGGCATGCTTTGGGCCTTTTAATTCGTGTTAATCATCGTCTGACTGGCACATCATATCTAAACATCGTTGCCGACCAAGTTCATCCTGGCCGCCCCGGTGGCGCAGTGGTCTAAGCGATGGCTTCTGATCATTCGTCCGAACGGGGTCCGGGGTCGAATCCCGGCGAGGAATGGATTTTGTGTTTGGCTTACTGCACTGGTGCTCTCCCTTCCCTGGAACCAGTGACCCTAAATTAGGGATGGGCGACTGCTTATAGCCCATTGAGTTGCTCGCGGTGGTCGTTAAACTTCCAATAAAAAAAAAGTTCATCTGTCATGTGGATGGTTTATCCCAATGGCGATGACTAATTTCAACAAGATAATGCGTCCTTCCATAGTGCTCGTATTGAACAGGAATGGTTTCAGGAACATGCCGGTGAGTTTACTTTGCTTAGGTGGCACCCACAATTTCCAGATCTCAACCCCATAAAGAATTTATGGGATGAAGTTGACCGAGCCATCAGACAGCTGGATCCACAACCCTGCAATCTCACACTCTTGGAAAGTGCTATTCATCAAGCATGGTCTCAGATTCCACAAATCACCTATCAGCATCTCGTGGAGTCCAAGCCATGAAGAATTGATGCAGTATTAAAGGCAAAAGTTTTCCCAACGAAGTACTGAGGGGGTGGTCATTATGAAGTGGCCACTCAATGTGTATATACATATAGAGAAAGAGATTTACCGTTGTGTCATTGTGATTAAATTTAAAAAACTGGGAGGGGGGGTTATAATTATAACATAATTCTTGGCGGCCTTTTATTTTTATCACTAGCTTGATTCACAGTTCTTAGTTTGTTGTTTCGTTTGGCATTTTTCGCAGCAATTGATTAACACTTCTGTTTCTTTCTGAGTAATTCAACGAAGACATGTTTTTTTTTTATCACAACTGTAAAATTGTGGGGTGTTACTTGTTTGCATGACGATCTTCGAAATTCGTGCTGCACAATACATAAAGAATTATAAACAATTGAGATTTGAAGTGTTCAGTAAATTCTTCCCGAAAACATTATCTATAATTTTAAATTATTTGTAAAACATCCTGAATCCTTGTATGAATATCCTTCTCTGCTCAGGAGCTACATAGCTCCAAAACTCTTCTAAAATAAAGATTTGTAATTAAATTTTTAAAGGATCTGCATACCAAGTTTAATGTAGTTTTTGTTTTGCCTAAGATATAGACGGTAGCACTAACCAAATGAAAACTTAAAAAAAAAAAAAAAAAGCATGAACTTTGTTTTGGACGAATATGGGTTTTGTTTTATGACAAAATCCTCGTATTGTTTAATTGCCGAAAGCCATTTGCAATAATATCTCTCAACTGAACAGGGTGAGTTCTTTAATTTTTCCTTCTTGAAATTTAATCTGAAATTGGCAGAAAAGTATATGTACGTAAGCAGCCTCTAAACATGCAGTTATCAACTTTGTGAAAAGGTGCCACACGTTTCAATTTTCTTAAACGTGGCCCGAATTCCTGTCTACGTACTGATGATTATTACACTCTCAAAAAATGTTAGATAAATACAAAAAGGTTACAAATCGCTTTTAGGAAGACGGAAATGTTTCATAATAATAAGCAATCATATCAACTCATATTGACATGTTTTGTTTCTTCTGTAATAATGGATCCAGCTGTTCAATGAAGAGCCATGCACTATATATATGCCATACATGACCGTTGTCCCGTTCCATGATAGCCAATTGTAAATATATGTGGTATCAAGTACATTGCTGTCCAGAATTTAAGGAAGTTATGTATTGTGGTAGATATAGATCATGAAGGAACAAATTGAGCTTTTAAACGTATGCACACGAGTCCGCTGTGACGAATGATAACACTTCATGATGCGCAACACGTCAGCACATTTTCTGTGATCATGTGGTACCTGCCAAGTATGCATATGCGCAGTAAGGCGAGTCATGTCTGATACGAATTCAGTTTTTTTACGTATTTCTTCGTTTACCGAGGATCCACGGGTCCGTGGTAAAAAAAAAGGATCTTACACAGACTTCAAACGAATGTTTATACAATCTAGTCCACGAAGTACAAGCTGATGACCGTAGAAAGATAAGTTCACTCCTTTTCTGACGTTACTCATGTTACACGTCCTGATACGTATGTGTCGTGTTTGACGTCGTACACGACAGAGTTGGAAACCAATCGAAATACTTGGTTTCCGCGTGATATCACTAAAAGAATGAACCCATCTCTCTCAAATATCATAGCCGTGCATTTCTAGACGACCCGAGGTCTAATACTCAACACTATCAAAGGCGGTACTTATTTATTTTGCAAATGGTCTGCTCTTATCCTAGCGACAACAGTTCCTAACTGATGTCTGACTTTTTTCTTGCAGTTTGTTGCTTAGGACACAACACGTACTTCAGGCCTTTTGCTCTAATATCACTTCTCATCTGACTGAAATAAAGTACAGGATCACATGTCGCCATGTGTCCGAATGCAAACCTAATACGTATTTCCTCGTCTTTTGTAGAAGTCACATGTGTAAGATTTTCCTTATGTTTTCCCGCTTAGATAAATGAGGTAGCATCCGTTAACCACGATTACATATAATTACACATGCAATTTTTTAAAGATTAACCCTGTTAAAAGTTGTAATCCAGTCAACAAAGAATATGACAAGACGATTACTATGTTATTATTTGGTGGCTGATTTTGAACAGCATTGAGAACGTTTTGGTCGACCTTATACAATTTAGAATACTGCACGAAGGTGACTGTGTGATGAATTTACCCATTTAGGGTTAAAATTGCAGTCAGTTTTTGTTCATATTTTTATGTATGTTAGATCAGTGTATGAGTATCCCTTACACGATTATATGGAAAGTAGAACGGAAAATCTATAATTGCATAGAGACGAAACTCGTAAAGGATAGGTGTTCTTAAATGCTCTCAGAAAGCAGGTTATTAAATACTCCTGCCTTCATCGTATGAAAAAACCCCTCGAATTCGTGAAATGGTAAGTTATCAGGGCTTGTGATGAAAATCAGGCAGACCTCGTCGCCGAGGTCCAGCTGCCGTTCCATTGATTGATGGAACTAGTCAAAATAATTATTTGAGCTCCTTTAAACGTGGCATTAAAATGGGCTCCAAATGGGTCGGTTTGTGAGTCTCCCAAACGTGGTCCATTTTGCATTTCCGGATTTCCTGGCAATATCGTTTTATGGTTATGTCTTGCATAATGTGACATAAAAACCATTTCCTGTAGTCGGCGTTCCTGTAGACTCAATTGGTTGGTGTGTTTGAGGAGTGAAAGCTAATCGGTCGCATGCATCGTGGTCCGTTCCCTTCGTTACCAGATATGACATGCTTTCGAGGATGACCAACATCACAACTGTGTTCACTTCGCTATTCATTTCGACAGCATAGTCTCTTCTTTTTGCTTGCAAACTTCAAGATATTCTCCATTGGACTATCTGATTTATCACCACTTTCGACCACACGTTATGCGGTTGCCGTGCATGTTTCGCTTACCACGCCATTTTCATTTAAGTCTCACTACGCTTCTGAGCGAAGACATAAGTATGGCGGACGTTTCAATTATTATCGCAAAGCAAAGTTTGTTGTCACCTATCTAGCCGCTTTGAAATCGTTCACATAATTCCTTTTTTCTATTCCAATGTTAATCGAACACCACCTAAAACTCGGTGGGATATTCAGCCTGAAATATACTGTACAACATATACTGCAAAATATTGATCTAGTCTTACGTAATGGAGAAGGTCATATATGCAACGAGACAAAGTGTATCAGAGGAATCCGCATTACACGAAATATTGTCTAAAATCTATTCATATTATTTGGTTGATATATACTTAATGCTCAAAATAGTATAACTAATACATTAGTAATCTTTTTTTCATGGCGTAGAAAAGAAAATCAAATTTTTAAAACTTTCGTTCAAATTGTTAAAGTGCTCTGTTATACATTTTGCAGGTTGCTGTCTGCCTTCCTTGAGAAAGCCATGCGGTTGATGTTGGAAATCTTGGAAACTTTGATTTTTTATTCAACGCAAAGAAATTCCGATTACTAGTAAAGTGATACTATTTTGAGTATAGTTGGTGTACTCTTCCTATTTATTAATTATATTTAATGCATTTGTCGTTATATATATATTTATAAGTTTCTTTAGTTTTGGTTTTCCTTTAAAGAATGTACAGAATAAGAGTATATTCCAGTTTATGAGCTTTACTGGAGATCGACCTGTTGAAAATATTGATCTAGATTTATCAATAACATTTAGTAGCCTTATTTCTTGAAAGCGGTCAGTGGTAAATTATTGTATACCGTAAATAATTCTAAATGACTTTCCAATAACGTTGGTATTTCAGTTTTTATAATAAGTAGAGAGTTACCTTAACTTTTATTGACAGTTTCTAATCACCCTGGAAAAATTCATCTATATGTGGTATTAAATAACTAAAAATATATTACTCATTTTCAGTAATAATTTTGGATAATGTGTGATAAATATTGAATATGTTCCAAAACTCATGGTTCACAGATAACTTTATGTTGATCATGTATAAGGAGTGCTAAGCACCCATGGATGTAGGAATAAGGGCAGAAAGTATGACATCACAAACTTGAAAGCCTTGTTGGCGCAGTGGTCTAAGCGATGGCCTCTGATCAATCGTCCGAAAGGCGTCATTGTTCGAATCTCGGTGTGCCGACCCGGTGGCGCAGTGGTCTAAGCGATGACCTCTGATCATTCGTCCGAACGGGGTCCGGGTTCGAATCCCGGTGAGGCATGGATGTTGTGTTTGTCTTACGGCACTGGCTCTCTCCCTTCCCTGGAACCAGTGACCCTAAATTAGGGACGGGCGGCTGCTTATAGCCCATTGAGTTGCTCGCGGTAGTCGTTAAACCTCCAATCAAAAAAAAAAAAAAAAAGAGTCTCGGTGAGGCATGGATGTCGTTTTTGTCTTACGGCACTGGCTCTCTCCCTTCCCTGTAATTAGTGACCCTAAATTAGGGACCGGCGACTGCTTACAGCCCATTGAGTTGCTCACGGTGGTCGTTAAACCTCCATTAAAAAAACTTGAAGCTTTCCTAACAGACGACGCTCATGGTGTGGCGGCCAACTTAAGCCTCTGATTGTGGTTTTGAGCCATTGGGTTACGTACGTGATAAGTTTGATTTTCGAAATTTGAAGTTATCTTTTTCAGAAATGGTGTGTTGTTGCTCTTATGGATGTCACAACAATTCCGGGCGACAACCTCATGCAGTTACTTTTCACAGGTAAGCAAAGGAGAAACATTTAACATGAAATCTTTTTCGGAAGAGCATTTAGTAGTAAAGCACGTATATGAAGTCAATTTAGATATGACCAATTTAATTTCCAATGTTGATTGGCAGAATGACACTGAGCAGTATGACATTTTGTTGTGCTAACAGATTAAAATATTCTAATAGAAACTCGGAAAAGTCATCTTTCGGAGCTTATGCTTGTGCACACCGGTAAAAAGCCTTACCAACGTGATGCATGTTCCAAGTAATTTACTCGAAAAAGGGATATTTCAGTGCGTTTACTGACACACACGGGGAAAAGCCTCACCAAGTGATTTATGCTCCAAACAATTTGCTCGAAAAAGGGATCTTTCGAAGCATTAACTCATTTAGACGTGTGAAAAGTTTCACCAATGTGATGTATGCTTTAAACGATTTATTCGAAAAAGTGAACAATCGAAGCATTTGTTCATTGACACGGGGGGGGGGAATCTACCCAATGTGATGTATACTCCAAATAATTTGCGCCGTCGCGGTGGCACAATGGTCTAAGCTATCGCCTCTGATCTTTCATCCGAAAGGGGTCGGGGTTCGATTATCGGTGAGGCATGGATGTTGTGTTTGTCTTACGGTACTGGCTCCCTCCCTTCCCTGGAACCAGTGACCCTAAATTAGGGACGGGCGACTGCTTATAGCCCATTGAGTTGCTTATTGGTGTCGTTAAACTTTCAGTAAAAAAATGCTCGAAAAAGTTATCTTTAGAAGCATTTACTCATTCAGACGGGGGAAAAACCTCACCAATGTGATGTATACTCCAAACGATTTGCTCGAACAAGTGTTCTTTCGAAGAATTTAGTCATTCACAAGGGGGAAACCTCACACATGTGATGTATGTTACAAGTAATTTGATCGAAAAAGTGTTCTGTTTCTTTAATTTATACCTCATGTCCGAAACTTTCAAAACGCCGGCGCATTAGGGATTGTTAAAGAACTGTTTTAGGAAACTATTAATTTTTTACCTTATTTTAGCATTTATTATCACATTCATGCATACTTTTAGTAAAGAATAAAAGGTTGTGTTTATTTTTTTTTTTATTTTGAAATATGAAATATTCATAACATTGGATCCTTTAATAACTGACATTTTCTTATACTTCCATCCAGAGCAGACAACCAACTGAGGATGTGGTGATCTGTGCAAGAGTGGCCCCTTGCAGCAGGAAGTATACAATTTATCTAGGAATCCCCTTGAAGAACAATCTACAAAAGGTATGAGATTCCTGTCAAAGGCATTTCAGGAAAAAAAACCTGACAAAATCTAGAAAAAGTAAAATAATTGTTTAAAACAAGAAAAGACAGGAATGTGATGTAAAACAAAAGCATAGGAAATATGAAAGTTAGATTGAAAAACATCCATGGATCCTTTACATTATTATAATTAATGACAGTGTTTTGTATTCTTTATCTATAATATTCCCGTGTGTGGAATAAATTACTAGGTGTATATTACTATTATTCAGTAAAGTTGTTGAAAAGCTACCAATACCCTGAAAATTGAATTAAATACTTTTTTTAAAATGTTTGAACAGATACTGACACTATATTGGAAGCCGAAATGATATGCTTTTTAAGAGAATGGGATATCTTTAAGTTTTATATCGTTTAACAACTCTGCTAAAAAAATTTAAAATTAAAGTAAGTTGTCCTATAATTTTATTAAGAACTTTCGATCCTTTCTTACAAATAACTGGAGCCAAAGGCTTCCATTTTTTAAGTCTTTTGAGCACCGTTATTTCTGGTTTCAAATTCTGAATATCGTCTAATGTCACATATAATGGCAATTTTGATCTACTCTGTATTTTTAGATTTTTGTTCAAAACATAAAGCGTTTCTGTTTTCCCAAATGTTATATTTTGCAACTGCAATTACATAATGTAGTATTCAATTTTCAGATTCAGAGCAGGAAAGAGGAAGATGATAAAAGATTAGGTGTATCGAAAATTTATCTTTATAATTTAAATATTGATATAACCAATTCCAAACATGTTTTGAAAAGTTAATATCAACAAATAAATGTTCTAGGGTTTTCTCTGAGCCACAGTAGGTGATTAAAACATTTACTCATTCACACGAAGGAAAAGCTTCACCAATGTGATGTATGCTCCAAACAACTGACAACCGATCCTCCTTCGTACAGGAGAAAATTGTCATCAATGTGATGTGTGGTCTAAGCAATTTGCTCAGAAAAGTCATCTTTTAAGGCATATGCTTGTTCATTCAAGTGAAAAGCCTTACCAATAAGATGTATTTCCCAAGCAATTTCCTCGGAGAAGTAATCTTTCATGGCATGTGCGTTTTCACAGTTGAAAAGGCAAAATCATAATATATCTTTGATAAAGTAATTTTGGGGTATTACAGCGTAACCTTAATTTGTGTACACTATCATATTCTCTTCATTTTAACAGAGCAGATCTCTATAAAACGTCACTAAAATGACGTTTTATAGAGATCTGCTCTGTCTTAAACTTAGATTATCACTAAACTTAGTTTATCATACACACAACTTTAGAAACTATAAAAACGTCACTAAATTTAGATTATCATACACACAACTTTAAAAACTATGAAATTACACTATGGTTTATCTACAGAATCAGAAAAACCCTTGTACTTACGCTCATCCCCCAGAAGTCAGCCGAAATGTTTCCTAAATTCTAAATACCTGGAAGTAGCCGTAACGTCCTAAACATTGGTAAATCAACTAATAATATCCTTGAGAACAGTATATCAACGATTAATATAAAAAAGAAGGGCAAATTTATTAATATTAAAAGCAAATTGACAACTTCATGCCTCGCACAGCACTAACAGCTATTACATATTCTGCTCATGTCAGGCTTAAAATGGCTACCGTGGCGTCAGAGGCGTGATGATTCGCTGGCTTCAATTGGATTGCATTGAGTCAACGGAGAGTGCTATCTCCCATTATTCCTACTTCCATGTAAGCACTGCAATTTGTATGACATTAAAACCAGACGTACCGTCATCATGCGGTTTAACAGGCTAATCATCCAATAAAAGCATTTCTGCATATTGCAAACATCGCACACAAAGGTGAAATTATTTAAAAAAAACGTTTTAGGCAAGTATTATCACTGCTTCAATCCTTCCTTTGCAAACAAAACCATTCTCTTTGCAAACAAGACCATTCTCTTTGCAAACATATCAGTGCCCCTTTCGATAAATTCAGGGTCCTGCAAGAATGCTTTAATGAAATAGAGCTCCGAAGTAGTTCTCATGAATCACATTCGAAGGCAGTCCTAACGCTGACTGTAATTCAGGTCGACTTCAATCCAAGCTTTAATACTGGTAGAAACAGCCCGACATCGACTGTGGAACACCAAGAAACAAATTATCCATAAAATAATTTATTCCGTCTCCCGGTTCGACCTAAATTGCAGCTCTTGGGGCAGATTGCACAGCAATTCCCGCAGCAACGCACCAAAAACATAATGAAAAGCATTTACAGTTGAGTGAAGGCTCTTACAACAGCAAAGATTAGGCCAACATCTTCATTTTCCCCTTCCTTTTACTTTGAGTTTGTTCATAAGTAAGTGTCCGAATCTTTTTGATCATGTATGATATTCTGAACTTACCTAAATGCTTCGTTAGTAGCATACCTTCTTTTAACTTCAATGTCTGCGTGGACCAATCAGATATAAACATACTTTTTTATATTATTGATATTCGACTTACGTACCAACTACATAATCGAAGTATGTAGGTAAAAGTGGTTTCAAAGTTTTCTCTGTTTTACATACGGTCATCATTTTATCATGAAAGAAAATTTTGCAGGTTTGTAGGCTTAGTAGCCAGAAAGAGATTTTTATCTTTTCCCAATATAAAGTGTTTCTTCCTGTGATTTGCCAAATTATTTTCTTTCAACACATATTCATAGACTTTTTAAGTTATTTATAATATTAGGTTGAAACCAATTCTTACATATGCTACCAATGAACAGCAAATATGATACACTTACCTGACATTTAACAATATATTAACCACATTAAAATTTAACTGATTATTTCGAGCAGGTAACAAAAAATACTTCATCAAAGTTATTTGAAAAAATTGTTTCAAATAAGTGTAACAATTAGGTGTTCTTAAATGAGCACATTTTCCATTTTTGATTAATTTTGGAATTTGAGATATTCGCATAACATCTCTAAGAAGCTTTTATGAAATGTACTAATATCTTGAGATTTCGATTCTAATGTGGATCTGCTTTGTGGTGCTGATATATGTCCCACTAGGACAGCAAACGAACGTGTCACAACAGTGGTCATAATTCTTTATAAAAAAAAAAAGATGGTGTGCACGAAATCTTAAGATGAATAACAAATATAAAACACATTTTAGGAAAATAACCCAAACGTTAATTGGACTGTGCTCTTTGCATTCGTTTTAAGTGTAAATAAACCTGTATCTTGTTGTTTGCATAGAGCTGATCAATGCCTTCAATGTTTCACCTAACAGGAATTTTTTTTCTGTTTGATGAAATATCTTACGCTATTGAAAAATGCTTTAAATTACGTTTAGAATGCGGAGTTACCTATTCATTTTTTCGTCTTTAGCCTGACCTTAATCTTCTTTTCAGAAAAACAAAAATAATTGGCATATCACACACGTCAAGTATACATTTGGAATCTCACGTGAATACAAGATTTACTTATCTGAGAGCTGACAAAAAAACGATTTGTCGTTAATACATATTACTGTCATAAAGGGTAAAATGAAAAGCAGCAACTACCAAAAATTAACAGTTATTCCTTTTGAAAATTTTCTACTTCACCACTTGCGTTAAAGGATTATTTATTTTACCTTTAGATGGTCGGTTCAGCTAAAAATTGTTTGATCTCTATGTGAAATCGGTGTATTTTTTATCGACTTGTTGCACTGACGTGCATTCTTGGTAACCATGGAATATTTAAGGCCTTTTTTTTGAAAGATGAATATGATGGATCTAGCTTGAAATCCCAGTTTGGCATGGATGTTGTGCGTGTCTTACGGCACTGGCTCTTTCCCTTCCCTGAAGCAAGTACCCCAAAATTAGGGACAAGCGACTGCTTAAAGCCGATCGTGTTCCTCATGGTGATTGTTAAACCGCTAATTAAAAAAAAAAGAAGTTGGCATCGACACTTGAATGCGGTCACCTTTGGGCAGGTAAGCTGCTTTTACTAGCTTGGGAACTTTGTGCCTATATATGTTTAAACTTTGTGCAAATATGAACCGAATAATTTGCGGTGGCCGATATATGCTATTAAACAGAAGTATTTCCGTTTCGACCCATTATATTACACATCCGTCTGATGTCTATAGTAAAAGACTTTTTTTAAAATAGCTAAAATAAATTCACGTATTAACATTTAGCATCTTTATATCACCTTTTACCTTTTTGAGTGATTTGTAAAACATGATACTAAACGTAAAAGCTTGTTAAACCTTCATTTAACAAGTGTTTTTTTTAAACTCGTCTGTTTAAAAGCATTTTGGTTGTTCTCAGAACTATTTCCTCGTTTTCGTTACTAGTGAAATGAGTTATTTCTGATGTCTTAGAAAAATAAAACAGAAGAATGATGGCTCGGAGAAAACAAATACAGAATTCTGATAAAGCGAAATTTCGGCTGCAGGATTACAAGAACTTCCCACCCGATTTTCAGTATGGCATCCGAAGTGAAATCACAGGCATGGGTTTTTGCTTTGTGATGTTGAAAAGTCTTTGCACATTTTGCGCCACACACGCGGTTTATTGTTTGTGTATGTTTTTACAAGTATGCAATTAAATCTTGAAGTTGACAATCGTACCTTAGACCATGTATTCCTGATGAACAATGCCTCTGTAGTCCCAGAAAACAGTGAGCATGACTTCACGGCGTAAATTTAAGTTTAGAATTTGTTCGTTCAAGCAAAAATTCGGTGTCGGTAACCCAGCAATTGATTGGAATTTTCAATTCTGGGTCATATTGATATATCCAACTTTCATCACCAGTAACAATACTTTCGAGAAAACCACTTCCATAGTGAACAAACAACCGTTGGTATGTTTCGAGCCTTGATTTCTGCATTTCAGCCGTTAGGTGAGGCGGTATCCAACGTGCACACACTTTGTTGCATCCTAAAACGTTTACAATGCTTTTCCACTACCAAACTAATATTAAGCTTGCCTTCTATGGTTCTCTGAGTTATTCTTCGATTTTGCATGATGATCAAACTGCAAGTTGCGATTACGGGCCTCACACCTCGGGCCTAATACTTTATGGCCAAGATTTTGCAATAGTCCCTCGACGTTTTTACCAAAAGACTAACAGTGCTTTTGTCCAAAGGTCAAGAATCACAAAATGCCACCGATCTGGTGTGAATCTCTTTAGGAGGTACATTTTCACGAGTTCAAAACTCTGTTACTGCTCACTGTTTGACACCCGTAAAAATTGTTGAAAACGAATGACGTATTTTAAACACAGTTAAATACGGACAATATTACGCACTAAAACGAAGCTAATGCAGAAGGGATCGTTTTCCGTTTAATTGTTTGCTGGCAACAAGTCCTGACCGAGACACTCGAGGGCGATTATTACTCATTGAAGACACCTCGTATTTCGAAAATTAAACGAATGGGCAAATTTAGGCACTTGGTTCAACTAAAAAGATAGATACAAGGACTACACGCACAAAATCCATCTCATATTCGCACATGTATTCGTATCCACTTTTTGCGACTTTGATATCATACATACATCCATATCACTAAAGTTTTCTCTGTTACTCAGAAGTCAGCTCATCTATCAAAAATCATCCAACAAATTGAAGATAAACCAACGGTAGGAACTAGATTTTACTTACTCCAGATATATCGAACATCTCCATTTTTGGCGATCTTGGCACACAGCGGGAGCTTCATGGACTTCCGTCATGCGTCTCATATAAGAACATTGACACATTATACTCATTATCTCTCTCTCTCTCTCTCATATAAGAACATTGACACATTATACTCATTATCTCTCTCTCTCTCTCTCATATAAGAACATTGACACATTATACTCATTATCTCTCTCTCTCTCTCTCATATATATATTTCTGAATGTGTTTCCTATGATTTGTACGGCTTTCCTGCACATTTGTTCTTGCAAATAGGGCTCGACAGTTTCTCGTAATTTGCATTTCATTACTTATTTCTTCAGCATATCCACACCACCTGAGATTATTTGTCTCTGATTATTTTAACAACATTTTGCCACATATTGCACATGCAAATAACACCATTCCCCACATAATCGTATGCATTCTTATCCAAAATCTCCCGTAAATAGCACATGTGCTCAGCAGAGAAACTTCTTTTGTGTCTATTCATCACTGCCCAAATGTCAATGCCTCACGCCCTGATGAGAACCATTAAAGTTTCTTTTAAAGCTGAATTTTCCCGCCTACTAATTTCAAAATACAGTATTCTTTGTTTTTGAAGTTTGCTGCCTAATATACATGTATATAAAAAAATATACGTCATATAATTATGTGGTGTTTCGAATAGTCTTCCATTTAGTACTAACAGTGTACATATTAATGAAGAATCCCACCGTCAAAAACCAAATGCTCTATACCTGCATACCATTTTTGTGCATACCTGTAAAGAATTTTGATCATTTAGAGTACCAACTTAAACGAAGGAAGATATGCAAACCTCTATGGTTCTGAAGCAACGTTGATTATATTAAAAATGTTTTAAAGCCATTTTATTTTAACTACGGCCGTACACACATAAACTTATGTGTATAAAAAACAGAAGATTTATCTCTTAGTTAACATTTCGCCATAAGAGAACATGAATTTCCTAATTGCGTATGAGAACTCTTACAATAGAATGAACATACTAAGTAATGTTTATTGCCTTGAACACAGTTTTTTTAATCTCTTACAAGATATGTAATACTTTGTTACTATGCATTGATATTAATAGTTAGAATAATTTAGCCGTTTAGGAATAATGCGTAAATTCATGTTATTTAGAAAACATCAATATACTTACGTATGGTAATCAGTAATGAAATCGAAAAATAAGTTTCATAAAAGCAGCTAAATTTTATGTTTCCTGTTTTTCTTGAAACTCTTTAGTTCTTTAATGTAATGCACCCCACTGAATTTAAGAAAGAATTATTAGATGGCACATGCATTCCTTTTGTGAATCAGAATTCATTAAAATATTACTTGGTTTTTATGAATGTACCCCATTTTACAGCAGAAGCTATATTTCTACTAGTATGGATTTGGTACAATTATTATCAGTAAGATGTAGGAATGTGTCCACTTAACGATTTCAATGCATTTTGAATTTATTTTAGACATCTATCCTATTCTCTTCCTGCAGGAAGAAAATAATATAGGTTCTTGTATTTTTGAATAGATTAAGTCTTATGTTTCCGCCTTCCACTATTTCCATCCCCATAAACTAAAAAATACGGTAATTCCTGGAATTTCAATTAACGCTCCTGACTGAACAGATTGGTTTTTAGGATTTAACATTTGTTTTATCACGTCATGATTACAAAAAATCATCCAATTTTCATCACATGTCCCAATGCACCTGAAGAAACCGTCATCCTCGAGATTTCAAACAATTGACAACACAAATCTGCTTGTCGCATTGCATATATGATAAACTAAAAGTAAATGATATAAAAGTAGAAGTACTTTATGTCCCAGAGTTAGAAACTAGCATCCTATCAATGAGAAATATTTCTGAAAAAGGTTATGGTGTTACTTTCAGTAGAGACCAATGCGTAATAAAGCGCGGTAAAGTAATTGCCACCATAGGCACTACTGATAACTGAAATCTCTATAAGCTGAATACAGTGGGAGAAACTGAAAACGCTAAGTTTGCTGAACACTGTGAAAAACAAAATTGTATAAACTTGTCGAACATAAGCGTTCCAAGCACAGAGATCCATATATCAACCGAGACATTGAAAAAAGGGAAATGTTAAAAGGATTAAAATTGTCTGATTGCAAAAGAAATATAAATTGTGAATGCTACATAAAGGGCAAAATAGCACAGAAACCACATCCCAAGAATAATGTACATAAAGCACGAAAGCCAATAGTCCTAATTAATAGCGATTATGTGCTCCTACGGAATCTATAACTCCTTGAGGGAAAAGATTCTTCAAAACTTCCACTGATGACTTCAGCTGATTTACATACATTTTTCTAATGAGCAATAAAAATGAAGCTACAGAATATTTGAAGGAATGCATTGCGATCACAAGTAACAAATTCAAAACCAAACCTGGCACAATTTGAACTGAAAACGGTAGAAAATGTGCTGTTTCAAAATTAGAAAAGTATTTTGCCGAAAATGGAATCGAACACCAAATGAGTGTACTATATTCACCACAGCAAAATGGCGTGGCAGAAAGGAAAAATCGGTATCTCGTTGAAATGGCAAAGAAAAATGCTCCGGGATTCGGAAATAGTAAATACGTTTTGGGGTGAAACCCTCATCATTGCAACATACCTGCAAAATAGGATCTAAAGAAAACACACATTTCGAATTATGGAAGGGTTATAACCCTTACATAGGATACCATAAGGTGTTTGACTGCAAATCATATGCTTATATGCCAAAACAAGTCCGAAAGAAATTTCACAATCATGCTCATGAAGGCAGATTTGTTGGTAATAGGGAAATAACCAAAGGATATCGTATCATAATACCAGGAACAAACAGAGTGATAATAAGCCGTAGTTTAAAATTTGATGAAAGTCCCAGTGTACAGGAAAATTTTAGGCCGATATCAAAAACAGGCTAGAGCACACATGACATTATTTTTGAAAATAAATATCCTTTATAGAATCAAATGGATCAACAGGTGAAAGCACAAGTACACAACCCAGAAGATCCGTTAGAACTGCAACAGGAAGACCGCGCGACAGGTTATCATACATTGCCAAAGTGAAACCTAAGTCTGTGCCTCCAAACTGCCATGAAATACAAAAACTGCCAGACGAAGAAAATCAAAATGGCTGGAAGCCACAAGTGAAGAAATGATATCCTTAAATAAGAATGAAACCTGGAAACTTACTGATTTGCCAGAAGAGAGGAAATCCATCGGTTGCAAATGGACATTTAAAATAAATTACCGTGCTAATGGGGACATAGATAGATACAAACCACGACTGGTAGCAAAAGGTTTTAATCAAAGGTCTAGTGGAGATTATGAATTATGACCAAACATTTGATCCCGTCGTGAAACACACTTCAATCCGCACCCCACTTACAATAACAACATACAGAAAATGCATGTGCTATATAAATTGAAATTTTGAGCGGCGATTTAGAAGAGAAAATCTATATGTCTCGACCAGCATGATACATAGAAAAAGGCCAATAAACGAAAGTACGTAAAGTCAGTAAATCCACTTGTTGAACGGGGAGTCACACCCAAAATCTGTTGATATTCCGGCCACGTGGAGGGACATGCTGAGATGATTCTCCGCATGAATGAAACCCGTGTATCACCTCGTGCCTCAAGGATCAAGTTTCAAAATACGACGTTCCCGACCACAAAAAATATTAGTGCATGAATATTTTCGTAATAGAATTCAATTAATCTATTTGAATAGAAGTGATGACAAATGCAATGCGTCAGATCTAGCAATGTGAGGTTGTACGGATAAGAAATAATATTTCTGGCGTTCAATATACAACTCTGTATTTCACCTATTAGGGGAGTTGGTATTGATGTATGATAAAGAACCCACTGATTTTTAATAATATGATTTTCTTTGGAAATTTCATAGCTGGATTAAATAATGTTAATAATCCAAAAAACCTTTTTCGCGAATATCACAGTAATGTAATTTGTTCATACCTGCCTTGAAAACATTGGTACGATATAGGAAACCTATGAGTTGCCGGCAAGGTGTGGGCCTACTACAACTCATATGTGCTAGACGTGATCGTGAGCTATCCTTATAGTACGAACGAACAGAAGTGTTATTGTAGTGCAACTTTCCGATAATCTGAATGTTCAACACGATAGAAAAGTGTCATGATACATATTTTATCGAGTCCTGATTAAAAATGTGGCTGTGTAGCCGCAGAACGCTTTGAGTTCCCATGGTAACCTTGGAAGTCCGTCGAAGGCGCCTGGAATTGGCACTCGAGTATCAAAACTGAATTTTGAATACTTGGAAGAATTTCGTCTGTTCAGATGAATCTCGTTTCCGGTTGCACCATGCGGACAATATGGGCGTAAATTTTACACGTTCCACTATGTGCTTTCTTCAATATGATTAATGATCTGGTCCGAAATAATCTCCAACTCCGTTTTGCCATTTTATGTCCACGTAACCGTCATCGCCTAGTCCGTACGGACCTTTTAATATATATACTCCTTACCAACAAGTAATTGGACACCCGTGATAGCAAAAGGAAAACGAAGTTTATTCACCTTCAATAGTTGGTGGAGCCTCCACGAGCGGCGATTACATCTGCGACCCTCCAGAGCATACTATCAACCAGTCGTTGTACGACGGCTAGCGGTATTTTCTCCCACTCGGCTTGAAGAAGACAGGTCAGTTCCTTCACCGATTTCGGACGGTGGGGGCACCCCTTAAGTCGACGCTGCAACTCGTCCCAGAAGTGCTCGATAGGGTTAAGGTCCGAGCCCTGCGAAGGCCAGTCCTTTCGATTAACCCCATTGTCACCATACCAAGCCGTGGTGGACCTCGCAACATGACAGGTGGCATTGTCATACTGAAAGTAACATGGATCCACCCCGTAAAACTGCCACAACGTAGGAAGCGCATTGTCATCCAAAATGGTGCAGTAGGTCTTGGTGTTGAGTCTACCAGGAATTGCGACCAAGGATCCCCTGCCATACCAGGAGAAACACCCCCATAGCATAATTCCACCGCCGCAGAACTTCACAGTTGGCACAATACATTCCGGAAGGAGGCGTTCTCCAGGAAGATGCCAACCCAGACACTGCCATCCGAACAGCAGAGAGCGAACCTTGATTCGTCGCTCCAGATAACCTATTTCCACTGTTCAAGGGTCCACTGTCGACGTTCTTTGCACCACGTTAGCCGAGCAGCGCTATTAGACTTCGTGATCAAAGGCTTGTGGGCGGCACCACGTCCATGATAACCGAGTAGATGGGCTTCCTTATGGATGGTATTCATCGAAAGAACACTCCCGGATGACTGTTAAAATTCTTCGCGGATGAGGTCCATCGATTTGGTGTCAGCACCCGTCGGTCTTTAACTCCCAGTTTGTGGGTCTGCCGTGCAGGCGCACATTCCGACAGTCACCTCTCATCTTCCACTTGCCAATAACGTAGGCCATTGTTGATTTTGGTTACTTCAACTCGCTGATATGTCACGTATGGATCGGCCATTTCTGTGATACCCGACGATTACACCTTTCTCGAAATCAGAGAGCTCCGAACTGCGTGGCATCTTGCATGAGACTGGTTGCGTTGTTGTTTGACTTCCCACACGATATTTAACAGCGGCGGCCGCGACATGTATCAGGACTGCTGATATCGTCGATTGCAGGGATGTCCAATTACTTGTTGGTAGATAGTGTATAAACATATTGGCAATATTAGTCACCGTCAGGCGGTCTTCAAAGCTACTCTAATTATATTGGCAACATCAGTAACAGTCCGACAGTCTTCAAAGTTACTCTAAACACATTGCAACATCAGTCACAGTCAGGCAGTCTTCAAAGCTACTCTAAATACATTGCAACATCAGTCACATTCCGGCAGTCTTCAGAGCTGCTACCAGAATACCTTCGGAGGAATTAATGAACATGACTTCTCGGAGATATTTTTTTTTCTTAAGACTCTCATTTCCTTGCTCCGTCGCTGAGACACCTGAAAAATATATGAATTTAATGAGACGTAACACGGCCTCATGCTTACATGTATTCTCGGCAGCAATCACGTTTTCACATCAAATTTCTGTTATCGAACATTTTCATCCGACACATTGCAGTCGTGTGCGTGCTGTTTTAAGCACAATTACGCTGTCTTTTTGTCATATCTCAGTTCGTTCTCATGTTTTGTATATCTGTACATATGAGAACTTCTGTATCATGTTTTTATCTACGGATAAAGTAAATGAGATTATGGATAAAGATCAGGAGATTATGGGACACAGCTTTATGACACTCGTCGTAGCACATGGATCCAGCAATTCCTTTTATATATTTCATTAAACATTCTATTTTAAGACCAACAGGAATGTATAGCTATATGGAATTTAAAAACAATGAGGGATTTCCACAGGAATATTTTTCATATGAATTGACATCAGTACTGAAAAAGTGAACAAATACATTAAAATAAATGTTAGTCAGACATGCACATTCATAAGAACATTGGTAATTCGGTCTGATTCTTTAGTATCATTCGGAAATTACCAGATAAAAATGTATATATTATTTCAAAATGGAGTGTGTGAAAAGTATTGCGACGGAATTTGTGTTCACATCTGAAACAGGTACAACTGAAATCATCGGTGAATGATTTTTACTTCACTTACTTTACATTTATTTTAGCACCTAACGTAATCAGTCATTTCCCTAGGCAGCAAATCCGCTTACTCTTTGTTTAATGTTTGTCAACCAGTCAATCTGCAAACTCGATGAAATTGCTTTTCCTTAATTTAGTATGTTTACAGTTTCTCACATTTTTGCACTGGCCCGAATATAGCGCCATTTGACTGAATTTTTTGTCGTGAGCTGCAAATGCAGGCAGACATCTCGAGGTCATAGTTGTGTACTTGAGTTTCGTATGTGTCTGATTAACATTGCGTATTCCTAACAATTTGATACTTCAGTGCACACCATCTGTTGTTTAGAACTTTAGAGTATAGGTGTGCGATCCTACCTGCGCAATTTTCAGGAGATTCAAACACAGAGCGTAATGTCTTGCGCCAAGAGAAAATATTGATTTAGCTGAATGTCCTCAAATGGGATGGTACATACTGCACACTTTGTATTGAGATTTTTCCTTTGTCTGTTCGGATAATAAGATTTATTGAATTCCTTGATTTGGTGCAAGATTTCCTTTTTTCTAAAATAAATTAAAATAATATGAAATCAAATCCGACTTACCGCATGCCTGTGCTGTTTACTGGGATAAATTGAAAAACGTCGTTCGCAAATAACTTGCGCTGCTCAGAGTGTATAGAAATACCTGTAAAAGAATTCAATCATGTGAATTAAAACTAACGCAGAAATTTGCAAAACAGTTTTTCTCAGATTTTTATAAACAGAAGTGCGGATAAATTTTTATTTACCCTCGTATGTTTAACACTTAACTGTTCTACAAAACGAAGGTCTTCAATCCATATATGATAATTACATATAAAATGGAATTTGCTCCATTGAAACAACAAAAAACTGCAATGTTTTAATAGAAAAAAAAAATCCGCTCCAAGTAATGAATATTTTTTTTATGATAACAAAGCAGGAAATCCAAAAATACGCGAAGTCACAGGATTATTGGAAATATTTTGCAATTTAAGTAAGATTTGAAGTAGAAGTGCATGGAATATTTAATACCACCATTTATGGACTATTCGTGTTCCAATGTAGTAAATATTTGAATTGATTAATTTTCGACGAAGCATTTTCCTGAACCATATATGCAGTAATTTAATTCACAAAATTACGGTATATCATATAAAGTAACTGCTAGAATTCACTTATTTCATCATTTCCCGGCAAAGAAAGCAATTATTAATAATGCTAATACGTCACACTTGTCATATTGCGTCGAGTCACAAATTATAGAAATCATTTCAGATTCGTAGCAGATTGCCTTTTACGCGAGCAAGCATTGTTTCCTATTGTATATTTTTGGATGGTGCAACTAACGATGTAGACTGCATCACTGCGTTGGCCGAAATATCGGTGCAATGTTGAATATTCGTGAATGGGAATGAAATTAAATCGAATTTTACAATAAAAGGATAAATACTGAAAAGCCATGCTTTCTGAGGTTTCTATTTGTGAAATGCCCAAGCTATGAATTATCTAGGTTATCTCCCTTGGAATTGTTCTGAGATGTGCGAGAGTTAATACCGGGCAAAAAGAAAATTGGAATGAAATGCGAAGTAGTGATGTCCAATAGGCAATACTCAAGTCATATTCGATACCGAATGGCTAAAACCGTGCACAAATGGATTTTGAAGTACTTATACAGCGCAAGTGAGCGTAGGATTAACATCATCCGCTATGTAGTCACCCCCTGAATTCAGAAACGGGAACCGATTCTGTGCTTGTATGCTTTCAGAGCTTGCAGGATTGCAAAGGCTATCACATGCCATTGAGGTTTTACAATATCCCTAATAAAAATAGAAACGAGCAGGTACAAGCAGTAAGCTAAGATGTATCACCAGGAAGACCAAATTGAAGAATTTCTATAAGCAACGATATGACTTGGTTAAACGGTTATTTTTAGGATACAACGAAAAATGAATTTCATATTTTGTCGAAATTTCTCTGGTACGATCATTAGTAGTGCTTGACATTGTGTCAGGTTTTATCACACTAGAAAAAAAAAAGAATTATTTTCACGGTAAATAAAAAAAACCTTGGGAAAACATAACATACAGTGGCGTGCAAAAATTAAGGACGAGACGGTTTTTCGAATGTAACGTCGTGCAGATGTGCTCCGCATAGACTCAAATCATACCATAAGATCCACAAGACGTAAGAATATGGGACAAGTGAGCAAAACCGTCCAAACAAGGTATCCAAATAATAAAAAGGCACTTTATTAAAAAAGGTAGCTTCGAGCACAACTGGACAGAAGACAGAAACCTTCATGTGACAGGCGGCTGCTACGAAAAATCCAGGCTTTAGTTGGGGATATGATCACCCCTAACTGCGTTGCAGGATTTACAACGTCTGTCCATGCTGAGGACGAGGTTGTCAAGGAGCTGTTAAGGCATCGCGGCCTATTCCTCTTGTATGGCCAATCGCACCTGTGTAATGGTTGCTGGCGGCTGGTGACGTGCTGCCAAGCTTCTCCCGAGAAGGACCCACACGTGTTCAATTGGATTTAGGTCAGCTGACCTTGCGGTCCAACCATGAGTTTAATATCTTCACTCTCTAATAGTTCTGCGACAGCCACTGTACGATGAGGTATAGCGTTGTCGTCCATGAAGAGGAACTCAGGACCCACAGCACCTCTAAACAGACGCACGTGAGGCAGGAGAACCTCGGTACAATAGCGGATACCAGTGACTGAACCTCCTTGGAAGATGTGGAAGTGAGTACGGATACCACGCATGATACCGCCCCAAACGAGAATTCCGCCACCTCCAAACCGGTCCCTTTCGATGATGTTGGAGGTGTGATTGCGTGTTTCCTGCTCTCTCCAGATGTCTATACTTCCAGAATAGCTCGTCAGGCTAAATCGGCTCTCATCAGTAAAGAGAACTCGACCCCATTGCCGATGTGCCCAGTTCTTGTGTTCCTGGCACCACAGAAACCACCGTCTCCGATGAGGAGGCGTTAATGGCAAACACTGTACTGGTCGTCGTGCAAATAGACCACCTTTGTGCAGCCTCCTGGCCATAGTAAAACGCAATCACTGACGTCCAGTTGTTTGTTGCACGTGCCTTGCGATTTCTCCCGCTGTCTGCCGTCTTTCTCTTCTCGCCTGTACGACAATATGCCGGATTTTCGCCGCCGTGGTTGGTCGTGCACGACCACTGCTAAACTCTCGGACAGCTGTTCGTGTGGTTTGAATTGCTCTCCAAGCTCCTGAAACGATGCTGTGAGTGATCCCGAACTCCTCGGCCACACTAGTCACACTTCGACCTTCTTCCAACTTCCCATATCGCGACCTCGGGCAAAGTCATCCAGATGTCCTCTACTGAATTGCCTGTTGGCCATCTCACACGGTGGAAGTGCAGATTCGAACTGATTGTTCGGTTCCTTAGTAGGAGCTTGAAAAACACGACTCCTTTAAAAATCCACCACACTGTGACCAGAACCTTCCGCTGTCTGCTTTGGATATTGTTTGTGCAAAGCAGTACGTCGAGACCAAGACCGTTTGCGCAGTACATTTTTGTACACAATCCACTTTTCGTCACCATTTATCAGTCGCTTCAAAAAAGTATCATTTTCCTCAAGTTTAACGAGTATAGTGCAGATGTTTATACGCGCCGTGAATTCAGCTTCTTTGAGTTCATGAGGAACCCACACATCGATATTGCTTACGTATCCCAACTTCTTCAGGTAATCGTAAATGCTTGAATGATGGATGTGCAATGTGTCTGCAACCTCTCGTTTCGTGTAACGTGGGTTTGACTCGATCAATGCCTTGACTTGGTCGTCATCAACCTCGGTGGGTCTCCCGGACCGAGGAGCATCTTTGAGGTCAAAATTGTAAGTGCCAGCGGTGGTTTGCAAAATTTTGCGAACCACCGCTGGCACTGACGTTCTTGTAGAACATTATCACCGTACACTTTACGCAACTTTTCACAAACTTGACGCGCGCTCTTCCCTTTGCGGAAGTAAAACAGTAAAATATGGCGAAAATGCACAGTTTGGTCTTCCATCTTCAACTTGATGTCAAATCTCCGCAAATCAACCAAATCGCTCACTATTCATTTTAGACTGCAGCTAGAACTGGCACCTGTCGAATTCCACAGCGATAACAGAGCTGCACTTGCCTTCAGTACTTCCAAAACAGCCCAACCGCCGTCGGGTACCAAAATATGTCATGACTTTTCCGACAACCCAATAGTATTTCCTTTTTTGTATCATATTTCTACGCCTGTCTAGAAGTCTCTTAGTGTGTCTATATTTGTAATACTGAACCTATCACTTAAAAGTTAAAAACAAATTTCTTTAAGCTACGTTATAATTTGTAATTTCGCTTAAATTTTGTTTGATGATCTGCATTTCACTTAAAATTTTCATGACTTTAATGTTGTTTCTTATTGGCTAAAAACCAGTAATATCACAGCTAACCACAAACAAGATGACTGATATTACATGTTTTATGAAAAGATAAAATATTGTAATTATGTTGATGACAAATAAATGTTTTAAAATGTAATGGTAATTTCTATGAAAGTTTTAAAATCAAAAATATTTTCTTTCATTTTTGGGATAATAAACCTGTTTAAATCGGAATATATTTCTTTGTCTAGTAAAGAAGAAACATTTTGCTGTTTATAATATAAAACGTTTCCTTAAACATATGCAGGAGAACTAAAACGTACACTGATGCACTAGTGCGCTATAGGACCCACTTTGACCCGCAAAACAGCGGCCACTCCGCCAGGCATCGATTCGATTACACAGCAATAGGTGTCCTGGGGTACTTGGTAACACAGCAGGTCGTCCGAGTTCCTGTACAATTCGGGGTGATGGTGATTTTGCGCGAAACTGCTTGTGCAAGTCGAATCACGAATGCTGCATTGGGTTCATGTCACCTTAATTTGGAGGCCAAGGTATTAAAAGAAAGTCACCAGCATGTTCCTCGAACTACTACTTGACGATTGTGGCAGGGTGGCAATGTTGCTTTATCCTGTTAGAAAGGGCCATCTCCAGCAGGCAACACAACTGCTATGAATGGTTGAACTTGGTTCGCAACGATGTTCAGGTACCTGACAGCTGTCAGGAATTGGGCAATTCGGATACCCGGGGCCAAAGGTTTCGCAAGAAAACATATCCCATAGCATTACATAGAAGCCTCAGGCCGGTTTCCGCCCAACAGTTCATACAGATGACATAGCCTATGTTGGTAATCGGCGTATCTGCGCTTGACCATCTAGGCATGCCTTGTTGTAAGGATTCAAAAAATTATTGCCTTGTTGTAAGGATTCAAAAAAGTTATTTTCAGGGTCACACAAAAATAATCATGAACTGAAACTATTAATCCTGCTGGCCACCCAAAATGCAACACCAAGAAGGAAGCATCCGATTGGCCTGAAATTCGCAGCATGCGTCGCCCGCGAGAGGACATGAAAACGATTAGCATTGCAGGCATATGCAAATCATGTGCGCCCGGCACGCCACCAAGAAGCACTATAAGAAGGGTGCACAGAAGGCGGGGTGTAAGTAGTGGAAGTGGGTTATTCTCCCGGACCTGTGCGTGGGAAGCTTCCTGATGCCCCGTCGCAGAATACGGCAGTCATTCCAGCACGTTTCGAAGTTCCAGAGAGGACGAATAGTGGCTTATCGCAACAGCGGTTTATCGTACCGAGACATCGGTGCCCGTGTGGGATGACCTCCAGCCACAGTGAGGCGAGTATGAATTCAGTGGGTGCATAAGGGACGGACAAACCGACGTGAACGATTGTCGCCGCCGAGCATTGACTGCTCGCATCGCCACATCACGAACGTTAGCGCACGAATTAAGGTGTGTTGCGCAACAACCTGTGTCAGCACGTACCGTTCGACGTCGTCTGCAGGAGCGAGGACTTGTCGCAAGGCGATCATTGCTCCGATTACCATTGACGTTACACCACCATCCAGTGCGGCAGTAGTGGGCGGTTGAACGCCGCACCTTAACTACAGAATGGCACGACATTGTCTTCTCCAACGAATCCCGCTTCTGTCTGCAACAGCACGATGGTCGGATCAGCGTGTGGCGGCATCGCGGCGATAGACTGTATGGCGCCTACATTATGCATCGCCGGTACACTCAACAGCCACCGCTACATAGCGGACGTTTTGGAGCCTGTAGTCTTCCCTTGCCTGCAGGATCTGCCAGCGGGCACGTTTCAACAGCACAATGCGCGCCCGCAGGTGGTACGCATCGTCCAACAATTCTTTACGGTCCATCAGGTTTCACTGCTGCCGTTGCCCGCCTCTTCTCCCGATATGTCGCCCATCGAACACGTCTGGTCGCTGATTGGCAACCGAGTGGCCCGGCAAACATCACCCGCGGCTACGCCTGATGAACTGTGGCAAAGTGTGGAAGCAGCCTGGACCGACATACCCCAAGCCCACTTCCAAAGCCTCTTTCGTTCGATGCCTGGGCGTGTAGCGGCCGTTATTGCCATCCATAGGGGCCACACGAACTATTGATGTCTGCGTGTTCCGCAAGTCGCACGGGCATGTAAGCGCAATTGTTTCATCTTTGTATTTGCTCTTATGTGTCCAGTAAACCTGGCTTTGCTATGTCGTGTCCTTCGTAGTGTTGCATTTTGGGTGGACAGCAGTCTACAACTAAGGCAAAATATATTTGCAGCGGCTGATATATGGCAGCAAAGTACAGCTGATAAGTAAATCGCAGAGAACGGGCCTCTGTTGGAAGTATAACCCTCTCCTCTTCTCTTTCCTAATTCAACGTGGCCTTTGTGTATGTCACCCATTTATGCGTTAGAATTAAATTAATGTGTTTCCTGAACTCCTTTCGTTAAATTGGTAGTGACAAATCTCTCTTACAAAGAGATATTTGTCACTACCTATTACTTCCAAATACACTCCAGGCCAATGTTCGACGCCTATACTTTTATTTTTCCATCTAGCCCGTGCTTCTTGCCTGTTCTCCAAAATAAATGTGGATGTCAGTTACACATGAATTTTCTTTAACTACTAAACCTGGATAACTGAAATTCTTAATATGAATTTTTTTCAAATTTTTCTACATATAATTCAGATTACGGAAACGAATCACTTAAATTTAGAGTAGTTCAAATGATATCAAGCTTTGTTTGGGAAATCCGCAGATTCTATGAAAATTATGTTGACGTATTTGCGAACAGTAACTCTTAACATAGTAATTAAAACTTTTGCCTGAGAAGCATATAGGTTCGGCAAAGCTAGGAGTAGTTAACGAATATCTCCTTTGTCCAATGTTTTGGAATTTCAAATACTTATTTCACCTCTTTCGACACACCATCAAAACACATGCAATATATACTAGAGCAAGCCGCCAACAGTAACCGATAACTCGGGTATAGGCGGCAAATTTTGAGGGAAGCTATGGCAAAATCTAAGCTCATTAAGAGGTCTTATAACAAATTGTAAAAAACGAACCTTTGAAATGTATGACTTCCAGAACAAAAGCATGAACCATTATAAAAATGAAATGCCTAAAATTTATCGTGAAATATTTTCCTTCACGATTTCACTCTTTGGTTGTTATCATGTTGCATGTGAACAGAACGGAAAGATACACTCAGATCGGAAATCACGTTTTTCACCAAGACTAACCGAACCGACAAACGACGTCATTGACGCCGGATTGCTGGCTTCGACCGCGACTTCTGCAGTTAGTTAGAAAAGAAGCAAAACAGGAACGAAAAGGAAAACAAGGAAAAAAAGCTCACTTGCGCCAATTCTAACGTTTTTCTTGTGTCTACAATGTGCTCCGCTTCCTTTTTTCTCAGTTTGAATGGAAATAATTTTAAATTCACGGGAAAAGAACTCAAAAACTCAAGCAGATTGCTTCGTAAAAAATTGCGGCTGTCGAACGTAAACAAATTTAATGGAAGTTTCGCGCATGTTTTTTATTTGAAAAATCAATGATTAGGGATATGGATTAGGGATATGGATTAGGTATGATGGTGAGTGGTTGTGTCCTACAGCAACAATGACCGTTAAAAAAAAAGGACCAATTTTATTATTTTTTATTGAAATTCCTCAATGTAAGGGAATATCAGGAATCGGAGGGCGTCAAAACCTGACCATGGACGATGTCCAGTAGTACGCAAAAATGACGGTGTTAAGACGTGTTATCTCGCACGTATGCCGGAACAACTAATTCTCTCTAATCTCGTAAAAAGTATTTCGCTCAACAAGGCACATGCAGATTCGAAGTTTAACTTTTACTGCATGAATATCATGAGCCGCCACGGTGGCGCCGTGGTCTAAGGCGTTGGCCTCTGATAATTCGTCCGTAAGGGGTCCGGGTTCGAATACCGGTCAGGCATGGATGTTGTGTTTGTCTTACGGTACTGGCTCTATCCCTTCCCTGGAACCAGTGAACCTAAATTAGGGACGGGCGACTGCTTATAGCCCATTGAGTTGCTCACGGTGGTCGTTAAACCTCCAATCAAAAAAAAAAAAAAAAAACGAATATCATAGAAAATTTTAAGGAGTTTCTACACCTCAGTAAATTTAGTTTGGTTAAAAAAAGATTTTAGTGGGAACACAAACGTAAAAAAAAAAACGAGTTTTTTATTTGCTGAAACTGAGCAAATATTCCCCACTTTTTTTTTTTTTTTGATTGGAGGTTTAACGACCACCGTGAGCAACTCAATGGGCTATAAGCAGTCGCCCGTCCCTAATTTAGGGCCACTGGTTCCAGGGAAGGGAGAGAGCCAGTGCCGTAAGACAAACACAACATCCATGCCTCACCGGGATTCGAACCCGGACCCATTCCGGACGAATGGTCATAAGCCATCGCTTAGACCACTGCTCCATCGGGGCGGCCCCCACTTTACAATCATGTTATTTTTTAAAAATTTGTCCTATAAAACACTCTTTCCAATATTACGTGTGAAAAGTATAAGCGCCGCACAGGTGGCACAGTAGTCTAAGCGATGGCTTCTAATCGTTCGTCCGAGATGGGCCAGGGTTCGAATCCCGTTGAGGCATAGATGTTGTGTTTGGCTTAGGGCATTGGTTCTCTCCCTTCCCTGGAACCAGAGTCCGTAAATTAGGGACTGTCGACTGCTTATATCCCATTGAGTTGCTCATTATTACACAACTCAGGTGGTGTCGTTAATCCCTCAATCAAAAAAAAAAGTATGAGATAAAATTAGTACTCACACGTCCTAATATCACTCAGCTTTGGAGCCACATCAATCTTCAATTTTCGCAGAAGTTCGAATTCCTATTTAGATTTCGAAATCAAAGTAACACTGTCCATGACACATTCCCAATCCATTTTCTGTGTTTTCGTCGAATTTAGATCCAAGACACTTTTCGTACTCATGCGAAATGTACAGGCGTTTTCTGTAAATAGAATAGGTGTCGCACGTCATTTTACATAACTTGCCAAGTCATGATCACACTACTCTTGTTAGGTGTTTGCACATCAGAATAAAATCACTCACAGTATATCGGATAGCTGCAGCAAGACAGAAATTTCTCGAACGGACTTGTTGCTAATTGCTAGCCTGTAGTTGATCCATGGTGGAAGTCATTGAGATCTGCTGTACGGGTCATTCAAAAGCAGCTCATGCTACTTTGTGATGTTTGTCAAGCCATGAAGTCCTTTGGCATCTGTATCGACTATGGCTGAAACGTTTTTTGGGCACGTCCTCCACGGAAAAAGGATGTACGGATATTTTCATTTGTAAAGGGTACATCCGTATGCACATTTATTGGACCATTTTCTTTATTGTTCACTTTTTGGATTCTACTGCGAAATTAATGAGAAAAAAATAGTTACCGAAAATTCAAATACTTTATTACACAATTTAAAGTAAATCTCCACAAATCAAGTAGATGTTTGCTTTACTTTCCGAGTTTTGTTATGTTTTTGTTTTGGTGTTTGAAGAAGAAGCAGACGATACCAACGGCAAGTTGCATGTTCTTTGTTATCCTGAAAAATACGGTATTACATTAGCTTCAGAAATTTTTCTGTGGCAATGTCATAATACGTGAAAATATTCTTCCGATATACTGCTTTATATCATTTCTTAACGGATTGTGATTTGTTTCGAGAGGAACGACGTGTACCAGAAGATAACACGGAATTCTACTTTTCAATTAACAGCATTGGCCTCCCCGTTGCGCAGTGATCTAACATTTACTTGTGACTATTCTTCCACGATCAATGTAGGTTCGAATTCCGGTGAGGCATGGATGACGTGCTTACCTTCCGACCCTAGCTCTCTCTCTTCTCTGGAAACAGTGTTCTTAAATTAGGGAAGGGCTACTGCTTACAGCCCACTGAGTTGCTCACTGTAGTCGTTAAACTTTCCAAATAAAAAAAAAATAAAAAAGCCCAGTATCGTCTCCAATAAGCAGGGACCTTAGCTTTCGGTTTCCGAGAAATAATGGAATCTTCATGAACTTGCCATTAAAAAAAATGTGTATATTTCTTTCTGTTTTGCAAATTTTGCTTTGTTTCGATCTGAAAAGCGTCGAAACAAAGCAAAATTTTATAACTTGCAGTTTATACCGACCCTACGAATAAGAAAACATTTAAAAAAGTATGAGTGTTCATCAGAGGAATGTTGAAACAATCGTTGCAAACAAGCATACTTCTCGACGGTAAAGTGCTGTTTCAAAATCCGGAATATTTCTTTCATTGCTTTTAATAAACACGTAAAATGATTCTCTTTGCATGTAAATCGATAGGTCTGTCAATGTGCCTTTTGTGCGAGCAATTTAAGCATTTTAAAGTCACCGTCATGCTCCTGGAACTAGCATGGAATGAATTTTGCTGCATGACGCATTTTCTTGCTGGAAGTAGCCTTTACGGGAGCAAATCACATGTGTGGGTTTTCCTGGACAGCAATGATGTTTTGATAGTGTGTGACAACCAAGTACGTTTCCGGCTATAATAGGGAAGACACTGCACATTATGAAATCAAAACAGGGTATCATTATACCTTCTCCACGGGATTGCACAGTCAGTGCTTGTCAGCAGCGATACATCATTTCGTGCTGTTGACGGCCAAAGCGTAATTCATTTGACCAGGCAGCATTTTACCATCCCTAAGGAATTCAGACGTAGTGATATCTGGTGTCCAGTGCAGGATAATTTGCCTATATTCAGTATAGACCAGTGGTAAACGAAGTGGATGTCTGGTGTATTGTTCAGTTACCGGACTCATTAGAGTCGCGTGTTACCTCGTACAATCGTCCCTTTTCTCTATTGATCTCGAATTGCGACAATACGTTACACCGCACGACAAATAACTTACTGCTTGCGTTAATATTTATAAAACAATTAGTATACATCTTCGATGAAGTTTTTGTTCCATAACTGAGGAGGTGTGGCGTTTGTGAGATGTTTGTACCTGCACTCTAAATGCCTACATTTGTCTGATTCCTTTGCAGTGAGCTTGGAAATACGATTCCCAGGAAATCATAACTGCGTTCGTGAGGATGTGGAAGACCAAGAACGGAAGAAGGCGAAGTAACTAAATCGATACGAACTGTCACTAAAGAATTAGCAATTCCTCTTGCAACAAACAGTACATCGATTTTTCAACGAAAAATCCGCCTGTCTGCTTACAAAGTGCAGATATTGCTAGCTTTACACCAGGACAAGTTTTAACGATGCTGTGTACATGCTATTGTTGGTTGTTCCTATGAATTTGCTACTTTATTCCACACTATTTCTTTTATATGACTTTATATTATTTTTAACTATTGAGTTGATATGCTACATGCTGAATTTTAGTAAACTTCCAGAGCAGACTTGTTTTGACACACAATACTGAATTAGTTAAACGGCGTGAAACAGGCGGGCCTGCCTTGCAAAATGTCGCATCTTTTTCATGGCCAGCCAGATCGCCCGATTTCTAGATGATCGAGTATGTTAAGGACATGATGGGACGCCACGTACGACTATCCTGAAATGTTGGGGAACGAACCCTTAATTTTGACATTATATTACATGCTATACGGTAACAGTATTCGTGAACTTTATGCGTCCATGCCAACGCAGATAATGAGGGCCAGAGATAATGCTACAGCGTACTGACTTGTGCCACTGGGGTAGCGGTTTCATGTAAATTAATAATCCAGCTGTTCTTTTATTGCAATAATTTCTTTCCTATATATGTACACCATAAATACGTATTTTCACCTTGATTGGATGATTCCTTCTAGGGGTTTTTTTGTTCCTGATTTTTGGCAAAGAGTGTATTCAAAAACCACATGATAATATTTCTTTATTTAAGTAGACAAGTCTAGAAGTATAGCTTTTCTATCTTTGAAACAAAACGATTCATGCAGTTGAAACAAGTTCAGAAGTCACACGGAATACGTTCGATGGAATTACATATTTCTATTATACATATTTCTATTCTAAAGTTTCCCGGGTTACCAGCACTCAGGTTTTGCCACTAATCATGATTGCTTCATTACGTATAAGTGTGACTTATTAAATTGTACTTGTCCACATTACTGTAATTTTTATGTGAACGAAATTATAAACACTTTGTTTTCTATTGTGTGCTAATAAACTTGAAGAATTAGCATTTAATGGTTTAATTTCTAGGTATGAATGTCATTTTCGGTTGTGGAATTTAAATTTCATTTAAATCCGGTCACACCTTAGAGAGTTAAGGGGATAAACTGGGCTTCAAGCAGTCGATAATGCTCTTGAGGCAGTAAAAGCGTGTCATCCTGATGATGAAATATTATACATATATTGACCCTTTCTGAGCCAAGACATACAGACAAAATATCTGATTTAGAGCGTGTGTCATCCTAAGATGAATATAGATGAAATACGTTGATACAAAACAAACCCTAAGAAGCATAAAATCAGGTATAATGAATTTTTCACTTGAAAAAAAAACATTAATGTACTATATTAGATTTACGCCGGATTCGTAATCAGTTTACAAACCGTGTAACCAGTTTACTATATCTCATTGTATCACCATTGTCGAAAAGCATTAGGTAGGAAATCTTATCCCTAAAGTTAATAAAATGATGTTTGAATTCATTAAAATCATTTTGCAGCATTAGGATATTCTGTTGTAGAATACAAAAAAAAAAAAGGTGTGCACTATTTCTTCTGAGCAAAATAATTCATTATGCTTTGTGCGGTACTAGTTAAAATGAATTCTATATATTTGAAAAAGCTGATACTACAGTGTGGAAATCATTGAAATACGTGTAATCATTAGTATACAAAGTCATCGCTTTTTCCACGCTTTATTAACACATAGCGAAAATAATTTTCAATTATTTATATGATTTATTATTGATTAAGTATTCTTTCAAAATTTATTCGTTATATTGTTTTGCTTCTTTTATTCAGATGCACTTCATTCCAATTCTGCAGTTTCATCATATTTCCTAGTTGCTGTTTTTCAAAACAAAAACAAAAAAAGAAGGAAAGACCTAAGCAAAAAGAAACACTATTAATTATGATATAAACAGATGATCCCCGAAAAACCAAAACGAACCTAATTTATTTTAAAAACGTACCAAATAAATCAAGAACAAGGGTCCGCAGAAATGCATTTGTGTTACTAACAGACAACAAAACTCAGGATCGAAGTGCTCACAAACTTACGTACGCCAAGCAGTTACAACCATTGAAAGCTGAACAGCAATGAGAACGTTGAGTGGAATTGTGCACCCATAATTGTAATCTGCTATTGAATGACCATTCACACAGGTACGAGTGTATCATTCATTCTCCACGTTGAACAGTCTTCACGTTGTTGCTTCTGAACGACTTGTTCATGAGTGGTCCATAATTACGACTATAATTCTTGCAGATAAATACATTTAGTAATTTCCTTTACTAATAATTATTCTTCGAATATGTTCTTGATTATTTTACAGACATTTTACATTCGTTTTCTCCCAAACAACGCAGTACTTACGTTGCCATTACGCTGTTAGTGTAGTATACTAATTTTATTGGATGATGATTTAAAGCCAACTGAAATATGAAGGAATTGCTACATACATAATCCACCAAATCCTGTAGGATACTTAAGCACGTGGAACTCATATAGCTGGTGAAACAGGCTTAAAAACGAAAATATTAAAAACAAAGGGAAAAATACAAATATTTTAAAATTAAAAATATGATTTTCCGGAGGCTATCAGCCTGAAAATCACTGGACCGGAAACGTTAGTGATTTTTTTGTCTCGTGCGGTTCTAAAAACGCTTAAATTGCTGTTTTGTGAAGAAACGTTTTATAACGTATTTTGAATTTTTACTTGGTATGTGAATCAGCCATTTCTTAATACGTTGTATGCAATGAGCATTTCTAAATACGATAATAAATACCCGTGTCCATCATGGGTGAGGAAAGTACTTGATATATCCAATTTTCTCAGCAATAAAGAATTATAAGGACGCACCAAATAACACATGTAAAACTGTCGAAACTCACGACAGCTGGAAAAAGTAATAAATCCTGAACTGCAATGGGGAAAAATGTAGTGAAATTACCAGTGAATCTTTCGTTCCACTTCAGTAACATTTAAATTATTTCAGTGTGCAATTGAAGATGATCTTTTTTGGCATAAAAATAACATTTTTCTTTATTCTGAAAAATAGGGGTTTTACATAAACGACCATATGTGAATTTAGAGTCTAATGTGTAGTAGGCAATTTGCTTAGAAAATACTATTCACATTGTGTTTAGCATCATTTTAGTAAAATTGAATTATTCATAGTATTTTGTCAATACACTGTTTACGCTTTCCAACCGTATGTTGAACAGCGTAAATGCTCCAGCTTTGTCCGCGCGTCCGCACGATAACTCGCGTAGAAATGGTTCGATTCCGATGACATTTTAGTATATGATAGAGGATCCCCTGGAGACGAACCCTATTGACAAAGAGAAAAATGGGGTCAAAGGTCAGGACATAGGAGCGGGATGCATTTCATTACCCTTATACGTCATAACTTGAGTAAAAATGGTTCGATTTTGATGACATTTTAGTATGTGGAAACACCTGGGGAGGAATCCTCTTGGAAAGGACCGAAATGAGGTCAAAGGTCACGACATAGGAGCCGAATCCATTCCATTGCTCCTATGCGTCATAACTAGCGTAAAAGTGGTTCAATTTCGATTAAATTGTAGTGCACTGGTGTGCAAAAATTAAGAACGAAGGGGAGAAATTAGTATAACAGCGGAACGAGCAGGCAGAATGGACCGAAAGGCCAATCAGGAGATAGACTAGGGTCCGGTACGGTAGGGCATGCGCATATATGCAGCATGACATAGGGGGCGCAGGAGCGTTGGAAGGGTATAAAGCACACAAGCGGTGTACGCTTAGCAATTCGGTGAAAGTTATTGCAAGATGTACATCGGTTTGAACGACGTCGAGTTGCTGCCACCATGTGATATGGCCAACAGGCAATCCAGTAGACGACATCTGGATGACTTTATCCGAGGTCGCGTCATTGGGAAGTTGGAAAAAGATCGAAGTGTGACTACTGTGGCCGAGGAGTTCGGATTCCCTAACAGCATTGTTTCACGAGTTTGTAGATCATTTCAAACGACAGGAAAAGCTGTCCGAGAGGATAGCAGAAATCATGCAAGAGCAACCACGTCGGCGGACGACGGTATATTGTCCTGCAGGCGAGAGAAATCGCAAGGCACATGCAACAGACAACTGGACGTTCGTTATCGCGCTTTACCGTGGCCAGGAGGTTGCACAAAGGGGGTCTATTTGAACGACGACCAGTACAGTGTGTGCCATTAACGCCTGCTAATCTGAGACGGCGGTTTCTGTTGTGACAGGAACACAAAAACTGGACACATCAGCAATGGGATCGAGTTCTATTTGCGGATGAGTACCGATTTAGTCTTATACTGGTTCTGGACGTATACACATCTGGAGAGAGCAAGGAACACGCAATCACACCTCCAATATCATCGAAAGGGACCGGTTTGGAGGTGGCGGTGTTCTCGTTTGGGGCGGTATCATGCTTGGTAGCCATACGGACCTCCACATCTTCCAAAGATCGTTCAGTCACAGGTGTCCGCTATTGTACCGAGGTTCTCCTACCTCACGTGCGTCTGTTTAGAGGTGCTGTAGGTCCTAAGTTCCTCTTCATGGACGACAACGCCGCACCTCATCGTACAGTGGCTGTCGCGGAGCTGTTGGAGAGCGACGATATTCAACGCATGGATTGGCCCGCAAAGTCCCCGGACCTAAATCCAATCTAACACGTGTGGGACCTTCTTGGGAGACGCTTGGCAGCACGTCACCAGCCGCCAACAGCGATTTCGCAGCTGCATATGGAGCTACAAGAGGAATGAACCGCGATGCCTCAACAGCCCTTTGATAACCTCGTCCTCAGCATTGATAGACGATGTAAATCTTGCAACTCAACCAGGTGTGATCATTTGCCTTACTAAAGACTGGATTTTTCTCGGCCGCCTGTTACACGAACGTTTCTGTTTTCTGTAAAGTTATGCTCGAAACTACCTTTTTAATAAAGTGCCTTTGTCTCTTTGGATTCCTTGTTTGGACGGTTGTGTTCACTTGTCCCATATTATTACATCTTGGGGATCTTATGCTTTGATTTGAGTCTATGTGGGTAACTTCTGCACGACATTACATTCGAAAATTTGTCTCGTCCCTAATTTTTGCACGTTAGTGTATGTGGTAAGAGACCACCTGGGAAAACCCTATTGAAAACGGGCAAAATGGGGTCAAAGGTAGAAGTCCACCATAAGCTTACGAGATGTAATACCCCCTCTTGTTTACAGCTGTCAGTTTACTGTTCGTTATTTTAATGTAGCGAACACACATTCACTTTCTAAAAAGATCTTAACCAGTCATTTGTAAAATTGTCAAGGAAAAAGTTCAAGTAATAAATTTTTCGAAAGTTTTACTGCAAGAAAGCAAACGAAGATCTTTAAAGTACGTATGCGTTTTAAACTTAACCTAACAAAGTCAACCTTTATCACATCTATATGCGAGAGGCATTTCTGATAAAGTACGAAATGCACTTCTCAAAATCTTGTTTACTACCGATGAGACACGTGTTCTAAAATTTTAATTGGTGTTTAGATATGTTAAAAGGATTTTCGAATTCGCACAGTTTTAATATACTGATAAATATAACCTTCATGTTGTGCAGATGTGTAAATGAAATGTTGAATTCCTAAAGTGAACCTGATTAGGAGCAGTTGCTGATATATCATTAAGAAAGTGTCCGGATTTAGTGTGTGTAATATGAAAATTGGGTAAGATATACTGTCCTAGTGTTTTCTTATGTACGTTACTGTTATTATAACGATTTAATGAACATTAATTTATTGTACACTGCTGTTAATAGAAATTACACCACCATGAAGTAATGCTCGGATTTGTACGAAATTTGCATGGTCGATAGGAAATCATGGGAAATGCAAATGACTACAATTGCAGAGCACATGCAAACGTGAGGCGCGCGCAACATCATCGGAATCATCCCACAAGGGGTTATAAAAGAAGACATACAGAGAGCCGTGTTTAAACTGGCGATCGCTGAACTCGACCGTACTGAGTTGTTAAGATGTAAACATGCCACGTGGAAAGACGGGACTACCATACAAACAACTGACGGAGTTTGAAAGAGGTAGAATCGTTGGATCCAGAGAAGATAGCTTACTTTACCGGTATATAACAGTTACGCGTAACGCAACTACGATTATGTACAGGAGTTGGTTCTTCGTATCGTGGTGCAGAGTCTAGAACTCGAAATCGAACGACCAAACAGGAAGAAAGACAGTTGCACCGTATGGCAGTGACGTCGCGCACAGCACCATCCACGACACTTGCTCAGAAATGGAGGGTTGTCACACATCTTCCGATATCTCCAAACACTGTTCGTGACCGATTGCTGCGGTGAGTACTCGTTGGTCTCCCTCCATTGCTGCCACTTCCGTTGAATCTGAAGCATAGGCGAAAGCGATTACAGTTGTGCTGCTTACTTCGAAACCGGTGTGCTGAATGGGAGCGTATTGTGTTTTCGGACGAGTCAAAATTCAAATTAATGCATCACGACGGGAGAATACGTGTTTGCATATACCATTGTGAACGGCATCTGGAAGGCTGCACTGTGCAGCAACATACTGATCCCACACCGAGCGTGATGGTCTAGGGCGCTTTAGCGTTTCATTCACGCTTTCACCTGCTACGCATCAGAGGCACATAGAACAGTAAACACTACATCACCAATGTATTGCAAGCTGAAATTATACAGTTCTTGCAGACGATCTCTGGAGCCATTTCCCAGCAGGACAGTGACCGATCCCATATTGCTCGTACTGTACAAGACGTATTCTGTGCGCATCAAGTCTCTCGTCCTTTCTGACCTGATCTCTTGCCAGATTTGTCACGTATAGAGAAGGTCTGGGGTGCTTTCGCGCAACGACTGACTGACATGGCCTCAGCGACTGTAACAACCAACAAATTGTGGATGTGTTTCAAATCCGGATGGAATGCCATAACACAGACCACCATCCAGACTCTGTTTAATTCGATCCCATGGCGTGTGTGGCCTGTATCATCGCCAAAATTTAATTTATTTGATATTAATTAATTGGCCTGCCTCATCACTAACTGATATGTTATTATGATCGTTTGCAGCTTGTGCCATAACTAATCACTATCATAAATGTCTTTGCGATTGCTTATTTCTTTCTTGGTGTTGTGATTTACATTAACAGCAGTATATTTACTTTAATTTCATAGCTACTAGTAACGTAGCAAATATTATCACTTGGGGTTGCCTTGCATTCTCAAATATTTCTTTCTCTCTGTCAATTTGTGAAATGCTGACTTCCAGGAACTGTAGTATGACTGAACTGTAATTTAACAAACTGTGTAGAAACTGAAATAATATACTTAGGAGTTTGCCTTTCAAACGCACCTGCTAGGAAAATCATGGTTGCTACTGCAGCTGGGAAAGGAATCTTTACCTATGTGTGGCTTTTTATTTATTTATTTTCACCTTTTATTTTTCTTTTATTTCAATGGCCGTCAAGATATTTTACACAGTTAAAACCAGGGACCCGTTTAAAGAGTTTAACCATGAGCACGCTACGTTTAGGACCTTTAGTTGTACTATAGATGCAATTTTAAACATTATATTTTAAGAAAAATATCTTAAGTGATTTACAGATTAGGTCATTGGTTTTTTTTTCGAACAAAACTTGAAAAGGACTGTTGCAAGGAAAATAAATTCTGACATCTATTAACTGCCGAAAGAATTTAATTCCACCCTAACTCCTGAGGTGTGGCTGAGGTATGCAGATGGTATATTCTTTGTATGGACGCATGGGAGAGTTTATCCATATCATTTCTTTTCTACGATCAATTTCTGTAACGCCAATATAAAATTTATCGTGGAGTGCAAATCTAATATCTTCTTCCTTTTTGTTGGATATTCTAGTTCGGAAGCCCCACACTGAGGTTCTACAGAGCCAGGTTTACAACCAACCTTGCTAGGTGCCTATTCCTATTCTCCCAGCGTCAGCCAGCCCTAAGGTACATCAGTACCCTCGTTTACGATATATGACTAATAGAGCATTTACGTTTTCCTCCAACAGAATGGCCTGTGACACGAAGACTGATAACCTAAGATCTCTAATTGCACCTGCCGGTTTTGACACGCAAGTTATCAATGATATCATCAGAAGAGCAGAAACCTTGGCCTATAATCTTGCTAATACCAAGACGGCTGGCTCCAATACTTCCCAAGCTTCTCTTATTTTCTCAAAAACAGTCTAAATAAATTTAGTTTAAACATAGGGTAAAAGCACCAAGGTTTTTGTCGACCCTTCTCACCCCAATTCGGGATCCCCAATTCGGGATCCCCAATTCGGGACCTACGAACTCTGGTGTTTACTTCATCCCCTTGGAGCAAACTAATTGTTCTATAACATATTATGCGAGTCTAACCCAGCAGAATTTTAAGTTAAGACTTTCTGAACAAACGTGTAACATAAGATAGGGTAAGTTAACAACAGCTTTGGCACGAGAGGTTGTAAAACATGACACTATCACAAGCGGAATGAGATCAAGGAAATCGCCCCATATAAAAATCCACAGGCCACCGCATTTAGAGAACCAATAGGAATTCTCAGTAACGTAACAGCCTGATATGTTGATATTTCCGCTGACCTCCCGATGTTTTTTTATTTTTTAAAGGGAATTTTAACGACCACCGTGTGCAACTCAATGGACTATAAGCAGTCACCCGTCCCTAATTTAGTGCCACTGGTTCCAGGGAAGGGAAGGAGCCAGTACCGTAAGGCAAACACAGCATCCATGCCTCACAGGGATTCGAACCCGGACCCTTTCGGACGAATGATCAGAAGCCATCGCTCAGACCACTGCGCGACCGGGACCCGATGGTTTGGCGAGCAGTTCTAAGAATTCCACGAGTTTCATAAGCTTTTTCATGTTTTGTCTGCGCGTGTTTTTATCTGTGCGTCTAACATATCGTATTGTTCAGGTATCGAATTATCTGGAACTGTTCTGTTTATTTTATAGTGAACAACTGCCTCACGAAGCCGTCGTCTGGTGACGAAAGCTTGCTTTTGTGTTTATTGTGTTTACTTACGCAAATGGACGGACTTCTATACGTCATAATGTGAATATGTATTGAGAAATATATCTTGGGTGTAAATTTTGCATTAATTTTGAAGTTATATCTAAAAACGTATTTTCGAAATATGTTTTGTAGTATTACCGCACCTGTTTTTTTTTTATATAACGGTGTTAATAAAATATAAGTTGTTACTTTTTCAGTTATGTAAGCAACTTTGTCACGAAAACCACGAATTCCTCTCAAAAATGTATGTACGTTCCCATAGAAATGTACATAGCGGCGTTATAGGCAACATTCACATGGAAACCACATACTTGCAAAAAAGACGGTATATTAGTAACATGCACATTGAAACCACACAATCCTCATAAAAATGTATGTACTTCCCTTTTTAAAAGGTACGGGACGGCGTTTTAGGACCACGTGTGGTGAAAATTAACACCACTTTGTTTCTGCACATATTTGAATAATTTTATTATTCCACTACACCAGCTGTAATTTCGGTATCTACCTTCATGAAAGGCAGTAAATTTGTGTTTGTCATCACACCAAGAAATTATTTTAGGCAATATTTGCTCGTATGAAGATGGCTGAGGTATTTTTCCGTAGTCAAGATTTATTAAGACGTGAGGTGAATCACTTAATTTCACAGAAAAGCCATGCGTTATGCTTTACAGTGATTTTCATCTTGCAGCTTATTATGAAAAATAAATTTCTTAAATAAGTTTTCGAAATGCAGTTGGTTTGAATAAAGACGATAATAATACGTAAAGAAATATTTGTGGAGTTTGCAAATAATGTACTACAAGTATAAACCCGTAGCCTCCATATCTCTTGGATCGTCTGCTTTTCTGTAAACAAAAATACATATGGCTTGTTTTTAATACTTTCAGTACCCGACACTTACCTTTCATGAAACTAATATATTTTGCAATTAGTTCAGACGAAAGTACAGTACATATCTTTTAAAAGTATATAATTTTCTGCTCTGGCTCAGTTTAGATCGTCAATCCATCGTATGTATTTACTGCTGTATCTCGAAGTACATATTTTAATTCGGAATTTCTTTAGTATGTACAACATAAATAAAAAACTGAAAACTGTGAAAGCTATGGCACTGCAGGTACTCCTCCTCGCCGGATAGAGTTTGTGAAGGTGTATAATTTGCGTATAATTCCTAATATCTCGTAATGCAGCAGGGAGGCGTAGGATCATATGGCTCTTTCTCACAATATTTCTGGAAGAGCTGTCTATCAGGAATAAAATCTTCCCATACACTCTGTATCATTATGCAGATTATTTTTCGCCATTTGCGAAATAAATTCCTGTCGTACTATATTTACCTGGCAAAGTTGGTTTTTAAGCAATATTATTAACAAAGCTCATTCTATTCGGAACAAAAACTTTAAAGATATTTTTGAAAGCTTGTTCAGGAATAAATTCTGGAGATACCAATGCAATTTTTATATACACTACTTTTAATACTTGAAGTTGATAATTAATTTTAATTATTTCATTAAAAAAATATTTTCTAAAACCCTAAAACCTGTCTTTAAATTAACTCGGTATAAACATCGTAATGTTTCAAAGCAGATAATATTGGGCAACATACATATGCATTAGGTTCTTGAATGACAACGAGAGTAGCTATAATTTTAGGCTGAATTTGAGTGACATAAGATTTTAAATTTCTTGAAATAATTCATTATAGTTTAACTTTTATAGATAAAAAGAAATTATTTGAAAGCGGTGAACTAAGTAACGTATTCATGTATGAAGATAAAGAATGTGCAGAATATTAAGTCAATACCGATAGATAAATTCAAAGAAAACACTAAATTGTACCAAATATAATTTACATTAACAAAACAATAATTTTGTTTGTTTTCTTCTTGATCGATCATATTAAACTTGCGGGAATATACCCATTCAAAACCAAGTCTGCTGCAAAATACGAATTTGAGCACCGGTTCCCAAACTGTGCATCGAAATGAAATAAATGTGACAGGATCCGAAAATTGTGAATTTGTGCGGCCATAGGTAAGCTTTGTGTGGAAACCATTTAGATCCTGCAACGTAGTGTAGATAGCAAGTGTTATAAACCGAAGTGCATGTCATATGTCACATCGGTCAGACTTGCTAGCCTGCGGTCTGGCAAAGCTGACTTTGTGCGGCCTGGCTTTATCTTTTTGAAACTGTTCATCAAGGATACTAAGAAAATCGGGCAAAACGTCCAGCCGAGCTTCTTCCACGTATCATTATGATGACAATTTATTTATAATATTTACTAGCAGTGAGCAGCAGTGAACATCGATGTTTATTCGAACAATTGTACTAGAAAGAGAAGACTTTCCTCGCTTTCGAACGACACTAAGATAATCTGAAAACTTGTGGAATATTTTAAGAATGCCGCCACACGCCTCTCAGTCGGTTGTCAATGGTACAGAAACTGAAGTTTTCAAACCCGATGAGTTTCTTTCGGGCTGCAACGCAGGGACCAACCAGTCTTACGTAGCCTTATGATGAAACCTGTGGTCAACATGTCCATGGGATAGTAGGATTCCCTATGACATCACGCAAGCCTGCGCACTCCTTACCCGTGATTTCTCTTTCGAGATCATGGAGGTAGGAATAAGGGGAGAAAGTATGACATCACAAACTTGAAACTGTCTTAGCAGACAACGCTGACGGTGTGACGGCCATTTTAAGCCTCTGATGGTGGTTTCGAGCCATTGGGGTACTTACGTGAAAAGTGTGATTTTCGAAATTTGAAGGTATCGTTTTTAGAAATGGTGTGTTGTTGCGCTTACAGGTGTCACAACACTCCCGAGCAACAACCTCCTGCAGTTACTTTTCACAGGTAAGCAAAGGAGAAACATTTAATATGAAATATTTTAATTTCCGAAGAGCATTTAGTAGTAAAGCGAGTATATGAAGTCAATTTAGATATGACCTAAAATTCCCATTTTGATTAACAGAATGGCACTGAACTGTATGACAATTTGTTTTGCTAACAGAGGAAAACATTCTAATAGAAACTCGGAAAAGTCATTTTTCGGAGCATATGATTATGCACACAGGTAAAAAGCCTTACCAACGTGATGTATGTTCCAAGCAATTTACTTGAAAAAGTGATCTTTTAGAGAATTTACTCATTCACAGGGGGAGTGGGGTGCAAGCCTCACCAATGTGATTTATGCCCCAAACGATTTGCTCGAAAGAGTGATCTTTGGAAGCATTAACCCATTTAGACGGCTGAAAAGTTTCACCAGTGCGATGTATGCTCTAAACGATTTATTCGAAAAAGTGAACATTTGCTCGTTCACACGGGGGGAAACCTCGCCAATGTGATGTATGCTCCAAATAATTTGCGCCAACCCGGTGGCGCAGTTGTCCAAGCTATGGCCTCTGATCATTCGTCCGAAAGGGGTCCGGTTAGAATCCCGTGTACGCACGGATGTTGTGTTAGTCTTACGGCACTGGCTCTCTCCCTTTCCTGGAACCAGTGACCAAAAATTAAGGACGGGCGACCGCTTATAGCCCATTGAGTTGCTCACGGGGGTCGTTAAACCTTCAGTAAAAAAATAATAATAATAATTTGCTCGAAAAAGTGATCTTTAGAAGCATTTACTCATTCAGACGGGGGAAATCCTCACCAATGTGATGTATGCTCCAAACGATTTGCTCGAAAAAGGTGTTCTTTCGAAGTATTTACTCATTCACACGGGGAAAGCCTCACTCATGTGATGTATGTTTTAAGCAATTTGTTCAAAAAAAGTGTTCTGTTCCTTTAATTTACACTTCAGGTCCGAAAAGTGCGGCGCATGAGGGACTGTTAAACAACTGTTTTAGGAAACTAATAATCTTTTACCTAATTTCAGCATTTATTCGCCCATTCACGCATACTTTTAGTAAAGAATAAAATTTTGTGTTTAATTATTTTTGTTTTTAATTTTGAAATATGAAATATTCAAAAGAGTGGATAGTGTGATAACTAACATTTTCTCCTACTTATATCCAGAGCAGACAGCCCCAATTGAGTAGGTGGGAACCTACGCAAGTCTAACCGCTTGCAACAGGAAGTATACAATTTATCTAGGAATCCCCTTGAAGAACACTCTACAAAACGTATGAGGTTCCTGTCAAAGGCATTTCAGGAAAAAAAAACTGACAAAAAAATAGAATAAGCAAAACATTTGTTTAAAACAAAAAAGGACAGGAAACGGATGTAAAACAATAGCGCAGGAAATATGAAAGATAAGATTGAAAACACATCAATGGATTCTTTACTTTACTATTATTAGTGCAATTATTTTTATTATTTATCTATAATATTCCCGTATGTTGAATGAATTACTATGTATATCATACAATTGGTCAGTAAATAGTTGAAAAATTTAAATATAGTTAATATTGAATTAAAATTTCATTTAAATTTTTTGAACAAAATGACACTATATCGGACGTCGTAATAATATGTTTTTAAGAGAATGGCATATCTTTGAGTTTTATATGGTTTAATATCTTAGCAACAAATATTTAAAATTAAAATAAGTTACTTTATAATTATATGAGGAACTTTCGATCTTTTCTTATAAATAACTGGAGCCAAATGCTTCCATTTATTAAAGGTCTTTTGAGCAACATTATTTCTGGTTCCAATTTCCAAATGCCTTCTAAGATCACATTTTATGGCAATTTAGATCTGCTCTGTATTTTTAGATGTTTGTTCAAAAGATAAGACGTTTCTGTTTTTCCAAATGCTATATTTTGCAATTGCAATTACATCATACATTATTAAATTTTTGGATTCAAAGCAGGAAAGAGGAAGATGATATAAGATTTGGTGAGTCGAAAAGGTATCTTTATAATTTAAATATTGATGTAACTTATTCGAGATATGTTTTGAAAAGTTACAATCATCGAATAAATGTTATAGAGTTTCCTCTGAACCACATCAGGTGCACGAAGCATTTACACATTCACACGAAGGAAAAGACTCACCAATGTGTTGTATGCTCCAAACAATTCACAATCCATCATCCTTCGCACAGGTGAAAAGACTCATCAATGTGAAGTGTGCTGTAAGCCATTTGCTCAGAAAGGTCTTGTTTTAAGGCATATGCTTGTTCATTTAAGCTAAAAGACTTTCCAATGTGATGTATGTTCCAAGCAGTTTCCTCAGAAAAGTAATCTTTCAAGGCATGTGCGTGTTCACAGGTGAAAAGGCAAAATCGTAATATTTGTATGATAAAGTTATATTCGGGAATTACCGTTTAACATTACTTTGCGTACACTATCATATTCTCTTCATTTTAACAGAGTAGATCTCTGTAAAACGTCACTAAAATTAGGTTAAAACCCATCACTAAACTTAAATTATCATACACAAAATTTTAAACGCTATGAAATTACACTGCGGTATTACCTACAGAATGAGAAAAACACTTTTACATACGCTCATCACCCAGAAGGCAGCCGAAATCTTTCCTAAATTCTAAATACCTGGAAGTAGCCGTAACGCCCTAAACATTGATAAATGAAATAATAATATCCTTGAGAACAGTATATCAACAATTAATATAATAAAGAAGGGCAAATTTATTAATATTGAAAGCACATTACCAACTTCATGCCTCGCTCAGCACTAACAGCTGTTGCAAAGTCTGCCCATGTCAGGCTTAATATGGCTGCTGTGACGTCACAGGCCTGACGTTTCGCTGGCTTCAATTGAATTGCATTGAGCCAACAGAGAGTGCTTTATCCCCTTATTCCCACCTCCATGTTCGAGATCAGCCGAAGCAGTGCTCCATACGCCAACATGAAGGCAACTAAACTTAATTATGCTGATCCGTTTGGCCCTTTTCTCTCTGTCATTGGCAGCGTTGCCAGACACGTTGACCTGAAATCAGTATGTAAAATCTCAAAAAATTAGGAGCAATCAGTATATGATAATTTTTTGGCGTGGAATATCTACCACCATACAAATGAAGTGTAGTATTGCATGTTATCTCAATACTAAGAAAACTAGAAATCTATTGGTATTTCAAATAATTGCAGTACCCCTGAAACTACTATTAAACATTGTAATATAATTCGAACCAATAAAATCCCGAGTCGCTTTTCTATAACACGTTACTGATGACTACTTTATAAGATAATGATTTTTAGTAAAATTATTGATTGAGGAAATAGTCATGCCATTTACCTTTTAATATATAGTCACTTTTGTATTGGTCCCACTTGTTTTCTTCCTGAAAACATAGGATTACAGTAGTGGTTAACATTGTGGAAATCTTTTGGAAATATTGTTTTCTTGAGGTTGATGTCTCTTAAAACCACTTTTTTCATCGGTGGTGGGGTGTAATACCATAAAATTATATACCAGTGGAAAAGTAATTTCGTCAAGAATGAAATGCAACAAAGTTTGTTCAATTATCTGTATTCTATGAAACGTTATAGTTAAATAACCAAAAAAAGGAAGCACAACTTGCTCCGGTTGATATGAAGTAGCTTTCCTTCATTTAAATGTAGCCAATGAGCATGAGTATTTAAAGAGCCAACCAGGTGTCATCATGTTTTGAAAATGAGCCAGTCAGGTCACAGTAGGATTCAGATATTAATATCATGTATTTGAGCTGAGATCAGGACATTTCTCAGTGGGTTATGTGATTACTATCAATTTGGTTGGCTTAATTTGTGTTCTTTCATTTAGTGAGCTTGTAAAACGTAATGAAATTAAAGAAATGGTCAGAGTTGATATGTCACCCAGAAAGCGATGTAAAATAGTACTATTAAGTGAACAAGGCGTCAGTTATGAAGAAATTAGAAGAAAAATTGGTGGAAACTTAACCAAAGTTGGTATTTCCAAATGTTTGAAGAGGTATAAGAAGATTCGGTCACTACAAAAGCAGACTGGTAAAGCCAGGAAAAGGTGCACAACAGCAAGTGATGATAGAAGAATTAAGAGATTGTGCCTAGGTGACGGAAGAAAATCATGTGGGTGTATACAAGATGAAAAAGGCAATGCAATGTGAAGTTGAGGGCAAGGACTGTTCGGTTCAGACTGCGGGAATTTGGTCTAAAAGCTAGAATTCCACGAAAAAAGTCCTTTTTGTCTCTCAAACAAAGGTTGAAAAGATTTAACTGGGATAAAACACATGTTAATTTAACAGAGGAACAATGGGGCAGTGTTATTTGAAGTGATCAGACCAACATCGCCCTGTGTTGGTAGTGATGGCATAAAATACGTAAGGAGAAGAATCGGAGAAGATTTGCATCCTGATTGCATTACATGTACCGTGAAACACCCAGTTAGTGCTATGATCTGAGCTTGTATGACATCAAAAGGTGTGAGCAGAATTTGTGTGATTAATGGGAATATAAATGGCCAAAAATACATTAATGAAATACTTGAGCCCAAACTGACGCCTTCCGCACGTGATCTTTTCCAAGATAATGAAACATTTATATTTCAACAGGATTCAGCTCCATGGCATGTTGCTGCTGTGTGCAAAAAATGGTTTCAAGATAATCATATTTCACTGCTTAAACGGCCTGGGTATAGCCCAGACCTTTACCCCATCGAAAACCTATGGATCCGACTGAAGAAACGTGTTAGTCAAAAGCAACCCGGCAAAAAAACTCAATTAGTAGAAGCAATAACTCAAACTTGGTTTCACATTATAACAGCTGCAGAACTATAATACTTGGTTCCCTCCATGTGAAGTAATTAACGCTAAACATGGTTCAATTCCATGAAGGAAAATATGAACTAATGAATAAATGTTCTGATATTTACTTGATTTATAAAAAAATGGGGTTGCGTTTCAATATGATCTATATGGACACTTATGTTGTTGTTTTTTTGTACAATCAGACCTTTATATACGTGAGTTGTCATTACCACAGAGATAAGTGATAATCGTATTATACATGTAAAGGAAAGGGACAAAAATTGTTAATACAATTAATATCTAAGCTCCTACTTCTTCAGTAACGAAAGAAAGTATTACCTTTGTGCTTAGGTAATTAATTTTTTTGTTCATATTTTAGAAATTTCAGAATAAGATTGTGAAACAGCTTTGAGTTCTTTATTTGGAACATTATTTATAATTAAAATCTTACAATGAAATTTAAGTATACGTTAAAGAACTTGGTCAAATATAATTTGGCACTGTGCCAAAAACACCGAATAAATAGTGTATGTCTATCAAGAGTGTTAAAGTGTAGGTTAATGCTCATAAGTTCCTCAGAATTGCGAATACACTGTGTATAGTCTTTCTGCAGAAAATATAGCACGTTTCTTCGCCGATGTGTTCTATAGAACAGAGACAGAACAGTGTAATTATTGAAAATATCACATTATGCCTAGTTTATTGCTGTCAACCCCCCCCCCCACAGCTGTTACTTACGGCGGAAAAATATTTCCACCTGATGGAAAGGAAGCGCTCCTCTGTAGTTTCTAGGCGACCAAGTTGTCTGGCATGTAAGAAAACAGTTAATTTAGAACAAATTCGGATTTAATGGTCTTCTACACCATCATAATTCGCAAATTCCCAGCATATCTTAGCATAGAATTTGCAAACAAGAACGATCAAATGAATAAGATCAGGAGAATATGACCCAAACATATGATTTGGAGCCCAGTGAGGAGAAAACGGGCGAATATGATTTTTAGACAATGAAACAAGACGCTTCAGTAGCAAGCAAAGTGGAAAATAAATTACAGTTGTTTCCTAATTGCGTTAATCATGTAGTCACTCATTCCGAACGTACAGTTCATGCATGTCTTTCGAATTTTTTTACTTGAGATTTCTGAACAGATATTTCTTACGAGGAAATCGAATAAAATATTACAACATGAGAAATACCTCCATAAACGTTCGCATGTTTTCGAAAAGTTTGTTGCATGCGTTTATCCATGCCGTCAAATTTCATGAGTGAACACATACACAAGTGTAATCTTTGCTTTTAAACGAATGTGCAATACGGTTTTTCTTTTCAAAGTACGCATTTGCTAATGAGTCAGGATTTTGTTAGTAGATGGAAAATAATAGGGAAATTTAATCTCTAACTTGAACTATCTTCAAAGTATTGTATCTGTATGTGGCAATTTAGTATACTTACGAGATGCTCAAATTTTCAGACCTGTTCTGTACATTTCTGGATATTTCAGATTCACAGTCTTAATATTAAAATAATTCGCATCTACACGGTCTTCTCCCTATCGGAAAATAATGTCCTTTCTGAAAGTATTGCCGGGCGTGCATATTGTAAATTCGTTTCACCATTCAAAGCTCCTGCAATGTGCACGGGAGTATCAAAACTGGACCTTGATTGATTGGAAGAAACTCGTGTGGTCCGATGAATCTCGTTTTCTTTTGCACTGTCTATAGGACCGGGTAGATATGCGCCGTTTACCTTGGGAAGTTTTGACACTGGGATGCAACGTGGGACGAAACTTTGCTGATGGAGGAAATTCAATGCTCGGTACAATGTTCTTCTGGGAAGCCCTGCATCTATTCATTCATGGGCAGAAAACTATGGCGTCTATCACCTACCTAAATATCATTGCAGACCAAGTACATTCTTTTATGGCAACTGTATTCCATTATAGCGGGACCATCTCTCAGCAGTTAAATAGGCAATGCCACACTACCGTACTTATCTAAAATGGTTCGTAGAAAAATGCAGAAAATTTTCAGGTATTACACTGACTTACAAATTTCTTGGGTATGAATCTTATCTTGCGTATTTGGTTTTCGTTGTAGCAGCTAATCCAATCTGCGGCGAGCTCAGCCACGTAAACTAAGAATTAAATACTCTACTGGTAACGTGATGACACCAAATACCTCGAGACACATTTTGAAATCATATGGCCTATCGTGTCCCCCTCCCCGAAAGTGTTTTTGAGGGTTCGTGGATGACCAAGATCATATTAAGCAGGTTGTTATTATGTTTTTACTCTTTGGAGTGTACTTGACATGATTTTTTAAAATCAACCTACATTTCCATTCCTCTTAGTGAGACTACAGATGTGATTACTGACGAATTCGAAATCTTTTCATTTGATTATATATAACTGCATGTTTTTCCACCAAAGAACTGAAAGCAATACAAAAGTTGATAGGGTAATATAAGGTAAAGTAGTGGCTCTTAAATATTTTGTTGTTCAGACATTTTTAGAACTAGTCTGAGCAGCTGTGGGTGAAGAAAGCGAATCTTCTGATCTCTGTCTTTTAATCTAACAGGTGATCCGTTCTTAAATACAAAAAAAGATATAGGAAAACAATATATTTCACATAATATTAGAATAAAATATTTAATTCTAAAGTAATAACAGATTTAGTTAACATTAAAAAAATTAGGAAGTTACCTTAAATATTTAACATGAAATTGCGTCGTTTTACAGTATTGTTTCAAAACAGGACAACAGGATGTACTGTTTACGCATAGGTGCAAAGGTAACTTCGGAATTTCACAATAACTATTGATTCGTCAGTAATAAAATTTAACAGATTATACAAGGAAAACAAAAAAAACAACTAGTAAATGCCGAGTAGAAGTACAAAGAACAAACTAAGTTAATCTGTGATGAGGCATATATTTGTATTACTAAACCCCAGAAAATTCTGGAAAATACAAGAAAATAAATTCAAACAATTCTAGAGACGTCAAAGCGATGACGTGTTCACATGACATTCAAATTCTGAAAAAACTTCATCGTACATTATTTAGAGAATGAGAATAAAAAAAAAATAGTGTCTTAGTGTTATATTGAAAGTAATTTTGAACATATCTTCCTTCTTCAAGGGTCTCAGGTGCTCCCAATCATACGCAGGCCACACTTTAAGAACCACTGCTTTAGAGTTAAGAACTCTTTAAAAAATTTAATAGAAGAATTATGTTTCAAATTTATCAGTGGTTTGCGCACAGCTAACTGCGAAATCATGCATTAAATGTAATAGAAAAAAAGTGTAAATTAATTATTTAGCACTTTTTGCAGCATGAATTTCGGACCTGCATCGATCTGAAATCATTTAAGTGAAGAGAAGGTTTATAATGATGCATTCAGTTTGATAGAAACAAACATCTCCGAAAGTTGGGTGAGTTCTGTTAATCAAATATGAATTTCAAGGTGAACAAAGGGAAATGCACTTCTCCATGCGAAGAAATAATGCCATCAATAAATAATATTAAATTCCGAGACACTTATTGTAAAAATAATATTTACCCTCGACAGTTTAAGAAAAAACGTATAAGAGCAATATAATTCATGTATTGAGGCAGACATTTATCTGTATGCCGGCTTGCAGCAAATAATTTTAATTAACAGTGTTATAATTTTCCTCTACGGCTATGAAGTATTTGTGCTTCTGAACAATGAACTGTAATTACCTAAAGCTGTGTGCATAGGAGTGCATTCGAGTAACAGACACTTCGAAAGTTGATATTTCGAAGTTCGCTGGAGAGAATCTAATAACTTTATATGAAATCTATGCACTGCAACTAAATTTAAACACAAACTAATGGCACTTGTGTTCCAAATAGGATATAAGCAGGGGCTCCTTTTTTAACGTCAGGGCCACTTATATCATTATTTCAGTCTGCCCAGGCCCGGCTAGACTGTGAACATTTGTTCCAATTTTGTCTAGGTCATTAAGCAAAACATGAAGCATATTGTTTTACTCCTATTTATATTTCCATCAACAGATAAGAATGTAACCACTTCCCGTTAGTATATCAACAACCTCCTCCTCCTCCAAAAAAATGTACTTTATTATGTGCATGGCATTCAAGTTACAAACTGCATTTATTCAGGGAACGAAAGCTTTTAGAAGTATTTATAAACAAGGCAAATATAAAAATTAGACAAAGTCATCGCTTTTTCTACGTTTATATTTATATAACACACATCAACCGAAAAACCGTTATCCGACAACGCTGAGATCGAACCCCAATCTCTCGATAAGTAGCCGAGTGCGTCCATCTTACTCTACGGTAGCCAACAATCCAACGGGGCTGTGTGTGTTTATCTGTTAGCATCTAACTTGACAAATCTCAAGGGATGGGCTAAGCAACTAAGACGCTTCCATCTTTTGGAACTGAACGGCACAAACTATTTAATTATAGCTAATAAATCCAATAGCAATAGCAGATTGGCGATTGATAATTTCACTATAAACAAGGCATTTTTAGACATTTTTGCAAAAGTGTTGTATAGCTACCGCCCCAAATTTGTTTTAAAAAAACCTATAGTGCAACTAAGATGTGTATCCGGTACAATTTTTTTTAATATTCTGCATTATGGATCTAAATGATGAACATAAGGACTTCAGTTTTCTTAAAAGTGTGGTTTTTGTGTTGCTTATACACTGCGTAATTAATGACAGGCTTATCTGAAACAAATTGTGCAGTAAAATCTTAATCTAATATATTGTTATCACAAAATTACTTTTTTTTGTTGTTTTTTTAAGAGAAATATGATGTTGAAGAGCTAAAAACCGTAGGAAGAATGATATAGTTTTTCTTAATGGGAAAAGCTACCTCACATGTATGGAGATAGAAGAGACTCTAAGTTGTTAAATATGATTTCTACGATCAATCAAAATACAAGGGAAGACTGAACTGCGAGACAAAATATACGAACCACGAAAATCAGAGAATAAAAAATTAGAAATGCCTAAAAAACAATATCAACAGTTCATCTTGTGCATACCGTAAACCGTCGATATGTTGCAAATCAATTAACTAAAATCTTACTGATATTCAAGTGTAAATAACATTCGATTGCAAAAAGTTCTGGCATAGCTAGTGGAAAATAAATCCAGTTACCTAGATATCTACCGTTTCATCCACACATATACATTTTGCACTTATTAGGAAAAATGGAAAGGAATATAAAGAATTACAACTCTGCCTTGTATATATGCAATACATTTTATAATTGGAAAGTATTTAACATGACATGCGGCATTTATTACCCACGATATCACAATTAAAATTATTGGTGTTACGAGAAGTAAATGTCCTTAAAAGTAGTTTGCGTGTTGTATTTTCGAAGAAATTGAAGATAATGTGCATATTGAAAGGTTGGGCTGGGCAAGGATTTTAAAAATTATGCTACTTCACTGATGGGCACGTCTCCTAAGTAGCTTAAATCAGTATGTATTCGAAGATTTGCTAACTGTTTGCTGAATGAGCGTTCTTCTTGGTAGCAGTACCACAGTTAGAGTGGAACACGAACTACGGAACTTTGATGACAGGTCTCCCTTTAGCACTTGTACAATTACGAATGCACAATGTTCCTTCATGGTGCCATAGGTTTATTACTAAATCCTTTAATATTTGGATGTCTTGAAAACATTATATCTGAATCTGGTAAGTACATACATAGTGTTTTGTAAATTAAAGAATCAAATTTGATTAAACAATTTGAAGGAGAGTGGGTTGAATTGAAACCTTCTAAAAGTATAAAATCATTCGACACCGTATTTCTACTGTAAGAATCCGACATGTATTTTCAATCGTGACAAAATACTATGATTTTCTTTGTAATGCTTGTCTTGTACTTTTTTTTTTCGCTGTTTTAAGAATTTGCAGCATGCGTTTCGTCATACATTTAGTCTGTCCTGAGTTTTTTGAGTCAAGGAATTATCTAGTATTATTTCCTCAACCTGCTTCCAACACGAGTCACCTTTATGGGATGCAAAAGAAAATTCCAACAGGTCACCGTTATGGGATTTTCGTGTGTTTTCTTGATATCGAAAATTCATATTACAATAAAAATAATTTTGTGAAGCAGCATTCAGTTAAGAGATAAATTATGTCGGAATTTCTTGTATGTTATCTCGTGTCTAGCATTGAATTTATGGTATGGGGAAACGCGCGTGGGGTATAAGAAAATGTTTGTCTGCTATTGTGTTTAGGCGTCACAGCCAAGCTGAAGAAAATACCATCGTTTGCCACTATGTACTACTCGCATTTGCACATTCCTAGAGTGCATACCAATAGAATATGTTTCATCGTTAAAGTGTTCTAAGGGTAACGGGTGTGGGCGGATCGCTGGAATTTCAACACAGCACATTCACTCACTGCAATAAGAATCAGATATCACAACTTGCATCTTAAATGGTTAACTCAAGCTTTAGCTTTAAAGGTTTCGTGAACGATGAAGGAACACCTTGTAAATTTGCTGTGCTTCAATAAAAACATTTTAGTATAATAAAATTATATCCCTTGAGCTATTTAGAAAGGATAGCCATGATTTTTGTTACGCTAACAGACAAATATTTAATGTTGACATGCCACTATAGTCGTACATCTTGGAATTAATTTATGCTAAACAGCTACAAAAGTTTAACAATCACTCTTCCGAACTACACGTTCCACATGCATTTCGAAGAATTCGTTATCTAACAAACCATATGCGGTGTAAACATAACAAATCATATTCGACGTAAATAGCTTTAAATAAGGCGTATTTTTGCAGCCTGTCTTTCTTCGAACTGATCTCAGTGAATTTTCGGCAATCCACTGTACACATTCTTATTCGTAATATTTTTGGAAGAAACAATTTAGGCCATCAAATTTGAAATAGTTTTCAAACCTTCCAGGAGACCATACTTCTGGCTTGTGCCAGTACTTGGGGCCTTAGGAAATTACTGATTTTTTAAATATATTTTTACGAAATTGTTTATAAGTTTTTCCACTTCTTCCACTGTCCCCCAATATGGCCTGACATCTGAAAATAATTATTTTCCTTGTGTGCCAGAATTGCGCGTCCAACTCCTATAAAGGAGTTATTGTTTTTGCGCAGAATTACTCAAAGAGTTACGAACAACGAATAGTATTTGATGTATGTTCTCTTTTAACTATATTAATATCGCGGTCTTCTGAAATGAATGTAAATATTTCTTATGTCGACACTGCCTTTTTTCGAAGCACTACAGTTTGCAAAGCTTCGTGCGGAAAGCACGAAATTTTGCAAACGTACTCTCGGAGGTGTTCAGAGAAACCACAGATAACTTTAAAACATTTAAAAGCTGGAGAACATATACGTCAAATTTCTGTAGTGAAATTGAATCCTCCTAAATATATCGTTATAGATAATACAGATATATTTCAACGTTTTGGTACCGTTTGAACCATCCATCAGTAACACTTTGAAGTAGATTATTTGGCAAAATGCCAAAATTCCTCGATAAGAAAATGAAACTGGATTTATATTTTAATCATGAAACATTGGTTATTATAAATTCATACTCAAAGAATATAATGTTCACTATAATTACGAGACAAATCAATATAATTTTTCATTTACCCAAAAGGAAAATCAAATGCAAGTCATAAGATACTGTATCCAAAGACTGCTCTAGAGATACATAACACATTTTTATAATCATAATGAAAAAAAGTTCACTAAAATTGTTTATACCTCTACATACTTAAACGTTTATAATAATTAACTCTATTGCAAAAGGACCATTTTGATCGGAAGTAGCACTCGCTCAATTTAAAATTTAAATTTTTAGAAAAAATGGCTCTGATAGATTATATTCGTTCAAAAGTGTGATCTTCTAACCGCTTCATTAAAACGACATTTAATATTTATGAGCAAAATTTTTCACGGTTTTTTTGAGGTCATTAGGGTGCCTACATTTTTTATGCACAACAGATGTTACTATCTCGTAAAACATATCACTTTTTCACAATGCGTCCAAAATAGTATTACCAAGTTAGGAATTCCGTTCGACTGGCGATTTCACAGATTTGTATTTCAGGCAATTGCTGTTAAAGCAAGCTAGGGTTTCGTTTTTTATTGCCGTGCGATAATTTCTTATTTGAGTAATGTACTTTTCTCTCATGTGGAAGAACTTTCGTGAATTCCAAGTAAACACCTTTAAGGGTCTGTTTCAAATCTCAATGTTATGAGGCTTCAAATTTACATCGGATACATTTTCTATATGTATTCTGCAGCAGTATGAAGCAAAGAAAAGTATCACAAAATTTCACAGAAGAGTTGACCCAAACGTTCCGTCATAGTTTCGAAAGCACACGAGGAACAATGGTTCATTTGAATGGAATGATAACTTAAAATCAACCAACATATTGAAAACATCGTAACATAACTGGAATTACATGATAAATTCAAAAATAAGTTAAGTAAACTTCCATCTCATGTTCATGCCGTATTTAATTGCTAAACAGTTATGTACGCAAAACGAATAACTATTGCATGAAATATTATTGCTATGAATATTCGTCCGTTTACATTTGGACGAGTAATAATCACTTTGCCTTTATACTTGGAAAATAACTGCATGGTAAAAAAGAAATTCACATTTCCTATGAAATTAAATTTATTTACTGCTCACATTTTAGGACAGAGATTCGTCCAACTCTTGATTTTATGGAGCTCTAGTCCTTTATAACTTTTCAGTGAAACCTACTATTTCCCTTTTACAGATACTTCCACCCAAAACATTTCAAAAAACAACACATCCCATGTTACATTTAGATATCTCAATCAATTAATTTTACCCTCTTTTCAAGAGCAAAAATGTCTTCAATTCAGTTTGAGATTTTAAATTTCCTGTAGTCTAATAATGAATTATTCTAATTTATTAAATTGTTTAAACTGATACAGAATGAAAATAACATACAGGGTTGCCAATCATGATACTCCAACATTTTAAGCACATATACGTTGAAGGAGAATATATATGCAAGCATAAATAAATATGAAAATGATAGTGCTGCAGAATTTTCAGTTACATTCAGCTCAGTTTAGTGCATCTTCACGCTGGCGCTTTTGGTAGCAGGAGGACACACTAGTCTGTATTTAATTTGACACCATGTGTTCTGTAACATGTTTTTAATGACAGCTTACGGCCTGTGTTATGCGTTATTTTAAACCTTTAAATTGGGAACTTTCGTAGAGTACACTTTGTTTTATAAGTACCAGTAGAAGAAGAAATCTAATGAGGCAATGTAGAGCAAACCAGAGGCAGCCAATCTGTGCGACACTGTCAGCTTCGGTATTGAAGCATACAAGCCCCCGTGCACCCCGTGAAATATCACCCGTAGTAGTATGCAGGTCCACTACGGCTTGACGTCCGATGCGAAGATCGTTGAGGTCGGACGTCCGACACCGCAATCCTATCCGACACGACGTTGCACAGATCCTTCCTGGGACCACTGTCTTCAAATGCGACCGACGGTTGTGACATCACGTTTCTTTTCTTCCGCAATACGACGGAAGCAACATCCGGTGGTAAAAAGGCCTACGATAACACATGTCGTGAAATCATCGGTTTGACGAAAACGTGTTAGACTGTGTCTTAACGGCATTGACACCCATTGTTCCGTCTGCAGACCCTGTTACAGCAGACCCACTCACTTCTCGGGGCTGTGACGACGTATCGACTGACTGAATTACGGGTGGCTATCCGCATATATCCCGTGTACCGTTCATGTGATTGGCCTCCAAATGAAATAATTTGCATAACTTGTATGTATGAACTCACCTTGCAATTAGCATGGCACTGCGTTCAGGTCTTCGTGGTAAGTCATTTTCTCTTGCAGGCAGCGTATGTATATGCGTACATTCACATACGTAGAAAGAGAAAGACAGACAGACAGAGAGATTGTTTTAAAACAAAGTTTATTGCTAAAATGAAGCATAATTGAAATGACGTTTTTTTTAATTTAAAGGCACTTGACGGAAATTTCATTCAAATGAAAGAATCTGTTAAATTTTCAAAACCTGTAGACTTCTCTGAATTTCAGAAAATTTTAACAAAATTATTTGTTGATATATCCAAAAATGAATCTCATTGAGTCTAATTTGGTTATATGCATTTTTTCAAATAAAATTAAAACAAGTCTTCCTTTTGGTATGTTCTCTGTTCATTTAAAAAGTAAATACTGGACATACGTATGACATGTGTTATGCACTGCGGAAGAAATGTCATTCCCAAGGTAATACACAGTCGAGTCACATTATTGTGACTACCTCCTAATTTTGAGGTCAACAGCGCGTAGCCAATGAAAGAAGGTACGTGTCTTTAGCTGGCTTGGAGGGTACATAAGGTGTGCTGTAGGTAATCTGAAAACATATCACCCGTTGCTGCCATGGATAAAAGCAGCGATTTACCAGATTTGCAAAAGGGAAGATTATAGACTTTAGGGTCAAGGGTGGCAGTATTTCTGAAACAACGTAGTTTGTGAACTGTCCGCGTGCTACTGGGTTTAAAGTGTATCATGATTGGAGAAATGGCACCTTTGCCGATAAAAGACACGGAAACTGCGGAGCACCACGTGCCATTTATGTGAGAGGTGAATGTCAGTTTCGAAAGTGCGTGATGGCCGATAGACACGCTACAGTGGAGCACCTCACTGCCGAATGAACCACGTGGCTACCGGGAGTGTGTCAAATACGACAGTTCAGCAAACCGTTCTGCGTATGGGATTCTGAAGAAGACGGATGGTCAGTGCACCTATGCTAACAAAGATGCCTTGGCAGAAAATGCTTACATTTGCACGGCAGTATAGGAATTGAACCCCCGCTGATTGGCAAAGAATTACCTTGTCCGATTAGTCACGTTTCGTGTTTCATCGAACGGATGAACGTTGGCGTATAAGGCAAGAAACATCGGAGAACCAACATTTTTCAAGTATTTCTAATTCGAAGCACTTTGTCGCTTTCCTCTTAAATTGAGAAAATAATTTCTTACCTGCTTCAGCTACAAAAAGATGCTTTCCAAAACACAATGCGGCACATTCACTTTACGGAGCTATCACCTGTTGAATACAAGTTTTCCACGTTGACTCATATTTATGTAAACTATATTATACAAAGAACCATATGTGGACGGAAGTTCCTCAATTCAATGTAATATTTGTTATTATCAAATAATAATATATCAACAAAAGTAGTGGTTTGCCTCAGTGCTTTTGGTTGATATGATGATATTAAATCAGACGTAATGGGCTGATTTGCCTTCCAGAACTGTTTATCGGTGAGAGCTTCGTCCAGTTCATATTCCCTTCATAAGCATGACGATCTTTCAATCCGAAGAGATAAAGTGAAACTTTCAAATATGCATAAGTCCAATTATACTTAAAAAGAATTAAGGAATTTCCCATTAATTAAAATTTTCAGCTTGTATTTGAGTAGAGAGGAATTCGTGCTCTTACAGGATTTTTTCTCTAGAGAGGTTTGCGGGAACTCGAGGAAAACATTTTTACCTCGCGCTGAAATACCTGCAGCGAATTACCTCTAATATTATTTTTTGCTATAGAAAAATAATAATTTGGCGGATGCTCAGGTGCTACTGTATCAAGCGTGTACCAGGACTGGATTAACTATGCACAGACATCCAGCAGAAGGGCTCACATTGGTCAGCCATGCGCGGTTGATTCTGGAAGTAACCGTCTTGTGTCACGGCTGGGAACTCGCAACGACGCGGATCACTCACCCATCTCATCCACCAGTGCAGCAACCATGTAGTTCTACCTGATTCTACGTGTACCTATTTCCACGACATACTTTGCTCCGCCTGATGTTCCTCAGCCGGAGACTAACGAGGGTACGTATGATTACGCCCAGTACCCGGACACAAAGCCTAGCATGTGCCAAGGAAAATCGAAAATAGACCCCAGACAAATGAATGAAGGTCGTGCAGAGTGATAGGTCCGGCTTCCTGCTGCACCATTCTGTTGAGAGTATACCCATATGGTGTAAACACCATGAAGCCATAAGACCTGGTTGCACAATTGGGTTATAACAGGCCAGTTCAGGTGGTGTTCTGTAATGGCGAGCTTTTCAGAGGCAACCCCTGTTTCGTTATCATTTCACAACGACTAAATGCTGGACGCTACAAGGATTCCTTAGCCGATGAACGGCATCCATATCTGTAGGAGCTACAACCGGACCACAATGACACCTTTGTACATGCCAGCGCACCGTGTTATCAGGCTTGTGTAACTACTGAGTAGTTAGAAGAACACGACGACGAATTCGCCGCATTCGCATTGGGTCCCAAACTTCTGTGGCCCAATTGAACATTTGTGTGGTACGCTAGAACTGGTTGTGAGAACTACAGATCGTTCTCCATAGAATGAACCTGAAACGACTAAGCAGCTGCAGCGGATATGGGTCAAGTTACTCATGAAAAATGTTTTACACCTTGTAGAATCAGATCCGTCCTAGAAGTCGGCGAGTTGTGATTGCACAGGTAGATAGACTAATAAGCTATTAGGTACGTGTTTCTTATGCTAAGCCAACTCAGTGTAAAAACACACTCTTAGTGAGAAAGTCAACTTTGTAAAATTAGTTCCGTCCTAGGAGTCTGTGAGTTGTGATTGCACAGGTAGATGGACTAATACGTTATTAGGAACGTGTTTCTAATGCAAAGCCAACTCAGTGTAAAAACACACTCTTAGTGAGAAAGTCAACTTTGTAAAATCAGTTCCGTCCTAGGAGTCTGCGAGTTGTGATTGCACGGGTAGATGGACTAATACGTTATTAGGAACGTGTTTCTAATGCTAAGCCAACTCAGTGGAAAATCAGACCCTTAGTGAGAAATTTAACTTTTTCAGAACTTTTCCTAAAACTGTCGTACTCGCTTCCCACATGTCTAACTTCAGGAAACTATTGTCTAATTTAGGTTGATATGCCTTTGCCATCCCTTTTATTAATCTCTAGAACGAATACTTTAGCAGATTTAATGATACTCACATGAAATACATTTCAAGTGTGTATGTTTTTAAATTATTTTGAGAATACTGTAAAACAAGATTAGGATACACATTAAAACATAATCCATTTAATACTAGCAGTTCAATTTTACAAACCTATGTCAGAAATATCATTTTAGTTTATTTCTCCTCAGAAGATTTTTACTGTTAATGTTACCAATACATTTCTTTAGAGTTGAAGGACTTTATTCAGTATGAAAAATTATGGATGATAGATGATACGAGAGCAGCGCAGGTTCCTTCCGTTAAGAAAAGTCCTGAACCTGATTACAGAACACACGTAAATCCTGTTAAGGAAGCAGTGTGCATTACCGCATCCGGTGATATTTTGAAAATTGATTACACCAGACGACTTCTCCGCATTTATTTTCATAAAGTTTTAAATGTGTCTTACTTTGAAAGCACTATGACCAGCTGTTTTTCATAAACGTAACCTTGACCATCTCATCGACGGCAAACAGAAACCTTGTGATCATTTCCTTAATATCTAGCAATGGATCATCATGAATTTCCGGCATATAACGAGATGGAAACAAGAGCAATAAATTACTTTTGTTACCTACTTAAATGTAATTTATTTTCAAAATAAATTGATGCATATCTCTTGATTTATTTTAGACATACACACTTACTGAGTACGAGATATGAAAGTAATTTTTTACATTGACGGCAGAGTTAACTTCAAATTTTAGTCCATTACTTAGAATTACATGATTTCTGGTAGGTAATCAGTTATTTGTCTTAGTACATATGTGTCGTCATTCGCATAACTTTGTAGCATTATTTCGCACATTTGTGCATAAATGTTTCACTATTGAATTCTAAATAAATTTGAACACCTTGTACATTAAATACATGGAAGTTTGTGAATTTCTGTGTGAGAACCTTTTCACAGATGAAACTAAACTGTCAATCATGCAGGCGAGCTTTTCTTGAATATTAAGGATTGCGATATTAAGAGATTGCGCACAGGCATAAAATGTTATTTCAGGAAAGGTGCATCGGAATGAAGTTAACGAAATAGCGTTTCCTTTTGGTATTTTAAATTTCCAAGTCTGCTTGGGAGAATAGAAAACAAAAATTGACCCGCGAAGTCTTAAAAGCTTCATGACAAGCGCTTTATAGTTACTAAGGCCTTGTTTACTGGAAACATTTCATTCAAAGCCGGGCAGCATAAGCGACAGGTCTCTAAGAATATTCTAGGTTTCACGATGTGTAACACATACATCTCCTACGCCAACCGCATGGTCAAAAGGGTACTAGCGTATTTGTCACGCTGAACAGATTTAATTTCTTTTGAAATAATCATTTTGCTATCCCATCAAGAACTTTCTTTTACTTGCATATGACAACGCAAGAGGTCGCCAAGTGCAATTAATTGACCTGTGCATCTTGCAGATATTGTCCTGGCTTTCTGAGGCATGCCAAGACGTTTTCTTCTGTCGTCGCTATGTACATTTGGACAGAGGACAATAAATGGACTCTTGAGACGATATATATTTTAATATCTTCCAAACTGCTCCATGCGTTGGTATGGCAAAGTAGGGAACATCTGCATGGGGGCAAACTACATTAATGAATGTTTCTAAATTCCAGATAGTACAGAATAAATTTGTCAGATTATTGAAATTAAAAAATAATTTTACACCTACAAATGAAGCACAATTTAGTTTCCGATTATTTGCCAGATTACACCCAGCGAAATATTGTTTTTTAACTAATAAAAACAATATTAAAAATAATATTAACAATGAATTTATATTAATGTGTAAATATGTTCACAGCTACAATACCAGGAATCAAGATTCACTGAAACCAGTCTTTCCCGGAACTAATTACATAATGCAAAGTATAAATTACATGGGACCATAATATTGGAACAAACTACCACATGAGATTGCTGATTGGAATAACTTCAATAATTTTAAGAGGAAACTAAAACTTCATCTGCAACATATAAATCAGAAATGAGGGTGAGGTGAGGGGGAGTATTAATATAAGAAGGTAGGGAAAATCTGAGCGATAAAGGGAACATATTGGGTGATTAGGGGAAAAAGATCTTTGCATTTACATCTCGTTATTTTTTCTTTTCTATCTTTTTTTCTTTCTTTTTAATTGTTTTTTTCTTTCATTTCTTAATTATTATCTCTTTTACTTTCTTTTAAATAAATTAACATATTTACTAACTTACACTAATAATTCGGATTGCCGTCTCTGTGGTGCTTGACTGGATATGTGTACGTAGAGAGAATGGGGCTAAGTCATGTCTTCGTTTGGCTTTTTCCCTCTCTTCTTTGCTGTTTTGCATTAATAAACATAATAATGTCAATTATTTTACATGTATTTGTATTAAAACATCCGAAATAAAAATATATAAATAAATAAATATTGTCTTATGTTGTTATTGTGCGTGGCTTAATTATAGGAATTATCACGGTGCCAAATTACTTTCTATATTTCTATATTTGCACTCAATAAGCAAGGGACAGGCGGGTTACATTTTTCTTTTATATATTCTACTATATTTAGACACAGATCGTGTCTTTCATATGGTAGTAAATTTCTCATGAGTAGCCTTCTGCAAAATGTAATGTCAGAATCAGCGCAGTTGCGATGCATTACTAAAATTAAAACTTATTCTGTTCAATAAAGTTGTAGGTTTTTACTTAACTTATAATAACGAGCTTAAATATCCAAACAAATTCCACAGCCAAAAGATACAACATGCGGAATCTTAATTTTGAGAAAACTACGATGTGCAGTGGCGCAATTTTGTTAACCTATGCACTGCATTTTTCATATGTCCTTCGATTTGCTTCTCCAGTTTTTTGGGACTGTGTCAGACATATGAAATTAACTGGTACATAGATTATTTAAAGGCAACCCGTCATACATATGAGGGGAAATTTTGCCTCAAAAACAAGAAGGGAAATGTACACTGAAGCAGCAGAAAAACTGGTACACCAGTCTAATACATGGTAGGTTCCCCATGGGAGCGCAGGACTGCAGAAATACGACGTGGCATGGACTCCACTAGCTTCAGGAAACATGCTGTAAGCAATGCACACCATACTTCCTGCAGAGCATTTCACAATTCGGGTGTATTTTGAGAAATAGGATTCCTGTGTTCGATAGCGAGTTGAAAGGTACCCAAAATGTGTTCTATCACGTTCAGATTCGCGGACTTGGGTGGGAATGGCAACACCCCAAACTCAGATGAATTCTCCTCTAACCATTATCTGGCATCCCGACATTTGTGTGGAGGTGCATTGTTCTATTGGAACAGGCCCAACCCATCTGCATGAACGCAGAACATAAACGGGTGTACCTCGTCAGGAAGGATGCGCACATAGAGTTGGCCGATCACTCAAGTTTGTAGAACTACCAGGGGTCCAGGTGAAGTCCAGCTAAGCACACCCCATACCATTACGGACCCCCCCCCCTCCCAGACGGTATAGTTCCCTGTTGACAGGCAAGTTCCATGGCTTCATGGGGTTTGCGCCACACACGAAACCTTCCATCTGTCCGATACAGTTGAAAACGCGAGTCGTCAGACCAGGTTACGTGTTTCCATTCATCAAATGTTCAGTGGCGGTGTTGCAGTGCCCAAGCTAGGCGCATAGCTCTGTGTCGGGCACAAATCAAAGACACTCGAGTTGGGCGTCGGCTCCCAAAGCCCATATCGTACAGGACAGTTTTTACAGTCCGGACGCTGATGCTTGTTGAGGCTCCAGCATTGAGTTCCAATTATATCTGCGAGAGTGTTGCACACCTATCGCGTGAAACAATTCTTAACAGCAGACGATGGTCACGTTCACCAACTGTGTTTTTACGGCCACACTGGTGTCGTAGGTTGGAGGTTTTGCCGGAATTCTGGTAGTCACGGTACACCCTTGCAATGGTCGTCCGTGAAAATCGGAACTTCGTTTCCACCTTCGAAATGCTTAGGCCCATATAACGAGCGCCAACATTGACAATGCGTTGAAAATCGCTTAAATCGTTATTACTTGTCATTCTCATGCCGATAACAGCTCTGACAGCTGGCAAAGATGTCTATCGCTTTTATACGCACTGCCGGACGTAACCGAGTTCGCGCATATGTGACGTTGCTATGTATTTTGTATATGCTCGTCTGTACCTGTTTTTTTTTATCCTTCAGTGCATTTCCCAAAGTAGGAGGAGCTTTCGTATTACGCAAACCTTTTGCCGATAAAAGTCTTTGAAATAGATACCATCTGATTGCAGTTTATTCTTTTTTTCATGAAATGAGAACATATTCAATGCCATTAAAAATTAACTATGAAACCTTAGTTTTAACAATTGTCCTGCGATTCTTTCACATTAAATTCTCAGATTTCATCACCAAAAATACAAAAATAAAGTCTGTCACACCGCCTAGCGGCGCATATTTTGACGACGTTACACACTCATGCGGCCGAATCCGTGGTTCTGCTGCATTGAATGCTCACACCATATATCTGACGTCTGTGTCCAGTGTATGGTGCCTCACTTTACTTTTTTAATTTTCGAGATTTAAATATTTTAGTCAATTATTTATTTATATAATTTTTTCAAATATATTACTGGGAAGAGAATCCTGTTAATATTATATCACAAAAAGGCATGTATAAAAATGCTTTCTCCCAGTACGTCGCCAAAAAGTAATATGTTTGAAATATATCACATATGGAAAAACATCATTTCGATTTCATTTCCAAGGCTTTAGTTTGTAGAAACACTTTCACCAATGTAGCAAAAGTATCTAAGCATGTCAAACTTGAGGTATTTCGTTTTGTATCTTTACGTTATACGAAGCTATTGGGCATGGGATTTTTTTTAAATATTTCTTTTTGTTATTATTTAATTCACTTTGAACTAAATTTCCAGCTGGTATGTTTTTGCTCCATACCCCAGTTATTACGTAAGCGATGTCTCGATAGACAGCTTTGCGTATCTTTGAATACAGACCTAAACTGTTAAACATAGAAAGCAAAATATTTAACACAAATTTTCAAAATCAAAAAACAACCTATTATGTAATAAATATGCAATATATTGCATTGCACAATCAGAATGGAATGGACATACCGCGAGATCTTTACTACCACCATGTTTGACTATTATTTATGCTGTTGCAAATAATAAATTAGCGTTTCAAAGACTCAGATATAGGAGACCGCTCTCAGGTGCCTCACTTTACGAGGAAAATGAGCTATCTCATTTCTGTCGTAAAATGCATGATTTGGGATACTGAAATGACTTTACTTATCTTTCAGGAACACCTTTATGTAGCATCTCATGTTTTTGTCCAAAAATAAACATCAAATTCAAATCTTAAATTTTTTGAATTTTTAATATTTTTTCCGTATATGGTGCAAAATATTTAAGAATACCATATCGTGCTGTATTACAATATATTATATAAAACATATGGAAATTTTTGTAAAAAATGGAAAATATTCAGTGTCGATTTTTTGACGGAAGTTAGAGGGTTCTCATCCGGTAATTACGTTACACACGATATATGGTAGTACATGGAAGATCATGGTACGTGTGTTGAGGGATGATGTCTTTAGAATTAATACACAGTGTAAATTACGACTCTTGGTTCTACAGTTTTTGAACAGTTAGAGTCAAATGGAGACAATCCGTGTTATTCCGTATGTTGTTTCACATTTAACAAAAATATGAATTAAGATATCAAAGTTACTGGAATCTACTTTCCAAAAATGCACATAAGAAATCTTTTGGGAACCAAAGAGCAGATTTTCGGTTTTATTGATGGTTACAATCAATTCATTTTCCCGACTTCTGTTAATTTCAGCTCTCTTTGAGCAAACGTATTTTGAAAAACGTATAAATTAACTCTGGTGTTAACCATGAAATGACAATAAACATGAATAAAACTGACTATAATTTAAAGCATACCAATGCTCTTCGCAATATACATGCATTGAGAACAATTATCTAAAAACGCTTGTGGTACTCAAACTTTATATCAATATATTTAATTTAACGAACATTTTCAAGATTTGCAAATAAATTCATTGGGAAAATTTAGTATATTTCTGAACACTTCGGTTCTCCATGTGCCGTGTGCGAACCACTGCGACTCCCATAAGCACTTTCAATCGGGTCACAAACTTTTGTGGCCCAACTGAACATTTGTGTGATACACTAGACCTGGTTGTGAGAACTACAGATCGTTCTCCATAGAATGAACCTGAAACGACTAAGCAGCTGCAGCGGATATGGGTCAAGTTACTCATGAAAAATGTTTTACACCTTGTAGAATCAGTTCCGTCCTAGAAGTCTGCGAGTTGTGATTGCACAGGTAGATGGACTAATACGCTATTAGGTACGTGTTTCTAATGCAAAGCCAACGCAGTGTAAAAACACACCCTTAGTGAGAAAGTTAACTTTGTGAAATCAGTTCCGTCCTAGGAGTCTGTGAGTTGTGATTGCACAGGTAGATGGACTAATACGTTATTAGGAACGTGTTTCTAATGCAAAGCCAACTCAGTGTAAAAACACACTCTTAGTGAGAAAGTCAACTTTGTAAAATCAGTTCCGTCCTAGGAGTCTGCGAGTTGTGATTGCACGGGTAGATGGACTAATACGTTATTAGGAACGTGTTTCTAATGCAAAGCCAACTCAGTGTAAAAAAACACTCTTAGTGAGAACGTTAACGTTTTCAGACCTTTTCCTAAAACTGTCGTACTCGCTTCCCACATGTCTGACTTCAGGAAACTACTGTCTAATTTAGGTTGATATGCCTTTGCCATCTCTTTTATTAATCTCTAGAACGAATACTTTAGCAGATTTAATGATACTTACATGAAATATATTTCAAGTGTGTATGTTTTTAAATTATTTTGAGAACACTGTAAAACAAACAAGATTAGGATACACATTAAAACATAATCCATTTAATACAAGCAGTTCAATTTTACAAACCCATGTCAGAAATATCATTTTAGTTTACTTCCCTTCTCGGAAAATTTTTACTGATAATGTTACCAATAAATTTCTTTAGAGTTAAAGGATATATTTCATTATGAAACATCGTAACTGATGGATGATACCATAGCAGCTCAGGTGCCTTCCGTTAAGGAAAGTCCTGAACCTGCTTTACAGAACACATATACATTCTGTTAAGGAAGCAGTGTGCATTACCTCATCCGGTGATAAATGTTCAATTTGATATTTTGAAAATTGATTACTCCAGACGACATCGCAGTATTTATTTTCGTAAAATCGTAAAATTTCAAATGTGCCTTACTTTGAAAGCACTATCACCAGCAGTTTATTCATAAACGCACCCTTGACCATCTCATCGACAGAAAACAGAAACCTTGCGATCAATTGCTTTATATATGGCAATGCATCATGATGCATTTTCGACATACAGGAAGATGTAATTTAAAAGACAAATTTACCTTGTTGACAAATTTAAAGTAATTTATTTTCGAAATAAATTACTGTACATTTCTTGATTTACTGTATACATGCATACTTACTACTGAGTACAAGATATGAAAGTAAATCTTTATATTGACGGCGGATTTAATTTCCAATCTTAATCCATTACTTAGCATTAGACTGTTTGTGGTAGGTAATCAGTTAATATACTTTTTTATCTTTCAATACCTCATTTGTCTAAGTATATGTGTGCCGACATTCGCATTACTTTGTAGCATTATTTCGCACTATGAACAAATTTGTGCATAAAAGTTTCACTATTGAATTCTAAATAAATTTGGACACCTTGACATTCAATACATGGAATTTTGTCAATTTCTGTGTGAGAACCTTTTCATAGATGAAACTAAACTGTCAGTCATGCAGGCGAGCTTTTCTTTAATATTAAGGATTATGATATTAGGAGATTGCGCACAGGCACATAATGTTATTTCAGGAAAGGTGCATCTGAATGAAGTTAACGAAATAGCGTTTCCCTTTGGTGTTTTAAATTTCCAAGTCTGCTTGGGAGAACAGAAAACTAAAATTGAATCGCGAAGTCTCAAAATCTTCATGACAGGCGCTTTATAGTTACTAAGGCCTTGTGAACTAAAAACATGTCATTCAACGCCGGACAGCATAACCGACAAGTCTCTAAGAATCTTCTAAGATTCACGATGTGTAACACATACATCTCCTACACCAACCGCATGATAAAAAGGGTACTAGCGGATTTGTGACGCTAAACAGACTTAATTTCCTTTAAAATAATCTTTTCGCTATCAAGAACTTTCTTTCACTTGCGGATTGCAACGCAAGATATCGCCACGAGCAATCAAATGCCCAGTACATCTTGCAGATATGCTTCTGGTTTTCTTCTACATGCCAAGAAGTTTTCCTCTGTCGTCGCTATGTACATTAGGAGGGAACACAATAAATGGACTCTTGAGACGATATAAATTTTAATATCTTCCAAACTGTTCACTACGTTTGTAAGGCAAAGTAGGGAACATCTGCATGGGGGCAAACTACATTAATGAATATTTCCAGACTCCAGATATTACAGAATAAATTTGTCAGAAGATTGGAATTAAAAAGTAATTTTACACTTATAAATAAAGAACAATTTAGTTTTCGATAATTTGCCAGAAAATACCCAGTGATATATTGTTTCTTAACTATTAGCCAACTGAATAACTTTACTTTGGGTAAGATAATGCATGAAATGATTAAAAATAATATTAATATTAAATTTATACTAATATCTAAATCTGTTGACAGCTACAATACCAGGAATCAAGATTTACTCAAACTAGTCTTTCCCAGAACAAATTATATAATGCAAAGTACAAATTACATGGGACCAAAATATTGGAACACACTTAAACATGAGTTTACTGATTTGAATAACTTTAACATTTTAGAGAGGAAATTAAAATTTCATCTGTTACATAAAAAACAGAAGTGAGGATGAAGTGGGAGGTGGGGGTTATTCAATATAAGAAACTGCGGAAAATGTGAGCGGTAATATGAACATAATAGGTAATTAGGGAGAAAAAGCTTTTTGTTTACATCGCTTTCTTTCTGTTTTTCTTTTTTAATTATCGTATTTTTTAATTAATATGTCTTTTCTCTCCTTTAGAATAAATTAACATATTTAGTAACTCATATTAATAATTCGAATGGCTGTCTCTGTGGTGCTTAACTGGATATGTGTACGTAGAGAAAATGGGGCTAAGTCATGTCTTTGGTTGGCTTTTTCCCTCTCTTCCTCGCTGTTTTGTATTAATAAACATAATAATGTCAATTATTTTACATGTATTTGTATTAAAACATCCGAAATAAAAATATATAAATAAATAAATATTCTCTCATGTTGTTATTGTGCGTGGCTTAATTATTGGAATTATCACGGTGCCATATTACTTTCTATATTTTTCTATTTTCACTCATATAAACAAGAGACAGGCGGGTTGCATTTTTCTTTTAGGTATTCTACTACATTTTGACACGGATCGTGTCTTACATATGGTAGTAAAATTCTTATGAGTAGCCTCCTGCAAAACGTAATGTAAGTCATCGCAGTAGCGATGCATGTATGAGTTTACATAAATTATATTCCCGACCTTCGGCCAGACAACTCAATTTTCTCCTATACATGGATGTTGCTGCATTGCAGTCTCTCCTACTTTTCTGTTGCGAACTACCACATGTATCATTTAGTAGCCATTAGAAAACTATTAAGCAATTCTGTTCGTTAAACCTATTTGATACAAGTGCCTGCTATAAATGTAAAACTTCCTTTGATAATATTTGAAAGACTGCATTTTCAACAAAACAAATCTGAGCAAAATAATACTGTCGAAGCACAAAATACGAATATCCATGTAAAGCAAACTTATTATAGATATGTTGAATTTCGTAATGTCATATTTTGTTATCTTAATCGCATATTACGAACAATGGATATTATTTAAGTAAACCTCATTAATCTGGCTGCAGCTCAGTTATCAGCAACAAAATAAGTAGCATTCCCCCAGTTTACAAACCTTCCTCACGGCGTTATCATAAGAATGCGAATTCACGTGGATGTAATTTTGGAGTATGTTATTAATAAAATTAATTCTAAATATGCTAAGTAAATTTTTATGTGTCCCATATTTAATTAAAGTCTCATTTTTTCCAGCTGTAGAATCTTTGCCCGCCGCTCTCGTTTTTGTTTCCGAATCATCATGTTTTAACATGTTTTTTTTGGGGTTTTTTTTTTTTTTTGGTTAAGAATTTGTATGTGAAAATATTTGATATGCCGAAAGACCTGTTATACCTTTTAAGTGTACCTAGAGTATTATTTAGTATATACATACGGGGCTTTATCATTGTACCATTTTCGCTGCGTATATTTGTGCCAGTGCGTGTTTTTACAAAATTACCGGCTAGTAAGCAGTAACACATGCCAATATTGACCTTACTGTGACCCTTGTCTGGTAATTGAAACGTAATAGTGCACGGGCCAGTTTGTTATGCGAGGAATATCGGAATATAAAGCGAAAGCGAACTGAGAAATGTTCAATAGCCAAGTTTTTGTTTATCATCATTAGCTGCGCGGTTTAGAAAGCAGAATGTGTTGATCTTAATAAATTGAATTTCAATTAACTTAAATAATTATATTTGCAAATTATTGCACACAAACAATATGATTGCTTTGTGCAACGTGTTTCATCATTCGAATTAAATTTCCCAGTATATATAGAAATTTTAAAAGTGTAATCTCCCACTCTAGAAGGACCCACTGTCTTCTTTTTATGGGAAATATGTTCTTTTAAATATTTTTTACTAACTTGAGATGTTGTTCTTCATTTTTTTTGCTTTTTCGTTTTCATATAGGGGCCGATGCAATTTTAAAAACCAAACGTTGCTGTGGTTTGTGATTCTGTCTTAGATAAGGCAATACCAAATCACTGCTTAGTGTATGCTTTAAAAACGAAGAGAGCTTCATGTTAACTTTCATTCAAATAGCTTATTGGAAAAAGTAAAACTATACTAGCAATATGAACTTATTTGGGTAAAATAGAAATATTAGTATCTTAGCTTTTACACATAAACCGTATAACTCTTTCAAGGAAGGTAGACAACAAAAGGCAAACTGAATAAGAGAACGCTTCAACAATTGCTGAGCAGAAATGGAAAAGAAAGGTGGAAGTTCGGAAAACTTCATTTTACAGGAGAAGCAGAAAACCTCTTAACTTCGCATGTAACTTAGCACCGCCGCGTTATCTTCCGTCCTCTGTACTAATTAAACTATGTTGTTTAGGAACTTTCCCCCTTCACCACTTTATTCAGCGTGTCACTTACATCATTTTCTACCCAAAAATGCAATTCGGATTTTTTGGAACTTATCCGCTTTTCAAACAACAAATGAATAGATACAAATCTAATTATTCATTTGAAGAAACAAAGATTAATGTGGTTGGGCACGCATTACCTTGGAGGAAAGAAAAGGCATTAATTGCATTCGTTTCAAATTCTTGAACACCCTAGAGAGAGGATATATTTGCAATCCTTATTGTTGATAATGATCTTTTATGGTTTTCCGAATGGCAATAGATTAGAGTGTAGTTTGAAATTAATTTCTTTAAATAATTCAACAATCGAAATGAACTTGACTCCTATTTATAGGGCAATGGTTAATTTTTCGTCCTTCGTGTCTCGGTTGTGCTCCCTTGATTCTAGTTCTAAACTTCTGTTTGATCTTTTCACCAGGTTGATTTCCAAAACCTTAGAAACTTTTATTTATATATTACCCCAATAAATTCGGATAACTGGTATATTTTTGATTATTTTAGGTGCAGTTGGTGCACAATTCCTCGTTATTAATTACAAATATCATATATTACGAACGTCCGATTTGCATTTAGCACAAAAGTCTGGAAAGGGATTTCTTTGATTTTACGAGATTTTTAAAATTTTCAATGGTATATCATCAGCCAATGACATGCCTCACAATTATCAAACAGAAATATACTTTGTCACATTACATGCATTTATTGCGTACTGGAATGTATTAGTTTATGATACTTTTAAAGCATAGTCTCAGGACTTAACTTGTTTCAGTATCGTGCAAAAACAAGACATATTTTTTTTTTCGGTTTCATTCCTTTACACCCTTTTTTATAATTTTCCTAAGATGTCAATAAAATCCGTAATCCTATAAAACAAAGGAGTTGTAGTTATTATCAGGTGTACTACTTTCCCTTACGTTTAAACGCTTTCTGAAAACGTATTGTGTAATTTAAAACAATGTGGATCATTCACACAAGAGGGATGCCATTTTTTTTTGTGTTTCCCTAAATAAACGTGTTAATACGATACTGGAACAAGTTTAACTCATGCTAAAAAAATTATTTCACATATCTGGTGTTTTCCGTCCGGAAAACGAATATTTTGCACCTGGAATGAATGTATTTTTCCGCATTACGAAATGTCCGCATTCCTGGTTTGCATATACACTGCTGGACAATTGCTAAGGACGGATCATAAACGGCTATATAGCGCATAAAAAAGTAAGTGTGGTTGGATGCCAAGTGAAATAAAATAATGTCAGAATGCCAGGACATTACAAGAAAGACAATTTATTGTGCTCTGAAATCCAGAACGCTTTGGAACGTGTTCAAGGGACAAACAGGCCATGTTGTGCAGAATACGTAAACGTGAAAAAAATGCAATTACCGTCCGCAGGCGTTCCAGCGTAAGATGTCAATACGGGATATGGCCACCATGGAGGGCGATGCAAGATTCCACACGTCGTGTCATGCTTTGCACAACATTATCAAGCAGCTGTTGGGGTAATTTATCCAATTCCTCTGTCAGTGCACGGATGAGGGTGTCCTTGTTTCTTGGAGGGCATTGGCGACCAGCAAGACTCCTCCCCAAAGCATCCCACACATTTTCAATGTGATTCAGATCTGGAGAACGTGCTGGCCATACGAGGCGTTGAATATCCTCGCTCTCAAGACACTCCTGGACAGCGACTGTTCGATGACATGTTGCGTTGTCGTCCATGAAAATGAATCTATCACCGACAGCACCACGGAACATGCGAACATGAGGTAGCAGAACATCATTAGTGTATCGTTGGCCAGTCATAGTCCCAGTTGGAAGCACATAGAGGGACGTACGGCCATTGATCATGATGCCAGCCCATACCATGACACTACATGTCGGATATCGGTCCCTTTCCTATATGTTTGCTGGACTATATGCAGTACCACTATCATGCCAGATCAGTTGTCGTCGGCAATCAGACGATAGACTGTATCTACTCTCATCTGAGAAAAAGACAGCAGACCAGTCGTTATCAGTCCAATTGCGATGTTGATGGCACCATTGCAAACGGGCGGTACGGTGACGTCTGGACAATGGGATGCACACAACAGGACGGCGGGCGTATAGTCCTCCTTCATGCAAACGTCTGGCGACAGTTTTTCGGGACATCCGCTTGCCAGTAGCAGCCATAAACTGATTTGCTACCTCACTAGCTGTGCTGCGCCGGTGTCTTTTTGTTGATAGCACTATGTACCGATCTTCTGCAGGTGTCGTACTGCGAACACGACCTCTCCCGTGACGTTTACTACACTCTCCATTTGTTTGAAATGATTTCCAAAGCCTTGAAAGAACACTGTGGCTGACGTAGAACTCCCTGGCAACATCTGTTATTTTTCACCCTTCTTCAATCTTGCCAATAATACGGCCATGCGTAAAATCATCTAGGTGATGTCGGGAAGACATACTGAAAATTGCAAGTTCATCAATTGATTCTTTCCCTTTCAACTTTGCGTTTGAACAACAACGGTCAATACGCGTCAAATCCTTTATATCTCTTATCAGCGCTATGACGTCACGAACAAGTTCGGCAATCTAAAATTTGCATACGCACAACACGTCTTACTGTATCCCGCACTCATGCTTATTTCAAAATTTTCCTGCCTTCCATTTTATGGTTGCTATCGTTGCTATTGTCATCCGTCCTTAGCAATTGTCCGGCAGTGTATAATAGGAATGATGATAATAGAGCCAATGAGCTAATTTCAAATTCCTCAACAACATGTAATCAAAAATGTTTTCTTCAAACCACACTACCATCAAAATATATTGAAGTTCTGAATTCAGTTATGTTATTCCTCCATTGATACAAATATAAAAACACTCTTGAAATGTGTTCAGCACTTTCTAAATCTTGCTGATTTTATAAATAGGATGACACGCTAGCAAAATGTTTTTTTTAGGAAGCGTAGTTTGCTTTCAAGAAAATTTGCATAATAAAACGAGACAGGAGTTCGAGTATCAAAATGTTTTAATAAAATTTATTATTTAGAATTTATTACTGAAAGAAAATGTATGTTTAGCTTTTTTTGGAATAAATATCAATTTATAGCTGTTTTGACCTGTGGCTTATTTTTAATATACCTGTAATAAAATGTATAGAAACTTATACGAAACTTAAAATTCCAGAAAATAGTTATGAAACTTTAAAAGCTATTTAAAATATGAGATACGCTTACGAAAACTCTCTCTTCTTCTTTGAAGTTTGCATTAGTAGAATATATGGATTTTAAATTACGTATTTATTTCGATTTCAACGAAGAATCAAATGTATTATTATTTTAATTGAAAATTCTGTCACTAACACATTTTTATTTTAGTCTTTAATATCTCACTAATTTCTGGTACATATTTGAGATCCTTTGGTTTAAGTGAAATAAAATATATACTTAGGTATTTTGAATGAGAAAATGGGAAGTTATCCAAAGCAATCTCTAAAGATTTCTGAAAAAAAAATCATTAGTACTCAATTCGCATTCCAAATGACTTAAAGTCTCAATTAGACCTACAAAATAATAATATAAAACAAAACACTGTGTTTCACTCTTAATAATCATAAGTTACACGCAATGGATAAAACATTTAGTGCTTACTACCTGATAGCGTGTTTTTTATTTTCCAGAACGAATAACAGTCTACATACGCCGAGGCACCAACTGCACCAGAGTGCGGAAGGTTTCTGGAGGTAATTAGCAATTCATTTCGAAGAATTATCCACAACTCCACCCGTGACGTCGGTCCAGAATCCATGGATCTGATGTTCCATTCCACAGAATCCTAGAGATCTTCCATAATGTTCATCCTGGGACTTTCAGGACCGCTGGAGTGTTTACATTTAGATGAGCATTCCTCGAGATATGCCTGCGTGGTTTAGGTTAAATGGAGTGGCGTATTTTCCTAATCAAGTAGACAATTGGCTGCAGGATGCTCAAAGGACATGACGGAGTCTATGTGAGCAGCTAGCACATGCTAGCAGCGCACAACGGTAAAGGACCTCTGCAGAAACACCAAATAACCTAATCTTCCCATGCTAGGCTCCGCAAACCATAACAGAGCAGCCACTACCTTGAACAGATTCAATCTGGAACGATGGGGCCATGGCCTAATTCTGTCGACACCACACCAGAACATTCACGTCAGCTCGGTACAAGTGAAAAGGGAAATCATTTGACCACACGGAGCGGTAGCAAATTTTCGAGGTCCAGTTCTGACGTTCTCGGGACCAATGTCCATTGACGAGGAGTAAACAGTGGCACACGCGTAGTGCTTTGGTTCGTGTGGCCAAGATTGTACTGGATGAGCCTTATCGTTCGCTCTCTGACGCTGCTTGAGCTTGTAACCTGGCTGTAATTAGCGCCGCCGTTGCCAAATGGTCCTTCTGTATTGGAGTGGATATTCTACCCCGACCACGATGATCAACATCGTGTAGTTAGAAACAGATTCCTGCCTGGGCGTTGCTACGTCGGTCGATTGGATATTTGCGGTACACCCTTGATATGGGTACCGTCAGGTACCCTGGGTATTTTACCATTTGGACTATAGAATGACTCGCTTCACTTGCGCCTACAATGCGTCCAGGAACAAAATCGCTCAGATCACCGAGTTTAACATGTTCATCTATTACGATACACTGTAGGGGAGCCTTTCTGTCAGCCTCCTTATCGCCAGCATTCAGTTTGTGTCTCTTCCATTCTGCGAGGGTGATGCCCAGGTGAACTAAAGTTTACAAAAAGTGTTTGTTCCAACTTAATCAAAAAAATTGAAACCGTACGATATTTGCAAAAAATAACAACACATAATTCACTGATCACAGAAAGTTAGTCATACTGCATCAAAACAATAATGTATGTATCTGACTCAAGTAATACGTGCTGAAATAACCTCAATGAGAATACTGAACACCAATGTTAAAGAGGGTGTTTACAAATAGTTTATTGTAGAATTTCCTAACACAACAAATTAGCACTACAATGTACACACACTGATAATTTCGAAGAATGTCCATACGATTGAATTCCTGTATCTGATAACTCCACTTCTGTGTTGAAGTATGTCTTGACAGCTACAAAACATACTTTAAATGACATTATTGATGAGTTTCTAGGGAAGCTCGTACCATATTACAGGCACAATACTATGGAGGTCTGTTAGTGTACTGGGATATGGAACGTGGATATGCAGCAGTTGCTCGACAGCGTCCCAAACCTTCGCAATAGCATTTTTGTCTGGAGAACTCACAGGCCGCTTTGACGAATCAATCCTACGATTTTCCAGCTCCTGAAACATGATTTAGGCACGATGACTGGTTACCATGGCCTGGATAAATCAGATTGCATGTCTAATAGCAGCGTTGAACAAGGTTACAATGGGCACAACGATAGGGTTTCGGTTCAATGAGGCATTTATTTTGCCTTGACAAACGTACAAGGAATTACGCTCATTAAAACACACTCCTGTCCAAAAAATATCTCACCGCCATTGGTAAGTCTGAACGGACTCTACATGGTGTGCTTAGATTCCGGTAATGGTTGTCCTATAAACATGCCAACGTCAAGTGTCAAGATAAGGAGCGAAATAGCATTCGTCTATGAAAAGTACATGGGGCCACTCTGTTTTCCATGACGTGTACTGTTGAAACCAGGTACATCTCTGACGGCGGTCAGCTAATGTCAGTGCTACGCACCTCTCCTCATATCAATGCTACAAACCTCACCACATGTCAATGCTACACACCTCACATCGGTTCAATGCTGTGTACTTCACCTCATGTCAATGCCACACACCTCACTTCATGTCAATTCTGCACAACTCACCTCATGTCAATGCTACGCAGCTCACATCATGTGAATGTCACACGCCTCACTTCATGTCAAGGCTACGCACCTCACCTCATAGCAATGCTACACATCTCACCTCATGTCAATGCTACGCAGCTTACCTTATGTCAAGGCTTCACACCTCAACGAACTCCTAGCTCTGAGTCCGTACTCGTGAAGAAGATTTCGTACCTTTTGCGTTCAGAGTGTAGACAAGAAGCAACTAGGACTGATTATCGGTGTTGAATACTGGTGATATTAGAATTTGCGAGCGTTTCTACTCAGGTAGCTATCTTGCCTACCGGTATTGTCAGACACACTCGAGTTGCCGAATCGTAGTCTTAAGCGCAAGATCTGAAATTTCAAAACGTGCATACGATTATTAGGTTGCTGGACAGATGTCACAAAGTATGAGTACCTTTGAACTTGGTAATCTGATGTGGAATCTACTACTAACACAGAATGTTAAGTATTTTCCTTCGCATCATATATTTTTATTTTCAGCAAGAGATGGTTTAAATATCTATCGACAATATGAAAAAATGAAAACATTTCTGCTACTGACAGTAATTAAATAAAATGTTGTCCATATAAAACAGAGGTGGAGTTCCAGTGCAAGAATCTCCAATAATATTTTTAAACGTGGCACATTATGCAATATTTTGTGATCCAAGATTCATTCAAGTAGAGATGGAGGTACTCTCTATGGCACTATCAATAGTTTTGTCCACCTTAGTGCATCGACAGTTTTTTAACTATCGATAGTTTTACGTTTTTCATTGCTGTAAATGTAAACTATACAGCTTCCACCGATGGCACTGATGATTGGAACGCTCACTTTCACCTCACTTACATAGGTGTCGAAAAGTTTGATCCCAGCCATAGTGATACATGATGAAAATGAGAAATTGAAGTTAACTGCAACCGAAAGAGTAAACGGTGTGGATATGCGGTTTTTGCATTTTGTTTTTCACGTTACTTCAAGCTTAAAGTGAAATGGTACTTTTTAATCAGGTAAAGACGAAGTCAAAAGCGTTGTTCTCATTGTTTATGCTGGAAGTTTAGACATGCATCAGGTGCTGAATTAAAATTTTGTTGAAAATAAGTATTCAGTAATAACGGGTAAACGTAAAATATCTTTATTGCCAGATTTTGTTATAAAAATAAGGCATACGCAAATTGAAACCTTTGCGGGAAGAGCTACAAAACGTAAGGCAATACTTTAAATATTAGGGATCATTTCAAACAACAGCATCCACCTGCTATCCTTTTGAATGATAACAGAAAGAAGCAAATAAGCCACTGCCCCACTCAAAACTTGATTTATTAAAGTTTTGAGTGGGGCTGAAAACTTTATGGAATAAAACTTTATTTAATAAAGTTTTCAGTAAGTCCTCACGAATTCTTAGCACGTTTTTGGTAAACATAGTAGACAAAACTTTTTATGCATGCAGAATTGCAAAATTCTTTTCTTTACCCTTTGTGAACAGAAGCAAAAATATCATACAATGCAAACAGCAAAATGAAAATTAAGAAGCTACGAATTAACCCGTTTTTAATGCAAAACATTTTATTTCTGAATTTTGCTCTCTCACTTTACGAGGATATTGTAAAACGTTATAGTCGCCTCACCAGTGGCGCCGCGGTCTACGCGCTGTCTTCAGACCGTTCGTCCGAGATGGGTACGGGTTGAAATTCCTGTGAGGCTACATATTGTGGTTTCGTTTGTCTTACAGCATTAGTATCTCCCTTCCCTGAAATTAGTGGCCCTATATCAGGGACGACTAACTGCTTACAGCCCATCGTGTTGCTTATGGTGATCATCGATAAACCCGGAATCAGAAAAAAAAAGTTAGCTTTAAAGCTAATCAAAGCTTAGCGTTTCGTCAAAGTGAAAAGGCACGAAACATTTTTGCGGGAAGTCATTTTTCATCCGGGAAAACAAATTTTCTCCAGAGCTACTTTGCCAACACACTATCGATAGCCGAAACTATTGATAGTTCTCCACCTCTACATTCAAGAATACTCAAGAGACGCAAATAGCGTATTAAATCCGTTTATTTTTGCAGCGTAGTATGTACAAAGATTCGCCAAGCTTTCGCACTCCGCTGGGAGACTCTGATATAGTTTCTACTGAACTACCAAGAGCTTGGCATGCGTTATTAAAAGATGGAAGCACATCGCGACAAACCGTGTAGTTGCGTGATGAAAATCATCTTTGTTCCTTACGTGCTCCAATTCTCTGCATTTTGATGTCTACCATAGCCTTGAAAAAGCCTCCCAGTGGAGTGCGAAAGCTTGGCGAATCTTTGTACTTACTACGCCACAAAAATAAACGGATTCAATACGCTATTTGCGTCTTTTGAGTATTCACGGTGTGGTGTATTTATAATTACATCTACATTCTAGTTTGTATGACTCCAGGAATATAAATACATCTGCATTGGCACTACATACAATTCAAATACAGTGATTGCCAAATCATTTTGTTTAAAAACATTTTTGCGGATAACAAGGTTTACATATGCAGTAATATTTTTATATATACTTAATATTTCAAGTATTTTACTGGATGAAATTTCTTGCTGTTTGCATTTTCACTCGATATTTATGCCACATGAGATAGACGTATACATGACCAATATGCCGAGATTTATTCGCAAACGCTCGATCGGGTGATGGAATACTTCACGATAAACAGTGTTAGGGACTGCACTCTGAATCATGTGATAAAGGATAGTTATTTATAATTGAGTCCGACCATCATCAAACCTATGAAGATATTGAGCAGAGAGTTTCTATTTAAGGAATAACAAGCCTCAAGAGAACTGAAGCTATTGGGAGGGTTCGGTAACTCTATCAATGGGTGCCAAATGAATTTTTGTCTGTTTTACGAATATATAATTTTACAACTAGTGTTTCACTGCAAGCTGCGTTGAAAATTCATCTGTTCTTGGAATTTAGATTCAGAATGAGTTTTACACAGTAATATTGAACCCACCAATCATATATTTTTCCTAAAAAAGTAGACAAATTTCTTCAATTAACTCCGAATGCTGATCTCTATCCAAAGAAGTACATTTTCTACTTAAAATGGGATAGAAAGGACATTATCCGTCATGTTAGCTGTTGGATTCTAACTAATAATCATGAGAGGCCATTACTATAAAGTGCCAATCAGCGCTACCGAGTATTCAGATCTCATCTTCCCTGTTCGCTTAAGCGTAACTCTGTCTTCCATAAAGTTAAATACAGGCCGTTTTCGTGAATAAAGTAACATAGCACAAATTGCAAGAATTGGGAATGGAAATTTTACCACATTCACTGTATTCAGTATGTCATAGCGGCAACATCTTTTCACTTGCTCGAGGCATTGAACATTCATTTTCGCTGTGAAGTCATGCACGATTTTATAGAGATCGAAACAACAGTTAAACTCCCATTTGATACCAAAGATGTTGCAATAGGTCAGCGTTACTAGTAGGTATCACGATAGATAGAAATAAAACAATTTTTAGTAAAATGTAGCCTTGTTTTCAATAACTTCAGACCGCGAAGACTTTTGCACTTACCCACAGCCCCGCATTGTTTAAGGGTGATATTTTAGTTTTGTAAAGCTGCTTATAACAAAGTGCAAATAAAAAAGCATATACACGTGAGAAGCAAAGGGTTTGTCCAAGTTTTTAGTATCTCGGGAAAATGTGATTCAGCACATAATCCGCAATTTCGTTTTACATGTATATTCAGTTTAGAATACTGTAAGCTCAGACATGCACCATGTTCAGAATGCAATTGCCTTTATAGTAAATCTCACCAAATATTTATCCAGCCTGTCAGTTTATTACAATAATGTTTCATATACAAACCAAAGAAAGATTGGTTCAAAAGATTGCAAAGTTGACCTGCAGAATAAAAAGAACAACGTGTTACTTTGTTTAATGGCTGCGATAATTCTGACGTCCAGAGAAAAATAATTATTTACTCACCACTCAACATGTTGCATGTCTTTTTATGGAATTGTTAAGTGAGATAATTTTTAATTGTGAATCTTCATTTACTGAAAAGATATTGCCAAGCTGAAAATGATTTACACCGCTATTTATTTTTGATATGATGAGGAAGATTAAAAATGGAAGAAAATAATAGGTTATATCATTAGGAAGTCCAATGCACGTGTGATACATGTTTAAAGAATTCAAACATTTGCCAATTTTTTTCGAAAGGAAGGAAGTATTTTGATGTCGCTGACTCTAAGTGTCTTCGTTAAACAAAACTTTCTACTTTCTTACTTCTTGTTTCCATTGTAATTCCTCGTAGAAGTTATCTCCATATTTTACAATTCACTGAGGTAACAACATGCTGTATTTATTGTCATTTACATAATGGCGTTTAATAAGAAATTATTGAAGCGTTATTTCTTTTTTTCAAAAACGTGCAGTTAACAGTTTTATTTCAGTACATTATTTATTTTGGTGCCAAACGACTTTTTAAATTCTTCAATGTTTCCTCTTCTAGCATAGGAAAAACTGTTGAAATTTGTGTTGCCAACTTGAGATTTGATAGATTCTCAATGGAAAGTGCGAAGTAAAATTGTTACACTAATAGACATGTTTGCTTATTTTTCTGAAAACTACAGACTAATTAAAGGTACTGCATATCCGTGTGGTATTCACTGCATCCTGTGACCAGTGGTAGAAACATAGTACGGAAATAAATATGTGGTCCAGAGAAATTCAGAATATCAATCGATATCACTTATGTATCAAAATATGTGCGTGTAAAAAAAAATACTCCAACATATTCTCTTGATTTCCAAAATTTTCTCCACTTTTGGTACAATAGCTAATGCCGTGCTGTTTACGGGCAACTCTTGCTAGACATTAAATGTACTACATTGATTTATGCTAGGCAATACCTTCTAATAAAAATATAAACATAAACTATTGTAACAGTAGCCGAAAAATAATTTGGAAATGAAAGGCTAATTTAAATCAATATCCATGTTACCTGTTTATAACTCAACTCTTTAATTTGACACTGAGTGCATATCGTCGTGATAAAATGTATTTTTAGGTCTGTGACAAAGTTCGAAAGGAGAACGTAAATGTCTTAATAAATATTTTATAGCACTCTCTTCATTTGCAACAGGTGAGACGCAACGAATCAGATTGTATTCCTATAGAAATATAAAAACAACAATCTGAAACATAATTTTTGTAAAATATTCGAAAATATTATAATAATAATATAATTTTCGCAACCTCGCCGTCTATTCAAACCCTGATTGGTTTGATAAATGATGGCGATTCTGAAATCGCTGCAATTAAAAACTCCAACGTAAAGTAACGTAAACCGCCTTTTTAAAAACGCTAAATCCTTTTGCTTCTGGTTGTGCCGTCAGTTCGGAACTTTGGACTACATCTTGTACATCGGTGTGTTGAAAGGAGCTAGTCGAGTATGGTATCAAAGCGTTTATATAATTTGCTATAGCCAACACAAATACATGATATGAAAAGGTGCTTAAAAATTTTTACAAATAATGCTGAATACATTAGAACCGCAAAGCAGAGTTCAAGATTGTCCAAAATTGGGGCTCGATTGGTGTGTTGGATTTTTGTTCGACGCCGGCTGCCTTCATGAGTCCTCGACACTCTCTCGTTCGTTCCGCTGCACTTCTTTTGGGCTTCTTACATTCCTCATCACTTGATCTTGCCTTTCTTTTTAATTTTCTCCATTTTGGCTTGCGATCATTTTGAGAATTTCGCAAAATTGTCTCAAATTTAAACAAATTAAAATGTAAAGAAAATTTTTAAAAATTTTAATTTAAACCACTGCGATATTTTCTTTATATATTTGAAAAGATCTCGTCAAGAGCTTTAAAACGAAACCACCAACAGTCGTTTTGATCTCGCGGTTGTCCAGGTATATCGTGATATTATCAACAGTATTCACCGGTTAAAAATAATACAACTTTTTAAATGTTCAGTTCAAACCACTGCAAAATGTTCTTCGTATATTTGAATACGTCTCGTCTAGAGCATTAAAACGATGGCACGCACAGTCGTGTTTCGCTCACGGCTGCCGACACAGACGGTGTCAAACGCGGCGGCCCATCCAGAAATATTGCATCATCTCACCTGCGCACAAGGAGCGGGGTTGAAAGAAATTCGCACGAAATATGTTTTGCACAGTACGCGAATTGAACGCCTTGGTGTTTACGAATATGCAAACATGATTAGTGTGTATGACGTATTTTTAACACTACGATGATTTCAATTGGAACCTATTCTTTTTACAAGCGGTCGGCTCGGCCGTACTTACTTACTTGTACCAATAGGAGGGAGGGGGGAGGGTACTAAATTGACCTAGCACCGCGACCTAATGTCTATAAGTCGACCCCATAATATCCGTTTAGGTTGACCTAGTCCTACGTCAAACTCTCGTTTGTACACAATTTGTATCAATACTTGTTAAAAACGTTATACAGTGCTGATCGCTGAAAAATGATTGTGACATTATTTTCGTGTTTTATAAGCATCACCGTCTTTTAGGACGTTGTTGACTATTTCCGAAGAACCGACTTTGATCTCCCCGTTTTTGCTATATACAGTATACGGAAACGTAATATATGTTTCTCTACTTTGCTGACTGCTCTGTGTGCTGGTTCTTTATTCTAAACAAATTAGTAAAATCATGCAATTCATTGATTATGATACGCTTTCCAACATACTAGAAATCAAATCGCAAGTTATCACTCAAGTTATGAGGAAAATGGCGTGCAATGAATCTCACTCCTGTGCCCTGACCATTGATCCCATTTCGATGATATTCAACAGAACTGGGTCAGTATACCTCCGAAATAACAGAATAAAGTTTTGTCGCAATAGAAGCAATTTTACGTAAGTTATGATGCATAAGCATAAGGGCTATGGAATAGATCCCGCTTCTGTGTTCTACCCTTTTACCCATTTCGCCCATTTTCAATAGGATTCGTCCCCAGGTTGGTCCCTACATCATATTAAAATTTCATCCAAATCGAAACATTTTTACGTACGTTATGACACATAATGGCGATGAAAGTGATTCCGCTCCTATGTCCTGACCTTTGACCCCCATTTCGCCAATTTTCAATAGGGTTCCTTCCCAGGTGTTCCCCTACCACATACGAAAATTGCATCCAAACCGAGCGATTTTTACGCGAGTTATCGTGCAGACGAACATACGCACACAACGCGTGACGTAATGCGGCAGATGGGAATCACGACAATCTGCTTGCAAGAGTGTGACGTCATAAAACTTTAATAGGATCCGCACACAACGCATGACGTAATGAGACAGATGGCGTGACTGCGCACCAATATCTAATGGGACGACGCCATGACATTACACTAAAAACGTGGTAATTCGGGGTGGTTATTAACCCACTAAACGAATTTTAAACTAATTTTTGTGAATTTTCCCGAAGGCAGAGGGTGCTAAGAATCTCCGGAGGACCGGACTAGTCTGCCATCTGATGCTGACTTTGGTTACGTATAATGGACGCTCCCTAACTTCTGATTCAAGGCTTCTTAAATTGGAAGAGGAACTACAAAGGACTAAGTGGGACATCGTCGGGCTAAGTGAGGTAAGGAGAAAAGGAGATCTCATTGAACTGAAAAGTGAAAATCTCTTCTACTACCGTGGGACAGATACTGACAGAACTAGTGGTGTTGGATTTATAATAAACAAGAAACTGAAGGAAAAAGTTGCAGAAGTTGAAAGTACCTCTGACAGAGCTGCACGACACGTTATCCAACTCTCGAGAAGATACCAGGCTCAGATTATTCAAACTTATGCACCCACCACAAGTCATCCTGAAGAAGAAATTGAAGAATTTTATGAGGAAATTCGTCATCTAAATAATAAAGGTAATCAGCACTTTAAGATAATTATATGAGATTTCAATACAAAAATAGGGCAACGGCAACAGAATGAAATTTCAGTAGGTAAATTTGGTCATGGCAACAGATACCAGCGTGGAAATACTCTCGTTGAGGTTGCAGAGGCAGAAGGGTTTTTCATCCTGAACTCCTTTTTCAAGGAAAAGCCACACAGGATATGGACATGGAGACATCCAAATGGGACGACAAGTGAAATTGATTTTATTATTTGTAACAAAAAATTCGTCATAGAAGACTGCAGTGTGCTAAACAAGTTCAACACAGGTAGTGACCACAGATTGGTGAGATGTTAGACGCACCTCAACACTATACTTGAACATAGCAAGCTCATAAGACAAACAAAATCTATTGACATAACCAACCTTAAAAAACACCATAATATCTTGAAGTAGGAACTGAAGAACAGATTATCTGCTTTAGACGGCACAACATCAGAAGAAGTGGATATTTTTAAAGTTAACATAAAAGTAACCAACGCTCTTATGGAAACAGCAGCAAAATTAGCTGGGTCTAAGAAAAAGTTGCATGTGAACAAATTATCAGGAAAAACCAAAATGTTGATGCAAAAAAGAAGAGAGATGAGAACAACTATAGAAGATGTGACTTCCAAAGTGGAATGTATAGAGCTATGCAAGACAGTACGAAAAAGTATCACTGAGGACGTAAAGAAATTCAACTGTGAACTAGTGAGGAAAGCAATTGAGAACAACCAAAGCCTAAAGATAGCAAAGGGACATCTCAGTAAGGGAAGAAAACAGATTATGGCACTGAGAAAAGAAGATGGTTCTGTAACAAGAAATAGAGGCGAAAATTTGACAAGAGTGAACGATTTCTACTCCAAATTATATGAAAGTGATGATACATGTACTCCAGACATCATGAAAGGTACAAGTACCAGAGATCTTCCAGTCCTTCCAGCAGACGTTGCACATGCAATCAAGAACATGAAGCGGGGAAAAGCTCCAGGAAAAGATGGAATTACTGTAGACATCATACAAGAAGCAAGTGGAAAAATCGAAATAGTACTCGCCCAAATTTTCACTCCATGCCTTAATGAAGGGAAGATTCCCGAGGATTGGAACAACGCTACAATGATCCTGCTATATAAAAAAGATGAAATTGAGGATCTCGAGAATTACAGACCTATCAGCCTCCTATCAGTGGTTTATAAAATCTTCACTAAAGTTCTTTCACACCGCTTGAAGGTAACACTGGACATGGCTCAACCGAGAGGACCAGCCGGATTCAGGAGTGGCTACAGCACAATAGATCATATCAACGTACTGAGAGAACTAATTGAAAGAGCGAGGGAATATGAACTTCCATTGTGCATGGCTTTTATCGATTATGAAAAAGCCTTTGATTCGGTGAAACCATCAGCAGTTACAATGGCTCTGAAATCCTGAGGTATTGAAGATGCATACATTAATATTATTAATAACATCTATGAAAATGCAAGTGCAAAGATTCGGCTGTTTGATAATACAACATACATAAAAGTTGCAAAGGGAATGAGACAAGGTGACACCATGTTTTCGAAGCTCTTTAATGCCACATTGGAGGGTGTCTTTCAGTCGCTGAGCTGGGAAAACAAGGGGATAAAGTTTAATGGAGATTATCTAACCGATCTTCGTTTTGCTGATGACGTCGTCATTTTTGCATTTACCCCATCAGTGCTGCAGAGTATGATCCAGGAGCTTGCTGACAAGAGTAAAGAAGTGGGATTAAAAATAAACTTTCAGAAGAGAAAAGTGATGTTCAATGCTTTTACAAGAAATGAAAATTTATCGATTGATGGAGAAAAGCTGGAGATAACAGACACGTACGTTTATCTTGGACAGCAGATATCATGTGAGGGTCACATTGATGAAGAAATTGATCGGCGTACAAAATTGCCCCTAGAGCTTTTGGAAGAAACAGCATAATTTTGAAGAGCAACATGCCATTATGTCTTAAAAGGAAAGTGTTTGATCAATGCATCCTTCCAGTGCTTACGTATTATGCAGAGACATGGACCTTAACTAAAAGAGACATACAAGGGCTGCAGACCACTCAAAGCAGCATGGAGAGGTGCATGCTTGGTGTAACCAGTAGAGATAAGAAGAGGCACTCGTGGATCCATAAAATGACAAGAGTGGAAGACATCATGATCAGAGTTAAATCCCTGAAATGGCAATGGGCTGGACATACTGCGAGAAGGACAGATCATCGATGGACAGCCGAAATTTTAGATTGGATTCCAAGGGACAGGAAAAGACCCAGAAGAAGACCACATGGGAGATGGGAGGATGAAATTCGGAAGTCTGCTGGAGTGACATGGAGGAGACTGGCACAAGACAGACCGTTGTGGAGGAAACTTGGGGAGACCTTCGTCCAGCAGTGGATTGATAATTGTTGACAATGATGATGATGATGACTTCGAATGGAAAAAGTCTGTACACGTTTTCTTCCCAATTAATGCGTTCCCAAGGATGAAAATTTGAACATCGATTAAAATATCTTCATTTTATAACTTGCGATACTTAATATTTTCTAAAACACAACCATAATTATGCAATCCAACATTTGTTTGTCTACTGACGTCATCAAAGAAAAGGTCGCGCCATCCTTTTTCTGGTTTCAACACCACCACAGGAAAAGTGATTGATTTTTAATATAATTATGGTTATGTTTTAGAAAATATTCAGTTTTCCAATTTATAATATGAAGTTATTTTAATCGATGTTCAAATTTTCATCCTTGGAAACACATTAATTGTGAAGGAAATCTGTAGAAAAGTTTTTCCATTGCAAGTATAGGAAGCAAAATTACTTGACGTCCACCTTAATAATATGGGATAAGGGCGATGGAATGGATCGCAATCCTATGTCCTGAAATTTTACCCCATTTCATCCATTTCCAATAGGGTTCGTCCCCAGGTGGTTCCCTACCACATACTGAAATTTTATCGAAATCGAACCATATATACGCAAGTTATGACGTATAAGTGCAATGGAATGGATCCCGCTCCTACGTCGTGACCTTTGACCCCATTTGTCCCATTTTTAATAGGGTTCGTCCCTATGTGATTGCCTACCACATACTAAAATTTCATCGTAATCGAACCATTTTTACGCCAGTTATCGTGCGGACAAACGGACAAAGCTGGAGCATATACGCTTCTTCAGCCTACGGTTCGAAAGCGTAAACAAGGAATCTTTGTCCGTTTTGGACTCATGACTCACAAGAACAATCCTCTTCCACAATTGTTCCGAAATAGATTTGTAAGCATTTCCAGTGACCGTTTTACCTTCAGGAATCAACTCATGATGCACAATTTCTTTGCTGTCGTAAAAGTGCACAAACATAGTTTTGATTTTTTCATAGAAAAAAAATCTTCTGTAATATGATCTTCTTTCTTTGTTGTGACTGGAGAAACTTCCGCTGCGCAGTCTGACGCTTGCGTTCAAGTTCACAACTTAAACACAATGTTTCGGCACCTGCCACAGCCAGGGCCTGGTTACTGCACGGGCTCGCAGGGCCAAGGCCCTGGTCCCCATGTTTAATGGAGCCCTAGTTAAATTGTTTCTGGAAAAAATTACTTGTAATAATTGTTTAACTTAACATTATTGTGAAAGTAATATTTTTCGGGGTTTCATTGATCATTTGAGGTATGACTATCGTGTATCGGTTTTCAGCAGTATGGAATTTATCGTGGGTCGTCTGAACACAGTCACATGTTCTTGTCAGTCAACAAACCAACCAATAATGAACAGTTAAATAAGATATATTTTTGCTTTGAAAATGTATCACCAATTGTATCACGGCTTGCCACTGGTGAAAATTCGTTAAGGATGAGTCACGTGATCCTGTGAGTAATGACTGTTTCATGCTATCATCTACAACCGTAGTTGCCAGATTTCAAATTGAATTCTGTTAAAGTTAAACTGCAACTGTAATCGTATTTTATATGTGGTAGACAGGTAGAGGATTCCGAGTAGTAAATTAAACTAATCGGATTTATCAGTTGAAAATTTTGAGATATTAGTATTACAATGTCTTCACGAAAATATCTTTCAGGTGCTTGTAAAAGAAAAAAAAAAGTAACGATATTCAACTTCAGTTGCTATCTCATAAGGGAGCTATTGAGAAATTCATCACAAGTTCAAATAAAGATGTTCCCGTGGATGAACAGGGTAACTCTTCTAGTGCTGAACTCGAGGTAGGAGATCATTTTAATAACAAACTGTTATGTATAAGTTCTTCCCAGATTCAAGAAAGGGGCAACATAGAGCCTGAAAATGTGTTTTGCAATAATTTTCCGTTCACAGAAAATTTAAACACAGCAGATTCACAATGTCAGTGTTTGCAAAGTGCAAGTTTGCCACCGCGTGGTGAATTTAGCAGTCCAAGTATTGAAAACCAACATAGTAGTAATAATGATGATCAGTCAAAATATCAACATTTATTTCCTGTAGATGTCGGTTTGTGGCCTAATTTTATTACAGACGAGTTTCGTGAACATTTCATTTTGTAACAGACCAAGTCAGAATATTGGCCGAATTTCTAGTTCAAAACGTGTTATTTTGAAAGGAGAACGCATGCTCACAGAACAAAACTTTTGTCGCAAGAAGAAAAATATTGAGTTGGTGAACAGAGAGTGGTTATTATATTCTCCAGCTAAAAGTGCACTTTTTTGTTATGTGTGTAAACTGTTCAATTCCAGGGATCAAGCTTTATTTATGTAAGGATGGATTTTCCTACTGTAAAAATACTGCAGGGAGACTTCAGCAACATGAAAACTCCATCATTCATAGAAATTCGGTACTCTGTCTGTCACAGAGGGTTACACTCTCTTCACGTTTGGATAATTTGCTAATTGAGGAATATCAGCAGGAGTGTCCGTATTGGAGGAAAGTTTTGACTAGAGTTGTGGCTGTAATAAAGTCTCTTGTTTTACGTGGACTTGCTTTGTTTGGGGAAAATGAAACACTCCATTAACTACGGAACGGTAATTTCCTTGGAAGGAGCTGGTAAGCCTTTTCGATCCATTCTTGGCAGACCATTTAGTAAAATACGGAAATATTGGTACTGGTAATGCAAATTACCTATCTTCTTTTACTGTGACTGAATTAATTCAAATTATGGCACAAAAAGTATTGAATGCAGTAATTGCAGAAATTCAAAAAGCCACATATTTTGGTTTAATTGTGGATTCTACTCCTAATGTTGCACATGTAGACCATTTGGCAGTAGCTGTATGTTATGTGACTGAAAACGGAGATCCTGTTGAGCGTTTTATGAAATTTGTATCAATCTATGGCCATGATTCCAGTCATCTAATTCATACTGTGACATACTTGCTTAAACAACTTGGCATAGATATAATTAATTGCAGAGGACAGTCCTACGACAATGCCAGCAACATGTCTGGCAAATACTCAGAGTTACAGGCAAAGGTAAAGCAAATGTGCCCATTAGCTGAATATGTGCCATGCGCAGGTCACTCGTTAAATTTAGTTGGGCTTCATGCAGTTGAGCGCTGTCAACAAGCTATTTCCTTCTTTGGATTAGTGCAGAGCATATTTAATTTTTTCCAGTTCTCCTCGTCGGTGGGAAACTCTTTCTTCAGAACTAGCTGGTGGACTTCGTGTAAAAACATTATCTGAAACTAGATGGTCTGCCGCTGCTGATGCATCTTAAGCTCTTCGGCAAGGTTATCAAAACATCATGAAAGCCTTGCTTAATGTAACCGATGATGTCAATGAAAAAATGCCTACAAAGCACGAAGCAAAAGTACTTCTGAACAAAATGGAGAAGTTTGAGACTGCTGTTTTAACAGTTGTATGGGATACAACTTTGCAACGTTTGAACAGTGTTAATGAGATGCTCCAGTCTGTTACTGAGGATATATCAGTCCTAGTACCAATGTATACCTCATTTCTTATATTTGTACAGTCAGTGCGTGATGAGCTTGACAAGTATGAGCTTGAGGCGAAAAATGTAGTGGAAAACAAGTATTCAGTGAAACGTAAAAGCAAAGTGCCAAAAAGTCGAATGCTTGATGATAATGCATCTATTGAAATTCAGCAGTCTGATAGAGATTACTTTATCACACAGTGTCGCTATGTCATATGTGATTCACTGATTTCAGAGCTTGAAAGGAGGAAACAAGCATATGTAACCATTAATGATCGATTTAGCTTTTTAATGAAAAAGATGCTTCTAAAGAAGTACTTCGAGAAGCAGCGAATTGCTTTTGAAAGATATATAGTGATGACATAGACAATGAATTTGAAGATGAAGTCGACCAGTTTTTTAATTTTTTGCCAAAAGAAATGTGTCCTAAAGAAAAATTAAAATTCTCACGGTAAAACAAAATTGTTCATACGTTTCCCAATGTGCCTTACACATTTTGTTAACAATGCCAATCTCGAACTGTACTACTGAGCGCTCATTTTCCGTTCTGAAGAAAATGAAAAACAGGATGCGATCAACAATAGCCCAAGAAAAATTGACAGGGCTAAGTATTTTAACAATAGAAAGTGACCTTACATGCAAACTTGATTTTTATGACGTGATCACTACTTTCGCAGCTCAAAAAGGCAAGAAAGCGACCTATATAATTATATGTGTCTCTGCCCACTCCAACCCAAGCAAGCGCTGTGACAGACCTTTGCCTAATCTCCATTTTGACTGAACTATTAAGAGTGAAACCACTTCACAAATGAAACGTTTCATGGTAGCCATCTGAAATTGATAGTAAACAAATATAATTTGTATTCAACATATATAGGCTATTTTTCAGTTTAGTTGTGCAGGGCCAGCTTTTCGGGAAATTTCATGGGAAAGTATTTCTTTCCCAAAGTTGACCAAAGGAAGCGGAAATATTGAGATTGATAAATGGGAGCGATAATCACCGAACTGCACTTGAACTAGCTAAGGAAGAAGCGTCCACCATTGCTAACGGAATTCAACGGTTTCTACGTTCGAAGGCTTAGTTGTTTTTTTAATGTAGGGACCTTTTACCAGACTACTTGATGATGCTGGATACCCTTCACTAGCAAAAAACCTGATATTTCCAATTGACACAGGTAACTAAACATTCAGTTTCACATAGGTAAGTTGTTTTTTTTACTTCCCCTCTTTCTTTTACCATTTTCCATTGTTTCTTTTGGTGAAAAAACACATGTCGGACTTACTGTTTACTTTAGGTTTAACGCTCCTGACGCTTAGCTTTCCCGACTTTTATTTTCTCCCCCAGACTAAAATTATTTTTCCCCCAATTGCCTTCCTTTAGCGATATTTAACCATTATATTTATAAACGAAAACCTTGTGATCACCTGCCTTGGAAAATTCAACGGCACAGCATTTGTTTAGAAAATAGCTGTTTGACTTAAGCCTTCGACTTTAAAAAAATTCGATTAAATAAAAGCTATCAGGCTGCGCTTGATAGAATCAGCGGGAATAGATATGAAAAATGGGCAAGGAAAGGAGAAACACCAAGAAATATTTGGAATTCCACTGCTAAATAAAATTAGAAAATTGTCTGTTCGCCAACACACTGTCCGCCGACAACAGAGGAAGAAATTAAACCAAAAACCCTGCATAGATAAACGGAAACGAAACCAGATACACGTCTTTCAAGAGACCGACTCGAGAAGTCGTATAAACGAAAATTAAAAAGCGTGTTGATCATCGGGACCTTAGCCGAACAACATATAAATGGAAAGGACTTATAAATGAGAAACATATAAACGGTGTTCCACTGTATATATATTTGATGTCTGAGGGTATCATATCTCCCGCGCTATGTATTAATGAAAATTTTTGTTTTGATGGGAGGGGGGGGGGCTCACCACTTACTTGGACCTGGGCCCTCGACCATCTTAGTCGGGCCCTGGCCACAGCGCTTTGAGAAATTTTGCATTGTTTCTGCACTCTCCAGGATGTATTTTGCTTACTCTACTCGTGCAGGTTTCTGGTCGACTGACAAAGGATGCGAAGCAAAATGAGCACACACACTTTTCCCCAAATCTTGTACTAAAATTTGACGAATCGCCCACATATTAACCCCGAGCTCACTTTCCGATGTCTTCAAGTTCACACAAGATCACGAAATTTTTCTTTCGCAGACATACCTAATGATAGGTTAGTAAACCTACGCAAAACTGTGGATCAACCCTAAACTGATCGCAACAAAAACTATTCTTTTGTTAGAATCATCACTCAATCCATCACTGCTCCGATACCCATACATGACGCATCACGTTAAATTAATGCCCACTTCAATTGTCTGTACCAAGTACATCACGTTTGATCTATTAAAATATATTTCTTAGGTCAAACGCAGATTCATATGCCTGCTTTTCATATTTGTCTCACTTTTGATATATTCCAGGTTCTTATACATACTCTTCCTTCTATGTACACGAAACATATACAAAACTTTAGGACAATTTAGATAAAGCATCTATGAAGACTACGCTAGATTACACGACAAATTATGTATGATGTATAAAAAGATATTCGAAGCTATACGACAAATTAGACATAAGATATATGAAAGCTATACGAAGCAACACGACAAAGCACACACTGAAGAGCAATTGAATTAGAGACAGCTGGCGTTATGCAAATGTGGCGCTGTGGCCGGCCCTGTAAACGGAAACGACATGACGTATGCAGCGATCTGACAATATAAGGAGTGATGCGACGGGAATCAGTAAGAGTCGGACGCAGTATGGGTAAGACGAAGGATCTAAGCGCATTTGATCTTGGGGAAATTGTCGCGGCCCGACGAATGGGTCACTCTATCTCGGAAGTCGTGCAGGTCCTGGGATTTTTACTAGGCACTGTGTCATGGGTGCACCGTGAGTACATCGAATCCTTTAAAACCATTCATACAAGAGCCAACTGCCGTGGTCAACAGCGTGTGGATGAGAGGGGTCATCGTCGACTAGCTAGCATTGCAACAGCGGATAGACGGGCCACAGTGCAAGAAATCACTCGGCAATTTAACGCTGGTGCACAAAAACGTGTAAGAGCCGCACCATTCAGAACCATCTCCTCGCTATGGGGTACAGAAGCCATCGTACCAGGAGGGTACCCCTGCGGACCGCACATCACAGGGTGCAAAGATTAGCATGGGCACGAGAACATCGCCACTGGTCCCTAGACATGTTGAAAAATGTTGCCTGCACTGATGATTCAAGATTCACGTTTGTACATGCGGATGGCACGATACGAGAATGGCGCAAACCACATGAAGCGATTGGTCCTTCTTGCCAGCAGGGAACTCTTCAAGCTGGTGGGCGAGGCATTCTCGTCTGGGAACAGTTTACGTGGACTGAAATGGGACCAATGTACGTGTGACGTCGTCCCTCAGAGGTCAACATTACCGGGATATCCTGAACGACCATTTTCTCCGGTTTGTGCTTCCTCAATATCCCACTGGGGACCTCATCCTGCAACAAGACAATGCACCGTGCCACCGCTCCCGAATTGTGTCCGAATGGTTGGATGAACACTCTACCAACATGACCTCGCTTCCTTGGCCAGCTCGGTCATCTGACCTGAATCCCATCGAGCACATCTGGGATGACATCGAGAGAAATGTTCTAGGCTCTGACCCCCCTCCATCAAATCTTCATGAACTGTGGGAACTTGTTCAGGGGTCGAGTATCCGTATGGCTCCCCAACGCTTCCGGTGTCTTGTCGAGTCCATGCCGGGACGAATCGCGACCGTCATCAGGGCGAAAGGTGGTGCTACACGTTACTAGACAGGTATCTCTAATTCAATTGCTTTCCAGTGTATATTAGAAGATAAATTAGCATCAAATTGGGCGAGGAACTAGTAGAAGTACAAGACCCAATGAAGGTTAAAAATGCCCCTGTCGTTTTATCCACAAGGGTGATGTTAATAAATGTCATCGCTGACAGACTCAGAGAAAGCACTTGCATTGCGTAGAAAGTTAATGGCAGACTAACAAATAAGTAGCCATTCACCAGTCACGATGAATTTTCCCGCATCGCGAAAAATTGGTGCACGCCACTAAATCAATAGCATTCTCGTTGCATTCCAATTCTTAATTTTCACCGTAATGCCTAACTGAAAGCTCATTACGCACTGCATAAGGAATGACATGTATTAATTCTCATTATTGCTTTTCTTATTGGAAATCCGTTTCCATACCAATGGCGGTAAAATAAATTTAACGTGATGAATCTCGTGAAGGTCTCAGAGAAATGACAAATTGAGTGACGATTTTCAGCGAGGACTTTGATCCAATAATCATTCACGGTAATTATTAATTGGCTATCAACAAAAATTCCCGAATAACTCGGAACTGAATGGAAATAAATTAATCCATCAGAATGTTTATGATCAACTCTCCAAACACTAAAGAAAAAAAGTATCAAACCACACTTACACCGTTAGAGAACAATGTCGTTTGTAGTAAATTGCCAAAATTTCGTGGGGCACCTGAAAGATTCAAATCAGTACTGCCATGAGTAAAATTTAGGGTCATAATACAATTTGGTATAAAATATAAACCGAAAAATGCTCCTCTTCCTTGACCACAGAACGATTTGCGAACAATGCTGGTTATTATGGAATACAACTGCATCATTGACAAGGGCACAAAAAGTGAGAATTGAAATATCTGAAACCGAAAGATATGGGTAGTGTCTTCGATTTGTGGAACAAATGTTATTAATACAGTTAACAGATTGTGCATAGCGCTTTGGATTATGTAACGCATTAATCAAAAAAATCGAAAAAGTAAATCCCTATTTTACCAAAGATATTGCCAAATGTATCGATCTAGTGGCCACGCCCGATTATCAGGAAAACGGAATTTCTCCAACAAAAGCATTTGAAATTTATTTTTAACTATTAATAGTCTCAAGGTTGTAACAGTTATATTTTTCATTACACATGGCCGTATTACTTTCTGTCTCCACATGCGAGGTTTTCCGAGTGTTGGCCCAGTATACGAACATTCTCTAAACTACGTAGCTAGATTCCTGCTGTTTCTATCAATTAGTTCTTGGTTTTCAAAATCAAACTCCGCCCTCAACGTAAACTGACATTTCCAGTTAAATTTCTTCCCATCCAAAATGGAGAAGAAAGACATCATGAAATAAGCAGTTATCACTGTTCTTCACAAACGTATCCTTTAATTTGATCAACAGCACATACAATATTTGTGTGCCGTAGAAGAACACATTGACGACAACCCACTGATTCATGTTCCACTGCCAATGCTTATTTTCATTGTTTTCTTCTGGTTTCGAAATTATGTTACTGATCTCATTGATTGCACATGAAAATATCTGCAGGAAACAATGTTATATAATGTCGAAAGAAAGATTTACAATGCTGTGTCGGCTTCGATTATTGGATGTGATGTCGTCAAACTGATTGGTTGGAAAGTTTCTCCACTGAGTGCAGTTATTCCATTAATTATGAGGGACTAATGTTCCCACATAAATTAATATGAGCACCTGCTCTACCGGAACAATGTTTTAGGTAAAAATGCATATTTTGTACAAAAGAATATGTTTTAGGGTATTTTAAGTGTTGCGACATTCAAAAAATTTTCACCAAATATTTAACCCCTTCAGTTTTGAACTTATGCAGTAAAATCCCGATGTAGCGCAGTTGTTAATATTAGTCGATATAGCGCAGTCGCCAGTTGTTTTCTTCATTCCCACGTTACAGCTTAACCGCCGTGCATTGGAAGGTGACCGTTTCACTAATAATATTTTTATCCAGAAACATAATCTTCATCGTGTCATATTCCTAGCGCAGTATACTGCATTTGAATACGCTACATCGAGCTATTACCGCGCTTCGGAAATTCAGATCTAATCCTCTAAAAATAACCGAGCAATTACGCTCTATTTGTAGAAGGAACTGTAGAGACTTACGGAAAGAAAAAGTTAAAACTTAATTTATACACAATTTTATTTGAAATAAATTCCAAAAGTCAAATTGCAAGGGTAGATATCTTCCAATTAATGACTACTTTGTTTGCCTGTAATATTTTCTTCACGTTTAATCAATTAAAGTTAAAACATATTTCTGAGGCCAAACGCACGGTCAAATTCCTGCTTTTCTTATTTCTCTCGCTTTCATTTTGTCCGATCCTTACACGTACTTTTTTATATGTACACAAAGTTCCCTTCCTGAGATATAAACTACAATTCTGGCAGTCGACGTCCATGCAACTAAATATGTAAAATATCTTGTGAATATCTTAGAGGTAGAACATAACGCAACTAATAAACGAAATTACTGAACTTTCATGGAAAATCTATATCATGTTGTTTAGAGAAGGAATCTTATGAAATCGATAGTTGAAAAAAAATTATGAAATTTTAGTTTTTGTCACTCATTATAAAGTATGGGCATAACGTACGATCGCAGGTTGGCAGAAATAATTATGAGAAAATTACAAAAAACGGTAATTCTGGTGTGAAAATGAGTAGGTACAATGAGAAAAAATCGATGATATTAACCGCAGAAATAGATTCTGCGAAAAAGTTATAAGCACGACTTTCCATTCAAAACGATGTTTCAAGCGGTCGAGGAAAGGCGTAATATTTTCAAATAAAGTTCAATGCATTTTTCAAATTTATGAAAAAGTTAAAGGAAATCGCAGTACTGTTAAGTGGATCACTATCGCAAGAAAATGGACACTTTCTTTCAATATTTAGCCGTATTATGCACGAAATACCTGGAGAGAAATAATGGCACTTTCCCCTTTAACCAACAAAGAGAACAATTCACTCAATTAATAAAGCTCACCGAGTAATAATACCCTGATCATTGAATGCTGTTTATGAGTTCCAACCGTAGGTTGGAGAAGCGAATACGCTCCAGCTTTGTCCGTCCGTCCGTCTGTCCGCACGATAACTCACGTAAAAATGGTTCGACTTCGACGAAATTTTAGTATATGGTAGGGGACCACCTGGGGACGAACCCTATTGAAAATGGGCGAAACAGGGTCAAAGGTCAGAACATAGGAGCCGGATCCATTCCATCGCTCTTATGCGTCATAACTTGCGTAAAAATGGTTCGATTTCGATGGAATTTTATCATGTGGTAAAGAACCACCTGGGGACGACCCCTATTTAAAATAAATGAAATGGGATCAAAGGTCAAGACATAGGAGTGGGATCCATTCCATTGACTTTATGCATCATAACTTGCGTAAAAATAGTTCGATTTCTATGAAATTTAAGTATGTGGTAAAGAACCACTGGGAACGAACCCTGTTGAAAATGGGAGGAATGGGGTCAAAGGTCAGGACATAAAAGCGTGATCCATTTCATTGCCTTTATGCATCATAACATGCGTAAATATGGTTCGATTTCGATGAAATTTTAGTATGTGGTAGGGAAGTACCTGGGCACGAACCCTATTGAAAATTGGCAAATTGGGGTCAAAGGTCAGGCGGGGCATAAGAGCGGGATTTATTTCATTGCCCTTATGCGTCATAACTTGCGTAAAAATGTTTCGATTTCGAGGAAAAAAGTATGTGGTAAGGAACCACTTGGGAACAAAACCTATTGAAAATAGGCTGAATGAGGTCAAAAGTTAGGACATAAAAGCGGGATCCATTTCATTGCTTTTATGCGTCATAACATGCGCAAATATGGTTCGATTTCGATGAAATTTTATTAATTGGTAAGGAAAAACCTGGGGACGAACCCTATTGAAAATGGGCGAACTGGGGTCAAAGGTCAGGGCATATAAGTGGAATCCATACCATTGCTATTATTCATCATAAAAGGCCCACGATATAAGTAGCTCTGATTACCACGTTTACCCATGTTCATCATTGCAATACACTGTTGGGAAGCTCTACTGGCAGACTATTTATCCCCTGGGGTCGGTTTGGGCGTGTTCCACTACGCTAGGGGGATGCTGACTTCAACTGTTCAACTCCCTTATCTGTAATGTTTTGTCAACTGGTAGGTCTCGCCCCCAGTTATCTCCTATCTACCCCACAAGAAATAAACTTCAAATGCAGATATGAAAAACCTGAGGCCGACCGGTGATGAACATTTTTGTCCTGAGGAAACATCTTAAGCTACTATATCCGCTCTCGAAACAACTAATACTTAAGAGTTTTGATGTAATACGGTTATGAACTAATTGTACCTCTTTTCTGAACTTCACCATATTTCAAACTCCTACATTTTCTTATGTGGTATGATAACAGACCTTCGTTATTTAATTTTTTGGATTTGTTAAACCTTAAAATAAATAAAGATTTCGAATTTCCAACGATATATTACTGAACGCTTTTAGTCAAATCGTTTGAGCTCGAAAACTACAAGGACTACTTGTTTACAAATGGTTATGATCAGGTAATTTTGAAGATCCTTCGAAGGAGGTTTAAATGAAGCATGAGAACAACACGTCCTCTGCATTATCGGTAAAACCACACTCCGAGCATGTCCAATATTAAGGAGGCAAGGCCCTCTCAAATTTTCCATTTTAGCCTACAGAAATCCAAGCTGAACATAACATCGTTTGTGCACACTCTTTCCTATATGATGCAAGGTTATGTTTAGTTTAGTTATTCGCTACAATTGTCAAGCAGGTATACTTCGTTGTAAGTGATCACTCTGTTGATTTTTAAAGGTGTCAATTTGCACTGGTTTTAAATATCCCTGCTGAATTTCAGTGACGATTAATTTAAGACTGACCTGTAAACATATTTTAAAAATTTTATTTTATTATACACATGTATATTATGAAATCTTATTTCAAAACTTCTAAAATAGGCCTACTTTAAACGAGAGATATTGCTACATGTGTCAGACACACTCGAGTTGCCGAATCGTAGTCTTAAGCGCACGATCTGAAATTTCAAAACGTGCATACAATTATTAGGTTGCTGGACAGATGTCACAAAGTATGAGTACCTTTGAACTTGGTAATCTGATGTGGAATCTACTACTAACACAGAATGTTAAGTATTTTCCTTCGCATCATATATTTTTATTTTCAGCAAGAGGTGATTTAAATATCTATCGACAATATAAAAAAATGAAAACATTTCTGCTACTGACAGTAATTAAATAAAATGTTGTCCATATAAAAGAGAGGTGGAGTTCCAGTGCAAGAATCTCCAATAATATTTTTAAACGTGGCACATTATGCAATATTTTGTGATCCAAGATTCATTCAAGTAAAGGTGGAGGTACTATCTATAGCACTATCAATAGTTTTGTCCACCTTAGTGCATCGACAGTTTTTTAACTATCGATAGTTTTACGTTTTTCATTGCTGTAAATGTAAACTATACAGCTTCCACCGATGGCACTGATGATTGGAACGCCCACTTTCACCTCACTTACATAGGTGTCGAAAAGTTTGATCCCAGCCATAGTGATACATGATGAAAATGAGAAATTGAAGTTAACTGCAACCGAAAGAGTAAACGGTGTGGATATGCGGTTTTTGCATTTTGTTTTTCACGTTACTTCAAGCTTAGAGTGAAATTGTACTTTTTAATCAGGTAAAGACGAAGTCAAAAGCGTTGTTCTCATTGTTTATGCTGGAAGTTTAGACATGCATCAGGTGCTGAATTAAAATTTTGTTGAAAATAAGTATTCAGTAATAACGGGTAAACGTAAAATATCTTTATTGCAAGATTTTGTTATAAAAATAAGGCATACGCAAATTGAAACTTTTGCGGGAAGAACTACAAAACGTCCGGCAATACTTCAAATATTAGGGATCATTTCAAACAACAGCATCCACCTGCTGTCCTTTTGAATGATAACAGAAAGAAGCAAATAAGCCACTTCCCCACTCAAAACTTGATTTATTAAAGTTTTGAGTGGGGCTGAAAACTTTATGGCATAAAACTTTATTTAATAAAGTTTTCAGTAAGTCCTCACGAATTCTTAGCACGTTTTTGGTAAACATAGTAGACAAACCTTTTTATGCATGCAGAACTGCAAACTTCTCTTCTTTACCCTTTGTGAACAGAAGCAAAAATATCATACAATGCAAACAGCAAAATGAAAATTAAGAAGCTACGAATTAACCCGTTCTTAATGCAAAACATTTTATTTGTTAATTTTGGTCTCTCACTTTAGGAGGATATTGTAAAACTTTAGAGTCGCCTCACCAGTGGTGCCGCGGTCTACGCGCTGTCTTCAGACCGTTCGTCCGAAATGGGTACGGGTTGAAATTCCTGTGAGGCTACATATTGTGGTTTCGTTTGTCTTACAGCATTAGTATCTCCCTTCCCTGAAATTAGTGGCCCTATATCAGGGACGACTAACTGCTTACAGCCCATCGTGTTGCTGATGGTAATCATCGATAAACTCGGAATCAGAATAAAAAGTTAGCTTTAAAGCTAATCAAAGCTTAGCGTTTTGTCAAAGTGAAAAAGGCACGAAACATTTTTGCGGGAAGTCATTTTTCATCCGGGAAAACAAATTTTCTCCAGAGCTACTTTGCCAACACACTATCGATAGCCGAAACTATTGATAGTTCTCCACCTCTACATTCAAGAATACTCAAGAGACGCAAATAGCGTATTAAATCCGTTTATTTTTGCAGCGTAATATGTACAAAGATTCGCCAAGCTTTCGCATTCCGCTGGGAGACTCTGATATAGTTTCTACTGAACTACCAAGAGCTTGGCATGCGTTATTAAAAGATGGAAACACAACGCGACAAACCGTGTAGTTGCGTGATGAAAATCATCTTTGTTCCTTACGTGCTCCAATTCTCTGCATTTTGATGTCTACCATAGCCTTGAAAAAGCCTCCCAGTGGAGTGCGAAAGCTTGGCGAATCTTTGTACTTACTACGCCACAAAAATAAACGGATTCAATATGCTATTTGCGTCTTTTGAGTATTCACGGTGTGGTGTATTTATAATTACATCTACATTCTAGTTTGTATGACTCCAGGAATATAAATACATCTGCATTGGCACTACATACAATTCAAATACAGTGATTGCCAAATCATTTTGTTTAAAAACATTTTTGCGGATAACAAGGTTTACATATACAGTAATATCTTTATATATATTTAATATTTCAAGTATTTTACTGGATGAAATTTCTTACTGTTTGCATTTTCTCTTGATATTTATGCCACATGAGATAGACGTATACATGACCAATATGCCGAGATTTATTCGCAAACGCTTGATCGGGTGATGGAATACTTCACGATAAGCAGTTTTAGGGACGGAACTCTGAATCATGTGATAAAGGATTGTTGGTAATAATTGAGTCCGACCATTATCAAACCTATGAAGATATTGAGCAGAGAGTTTCTATTTAAGGAATAACAAGCCTCAAGAGAACTGAAGCTATTGGGATGGTTCGGTAACTCTATCAATGGGTGCCAAATGAATTTTTGTCTGTTTTACGAATATATAAATTTACAAATAGTGTTTCACTGCAAGCTGCGTTGAAAATTCATCTGTTCTTGGAATTTAGATTCAGAATGAGTTTTACACAGTAATATTGAACGCACCAATCATATATTTTTCCTGAAAAAGTAGACAAATTTCTTCAATTAACTCTGAATGCTGATCTCTATCCAAAGAAGTACATTTTCTACTTAAAATGGGATAGAAAGGACATTATCCGTCATGTTAGCTGTTGGATTCTAACTAATAATCATGAGAAGCCATTACTATAAGGTGCCAATCAGCGCTACCGAGTATTCAGATCTCATCTTCCCTGTTCGCTTAGGCGTAACTCTGTCTTCCATAAAGTTAAATACAGGCCGTTTTCGTGAATAAAGTAACACAGCACAAATTGCAAGAATTGGGAATGGAAATTTTACCACATTCACTGTATTCAGTATGTCATAGCGGCAACATCTTTTCACTTGCTCGAGGCATTGAACATCCATTTTCGCTGTGAAGTCATGCACGATTTTATAGAGATCGAAACAACAGTTAAACTCCCATTTGATACCAAGGATGTTGCAATAGGTCAGCGTTACTAGTAGGTATCACGATAGATAGAAATAAAACAATTTTTAGTAAAATGCAGCCTTGTTTTCAATAACTTCAGACCGCGAAGACTTTTGCACTTACCCACAGCCCCGCATTGTTTAAGGGTGATATTTTAGTTTTGTAAAGCTGCTTATAACAAAGTGCAAATAAAAAAAGCATATACACGTGAGAAGCAAAGGGTTTGTCCAAGTTTTTAGTATCTCGGGGAAATGTGATTCAGCACATAATCCGCAATTTCGTTTTACATGTATATTCAGTTTAGAATACTGTAAGATCAGACATGCACCATGTTCAGAAAGCAGTTGCCTTTATAGTAAATCTCACCAAATAATTATCCAGCCTGTCAGTTTATTACAATAATGTTTCATATACAAACCAAAGAAAGATTGGTTCAAAAGATTGGAAAGATGACCTGCAGAATAAAAAAGAACAACATGTTACTTTATTTAATGGCTGCGATAATTCTGACGTCCACAGAAAAATAATTATTTCCTCACCACTCAACATGTTGCATGTCTTTTTATGGAATTGTTAAGTAAGATAAATTTTAATTGTGAATCTTCATTTACTGAAAAGATATTGCGAAGCTGAAAATGATTTACACCGCTATTTATTTTTGATATGATGAGGAAGATTAAAAATGAAAGAAAATAATAGCTTATCTCATTAGGAAGTCCAATGCACGTGTGATACATGTTTAAAGAATTCAAACATTTGCCAATTTTTTTTCGAAAGGAAGGAAATATTTTGATGTCGCTGACTCTAAGTGTCTTCGTTAAACAAGACTTTCTACTTTCTTACTTCTTGTTTCCATTCTAATTCCTCGTAGAATTTATCTCCATATTTTACAATTCACTGAGGTAACAACATGCTGTATTTATTGTCATTTACATAATGGCGTTTAACAAGAAATTATTGAAGCATTATTTCCTTTTTTCAAAAACGTGCAGTTAACAGTTTTATTTCAGTACATTATTTATTTTGGTGCCAAACGAATTGTTTACATTCTTCAATGTTTCCTCTTCTAGCATAGGAAAAACTGTTGAAATTTGTGTTGCCAACTTGAGATTTGATAGATTCTCAATGGAAAGTGCGAAGTAAAATTTTTACATTAATAGACATGTTTGCTCATTTTTCTGAAAACTACAGACTAATTAAAGGTAGCCGCCCCGGTGGCGCAGTGGTCTAAGGCACTGGCCTGTGATCATTCGTCCGTAAGGGGTCCGGGTTCGAATCCCGGTGAGGCATGGATGTTGTGTTTGTCTTACGGCACTGGCTCTCTCCCTTCCCTGGAACCAGTGACCCTAAATTAGGGACGGGCGACTGCTTATAGCCCATTGAGTTGCTCACGGTGGTCGTTAAACCTCCAATCAAAAAAAAAAAAAATAATAATAATTAAAGGTACTGCATATCCGTGTGGTATTCACTGCATCCTGTGACCAGAGGCAGAAACATAGTACGGAAATAAATATGTGGTCCAGAGAAATTCAGAATATCAATCGATATCACGTATGTATCAAAATATGTGCGTGTAAAAAAATACTCCAACATATTCTCTTGATTTCCGATATTTTCTCCACTTTTGGTACAATAGCTAATGCCGTGCTGTTTACGGGCAACTCTTGCTAGACATTAAATGTACTACATTGATTTATGCTAAGCAATACCTTCTAATAAAAATATAAACATAAACTATTGTCACAGTAGCCGAAAAATAAATTGGAAATGAAAGGCAAATTTAAATCAATATCCATGTTACCTGTTTAGAACTCAACTCTTTAATTTGACACTGAGTGCATATCGTCGTGATAAAATGTATTTTAGGTCTGTGACAAAGTTCGAAGGGAGAACGTAAATGTCTTAATAAATATTTTATAGCATTCTCTTCATTTGCAACAGGTGAGACGCAACGAATCAGATTGTATCCCTATAGAAATATCAAAACAGCAATCTGAAACATAGTTTTAGTAAAATATTCGAAAATATTATTATAATATTATAAATTTTTTAACTTTGTTTACAATCTACTCTCTTTTTATTGATTAAATGATGGCGATTCTCAAATCGCTGCAATTAAAAACTCCAACGTAAAGTAACGTAAACCGCCTTTATAAGAACCCTAAATCCTTTTGCTTCTGGTTGTGTCATCAATTCGGAACTTAGGACTACGTCTTGTACATCGGAGTGTTGAAATGAGCTAGTCGAGTATGGTTTCAAAGCGTTAATTTAATTTGTTATATCCAACACAGGTACATGATATGAAAAGGTGCTTACAAAACTTTTACAAATAGTGCTGAATACATTGGGAACACAAAGCAGAGTTCAAGATGGTCCTGATACGGGCTCGATTGGTGTGTTGGATTTTGTTCGATGCCGGCTTCCTTCATAAGTACTCGACACTCTCTCGTTCGTTCGGTTTCACTCTTTTTGGGCTACTTACATTCCTCATCACTTGGTCTTGCCTTCCATTTTTATTTTCTCCATTTTTGGCTTGAGATCATTTTGAGAATTTCGCGATATTGTCTCAAATTTAAACCCATTAACAGGTGAATCAAATTAAAAAAAAAAACTTAATTCAAACCACTGCGATATTTTCTATATATAATTGAAAAGATCGCGTCAAAAGCTGTAAAACGAAACCACGCAAAGTCGTTTTGAACTCACCGTTGTCCAGGTATATCGTGATATTATCAACAGTATTCACCGGTTAAAAATAATACAATTTTTTAAATGTTCAGTTCAAACCACAGCAAAATGCTCTTCATACATTTGAATAGGTCTCGTCGAGAGCTTTAAAATGATGGCACGCACAGTCGTGTTTCACTCACGGCTGCCGACACAGACGGTGTCAAACGCGGCGGCCCATTCAGGAATATTGCATCATCTCACCTGCGCACAAGGAGCGGGGGTGGAATAAATTCGCACGAACTATGTTTTGCACAATACGCGAATTGAACGCCATGGTGTTTACGAATATGCTAACATGATTAGTGTGTATGACGTATTTTTAACACTACGATGATTTCAATTGGGACCTATTCTTTTCACAAGCGGTCGGCTCGGCCGTCAGTCGCCCCCATAATATCCGTGGAGGTTGACCTAGTCCTACGTCACAATCTCATTTGTACACAATTTGTACCATTACTTGTGGAAAACGTTATAAGTGCTGATCGCTGAAAAGTGATTGTGATATTATTTTCGTATTTTATAAGCATCACCGTCTTTTAGGACGTTGTTGACTGTTTCCGAAGAACCGGCTTAGATCTCACCGTTTTTTGTTATATATATAGTATAAGGAAATGTACATATATCTTTCTCTACTTTGCTGACTGCTCTGTGTGCTGGTTCTTTATTCTAACCAAGTTAGTAAAATCATGCAATTCATTGATTATGATATACTTTCCAACATACTAGAAATCGTTACTCAAGTTATTACTCAAGTTATGAGGAAAATGACGTGCAATGAATCTCACTCCTGTGCCCTGACCTTTGATCCCATTTCAATGATATTTAACAAATCTGGTTCAGTATACCTCCGAAATAACATGATAAAGTTTTGTCGCAATAGAAGCAATTTTACGTAAATTATGATGCATAAGCATAAGGACTATGGAATAGATCCCGCTTCTGTGTTCTAACCTTTTTCGACTTTCGCCCATTTTCAACAAGATTCGTCCTCAGGAAGGACCCTACATCATACTAACATTTCATCCAAATCGAAACATTTTTACGTAAGTCATGAGGCATAATGGCGATCGAAGTGATTCCGCTCTTATGTCCTAACCTTTGACCCCAATTCGCCAATTCCAAATAGGGTTTGTCCCCTGGTGATCCCATACCACATACTAAAATTTAATCGAAATCCAACCTTTTTTACGTTAGTTATGACGCATAAGAGCAGTAGAATGGACTCCGCTCAATGTCCTGACCTTTGAACCTATTTCGTTCTCTTTTAATAGGGTTCCTTCCCAGATGTTCCCCTACCACATACTAAAATTACATCCAAATCGAACGATTTTTACGCGAGTTATCGTTCGGACGAACATACGCACACAACGCGTGTCGTAATGCGGAAGATGGGAATCGCGACAATCTGCTCGCAAGGGTGTGACGTCATAAATCTCTAATATGATCCGCACACAACGCGTGACGTAATGAGACAGATGGCGTGACCACACGCCAATATCTAATGGGACGCCGCCATGACATTACACTAAAAATGTGGTAATTCGGGGTGGTTATTAACCCACTAAACGAATTTTCCTAAAGTCAAGATCGAGCTAAATCGATTTCTAGTACCAGAAAACAATAGGTTAACAACTTTCATAAAAATCCTTAGAGCGGTTTTCAAAATAAAATTAACATACATACCAGAATTGCTCCTTTAAGGTGAACGTCAAGTAATTTTGCTTCCTGTACTTCGAATGGAAAAAATTCTGTACACGTTTTCTTCCCAATTAATGCGTTCCCAAGGATGAAAATTTGAACATCGATTAAAACAGCTTCATTTTATAACTTGGAATACCTAATATTTTCTAAAACATAACCATAATTATGCAATCCAACATTCGTTTGTCTACTGACGTCATCAAAGAATATGTCGCGCCATGCTTTTTCTGGTTTCAACACCACCAAAGGAAAAATTATTTATTTTTAATATAATTATGGTTATGTTTTAGAAAATATTAATTATTCCAAGTTATAATAAAAAGTTATTTTAATCGATATTAAAATTTTCATCCTTAGGGACACATTAATTGTGAAGGAAATGTGTACAAAAGTTTTTCCATTGGAAGTATAAGAAGCAAAATTACTTGACGTTCACCTTAATAATATGGGATAAGGGCGATGGAATGGATCGCAATCCTATGTCCTGACCTTTGCCCCATTTCGTCCGTTTTCGATAGGGTTCGTCCCCAGGTGGTCCCCTACCACATACTAAAATTTCATCGAAATCGAACCATTTTTACACCAGTTATCTTGCGGACGGGCAGACCGACGGACAAAGCTGGAGCATATACGCTTCTTCAAACTACGGTTCGAAAGCGTAACCAAGGAATCATTGTCCGTTTTAGACTCATGCCTCACAAGAACAATCCTCTTCCACAATTGTTCCGAAATAGATTTGTAAGCATTGGCAGTGACAGTTGTACCTTCAGGAATGAACTCATGATGCACAATTTCTTTGCTGTAGTAAAAGTGCCCAAACAAATTTTTGATTTTTTCATAGAAAAAAATATGTCTGTAACATGATCTTCTTTCTTTGTTGAGACTAAAGAGACTTCCACTGCGCAGTCTGACGCTTGCGTTCAAGTTCACAACTTAAACACAATGTTTCGGCACCTGCCACCGTGGTTTGAGAAATTTTGCATTGTTTCTGCACTCTCCAGGATGTCTTTTGCTTACTCTACTCGTGCAGGTTTCTGGTCGACTGACAAAGGATGCGAAGCAAAATGAGCACACACACTTTTCCCCAAGTCTTGTACTAAAATTTAACGAATCGCCCACATATTAACCCCGAGCTCACATTTCGATGTCTTCAAGTTCACACAAGATCACGAAACTTTCCTTTTGCAGACTCACATAATGATAGGCTAGTAAACCTTCGCAAAAATGATGGTCAACCCTAAACTGATCGCAACCAAAACTATTCTTTTGTTAGAATCATCACTCAATCCGTCACTGCTCCGAGACCCATGCGTGACGCATCACGTTAAATTAATGTCCACTTCAATTGTCTGTACCAATTACATCACGTTATATCTATTAAGGTAATATAACGTTTTTGTCATAACTTTTTTTCATTTTTCAAGCCGACCATGGTTTCGCTGGGTATTGACCTAGCTTCATCAGGACGAATGTCACGTCAATGACCAGAGAAACCATGGTCGGCTTGAAAAAAATGTGACAAAAACGTTGTATTACCTTAATATATACCCTTAACATAGGTTTAACACCGGAGCTTGTCGTAAATTTCCTTCAAAATATAACAACGTATATTTTGATATCACGTGGACTGTTGAAATGAAAATCAACCTTTGCTGTAGAAATCAGAAGAATTGTTTTCTATTTTGAAAGAAATCCGTTTAGTGTACATATTTATTTTAATCCATACATTTAAATCACTGGTAGAAAAACGCAGATTTTAAACTTGACTAATTTGTGAGGGATAATATACATATAATTTTAAATGATGTGTTGTAATATAGTGTTTTCTGATTTTATTAATCCCCTTTAAAAAAAATAGTGACAAAATATTAACTCTACCCTCGTGTACTGAGAAGGAAAAAGAAAATAACGTGCAGTTAAACTCATGTATAACGATGTCAAAGGTGTAGTTTAAAAAATTAGAGTTTTGCCAACGTAGTATGAACAGACAAATAAAGAAGGGCTCTTTTTGACATACCTATTGTCAGGTAATAACTTGCCAATCGCAAGCTGTTCATCTGTTAATCAAAGGCAGGTGTCAAACAGTTAATTAAAAATATTGAGCTACCAAAAAAACACCAAATTGATCTGCAAGTAGCAGTGCATTTAAGAATTGTAAAAATTAAAGCAAGGGCAAAAATTTCGAAATTTCACCTGCTAAATTTGATTTACCGTTTGCACATCACGTTGGGAAGATGAGGAAAACTCCGCTTGTTTCGTGTGTTATGAGAGCTAGTTTAAGTGTTTTAAAACTTCCTCTGACGGGATGGTTAAGATATTTCTAGATGCAAAATAAACTTTACGATTCTCTAAACAGAAGTAAAGTGAATGAACATTTTCCAAGAGGTGGATAAAATACAGCATTTGGCACGCAGAATGCATGTGTACCTAATGGGAATGGGGGTTAGAAGAACGTCGTAAGAAAGCTAAAACCTTTCGGTCTGCCTGCAAACTGACCTGTCATAAAGCTCAAGCATAGGATGTTGTCAACACGAGGCGATTCGTAATTTTCCAGCGAAAGAGAAAAGAGCAAAACTCAGAGAACGCCAATAAAATTGTTTGCTGGTAATCGTGAAGAACACGAATGTATGCCTGCCTGAGAATTAAACTGTGGAGAAGCTTCCCCGGGAATACAAAATATCAGTTACTGTATACTGTGTGTTGTATTTTCACCGTTATGGAAAATTTTAGATTCATTAAGTCTTAATGAGGTATGTGATTAGTTCTTGAGGTCTGACCTGGAAATTAGCAGAACCTGAGAACATGTGGCGTAATTCACATTGTTCTTTTAAGTATGTTAAATTTTAATTTTCGAATAAAGTTCCACGAATTAAAACTGTTGTTTAAAATAGTGCATTTGAAACTCCCTTCAATTGCACATGCACTCAGTAGAAGAAACATTACACGTAGCGGGGATGGGCTGTTGCAATACGTATCCGCAGCGCAGAGCGGAACATATCTACATGAAACTGAAACGTTGGCGATAAATAGGCGTGTAGCAGGGCTTCCCCACAGAATATCGTAACAGACCAACATGGGTAAACGTGGTGATCTGAGCCGCTTTAATCTGGAACACACTGTCGGACCAAGACAGAGAGGCCATTGTATTACACAAGTCATGATAGGCGTGTTCAATAACTAATGCATCCACACAAGTGTCTCGCTCATTGTTTGTTGCGCCTCTCTGATGACGCAGTGGTCTAAGCGATTATTCGTCCAAAAGGATCCAGGTTCGAACCCCGGGTAGGCATGGATGTTGTGTTTGTCTAAAGGCCCTGGCTTCCTCCGTTCCCTGGAACCAATTAAACTAAATTAGGGACGGGCGATTGCTTATAGCCCATTGAGTTGCTCACGGTGGTCGTTAAACCTACAATAAAAAAAACAAAAACATGCTTGTAGCCTAGCAACCTGTCACATGTCAAACAATCCTGTTTGATACTAATTTCCTTTCAATGTGTAATATACCTCCGTACATTTATTTGTTCGCATTTAATTGTGTTTTAAATGGGTGATCATTTCTCATCTGTCTCAACGTGTGTTAAACAACGATCAGTTACACAGTATTTAACACATGAAAGTGTACCTCCCAAAGAAAGTCGCCCTGAATTAGTGGCAGTTCATTGTTCTGTAAACTTGGACATAAGTATTTTTCGTCGTTGGGTAAAATAATAAAAAAACCAGTTGAGGCATGTTGTCTGTATCGTATCAACCGCGGAGTGGAAGGCCCGTAATCTCAACTTGCTATTTGAACAGGCAAAAAGTTGAAGATGAGCTCATTATGAAAGACCGAAAAATAACTCATAGAACTATAGCAGGTAAGCCGAACATTAATTTAGGTAGTGTAAGTGACATTTAGGGGCTTTGCAAAATTTGATATTCTCGTATATCATTTACGTACTACACAATAACCCAACATCAACAAAATATCTGCTTTTATTGGAACAATGCGGACATGTTTGAAGAAATCCAGAGAATCTCACTAGCTTCGAAATTTTTCGCACGGAGAGAAGAGTGAAGTTCATGAACACTGCCTGACAGAAAACATACAACACCACAGAAACGTGAATGCAGCGACATTAAATTGCAGGTTAAGTACATACGTACAAGTTTTGCAAATGATTGCATTTGCAGGCCAATCAATCGAACGGCGCGCGCGATGTAAATGGACAACTAGCCGTGAGGCCATGAGTTGAGACGTCGTCAAGGCCGTGAGAAGTGAGTGGTTCTGCTGTAATCAGGTCCGGGGAACGAACAAGGGGTGCCAATGATGTTAAAACGCCGTCATACTCTGCGATTTCGTCAAACGGATGAGTTCACGAAACGTGCCATCGTAGGCCTTCGTACCGCCGGATGGTCTTTGCGTCTTATTGTGAAGAAACGCAACGTGATGCCAAAACAGTCGGTTGCATTTGGAGACAGTGGTCCTAGAAAAGATATGTGCAGCGTTATAGTGGATCCGGGGCATGGAGACGGACGTCCGAGCTCACCGATCGTCGCATCTGACGTCATGTCGTAGCGGACCCACAGGCCACAACGGGCTATCATTTGCGGAATGTACGGAGAGGCTTGTATGCCCCGATATAGACGCAGACAATGACGCTCCGATTGGTAGCGTCTGCTCTGCTGTTCAGACATCCGTTGTGAAGGATACCCTTAACAGCGAGCCATCGTCGTCACCGCTTAGCCTGGTGTCTCTCCAGAGCTGCGTGGGGTGCTGAATAGAATAATGTGGTGTTCAACGACGTATCATGATTCTGTCTCACCACGAATGATCACAGTGTGAGAATCTGGCGGCGACGTGGTCACTGGTTCAATTTCTCCGCCATCGTGGAACGCCACTGGGCTGGCAACATGAAATTATGGTTCGGGTGCTATAAGCGCCAGCAGTCGCTCACCTCTGGTACGTATTACGAATCCATTGACGGCACGCCACTATGTTGATGCGATACTGCCGCCCATGGCGCTACCGTATCTTCAGGGCATCCCAAACACCGTTTTTCAACAGGATAACACACGGCTGCATACAGCTCAGTTCAGCCTGAATGCTTTACACCGTGTGCTAATGCTTTCATAGTGAGCACGATCCCCCGACCTCTCGTTCATCGAGAATCGGTGGTACATGTTTGGACGTCAGTTCAGTACCCTACTACACCCGCAGGATGAAGATGTACTATAAACTCGGATCAACACCACATCGTTCACGATACCTTAGGACCCTCTTCGAAATCTCATTGCTTTGATGCCACGTCGGATTGAACGCTGTATCGCCCAAAATGGGAGCCACACTCCTTATTGGTCATCCTGTATATTCGGCTACTACAGCCTAGTCTGTATGTGACAATTAACTCATTTTTTCAGGGTCTACTTGGCTACCTGTGTGTGCAGTTTGGTCTGTTTTAGAGCGTTCCTTCACGGTGTGGCATTTTTTCTGTCATGCAGTGCATAATAAAATGTGTCATATGGTTTTATCACATAAAGAGATTTACAGAATTTTTCAAATCCTAGTAACAGGATATTATCCTTTATGTTAATTTCAATACTTAAAATGTCTTCAGTGCTTAGTGGAATAAAACAAAAAGGGATTCATTGTAATGTTTATACAGTTTATACAGTTACTAAATATTTAAGGAAATCTTCAAACTTTCCGTTTGTAACACCCGTGTATATACGCACATTAGTAGGTTTTCGTATAAAACGAAAGACGAAAAAGAATGGCAGACAAAATGCCTGTTCTCTGGGCAGTTTCTGCGCACTATGCATTACAGATGAGAATTTCATTTTAGAGTCGTGCTTATTCCGTCTAGCAAGTTATATCTCCCAAAGTTCTAGTTTTGAATCCTGAGTTGTGTAACTTAATTTTCTTTCCACTATTGCTTCTGAATAACATGTGGGAAACGATCGAAATAATTCCTCCTAGGCATAAATACATAAAATTCCAGAGAACATGCATTGGTAATATAAAACATTTTGTTCAATAATAACTCCCTTTCAGTTTCCTGTAAGCCCTGAGCATGTACTAAAGAATACTTAAATTCAGCGGTAAATAAGTGGATAGTATTTCTTGTTTTCAAACTGTGGTAATTGCCCCGAGTTTTAACGAAAGTTCAAGACATATCATTTTGTTGGAGAGTAATGTAAAATATTCATGGTGCATTACAGTTTTGAACAGAAATATGTGTATTAAAAAGGGCACAAGTACATGCATTGGCGTATTGCTTTAGAGCGTATTTGATGGTATTTCATTCAATTAAATTTGATGGATTTTTATTCCAGAAAAATGGTTTACTTCCTAACATTGAAAAAAATTAAAAAATATTTCAGTATTAAATCATTAAAGTAGCTTTTAGATAATAATTAGGGCCCGGACTTTCATGACCGAAAAATTCCTTATACATGCATTTAAAAGCAGCCAAAAATGACCTTAAAAAGTGTCAAAAATGCCCATAAAATGAAAAAACTACCCTTAAAATTAAAAACAAAAACTACTTAGAACAGTTCGTACGGTAAATGTTGCCAAACATTATTGTATTGTCTTCAAATAATTGATAAATTATATTTCTCTTTTTTAACATAAATATTAATCGCAAAAAAATAACTGGTGACTGCATAAGAAAAACAAAGAGTGGTACATCCCAATCCCATATGAATTTTTCTTTGCTTGCACACTTTGTGTAAGAACATCATAATTGCACTGAATTATAAGGTGCATTTTAATGTTTTGGAAGGTAAATTAACGTCTATTATCTGTAAGTAGGTTTTTATATCTCGAGAAGATTCTTTCGACATCAACGGATGGGACAGGGGCATACTTGAAAAAAAAACCAGCTTCACTTACAGCTAGTTCTATTTTCTATTTCAAAACTGTGTGTTTTTATATATGTGAGATTTTCTTCAAAGTCTGGAATCCAACGGTTTTTTCAGAACATTGTTTAATTTGACAAAGATAGGTTGTCCAAACTTGCTTTTGGCTCCTTTAAGAACTTGTTTTGCTTCTTTAACGTAACTGATTGCATTGATGAGTTCCATACCTTGTTTTTCTAAACACGTAATCGTTAAGGCCAAAATGCCGAAGTTTGATTTAATGTATGCTAGATTTCCTTCTGTTTTATCTTCCGAGAGCACGTGTTGATCTATTTGAATTGAAGTGGCATCATCAGTTTAAAAACCATTTACTATAAACTTCACAGGTAGGAAATTGTCACTGCTAATATATGCGTGCATGCATTCAGCCATGTCCCCCAACGTGTAATTACTGGCTGCGGTGGTGAGGATAGGCTAGGAGCTTGAGATTTGAAACATTGTATGCGATCTGGTGCTTTTAGGAATAGTTTTTGACATTGGATACGAGTCGATCAATATTGGGGTAATTTGTACGGATTTCGTCGGCAGTGCGATGTAAAACATGGGCAAGGTACGTGACATGCACCAACTTGGGATGAAATTCTTTAATTGATTTTCCTGCTTTAACCATATACGGGGCAGCAACAGTCAAAAACAGTAGGATACCGTCATGTTGTATACCACCAGGCAATAAAAGAAATAAGGATTTGTCAAATATTTGACAGATCGCTGAGTGATTATCTTTCTCTATGATCTTCGTATTCAGGAAAATATTTTGCCAGAGTAATCTGGCTCAAGTGTCCCTATTATGACGTTCGCAACAGGACGGCCCTGAGCATCATTCGTTTCATCATTAGGTGCAGACCTTTTTTCTCCCTTTTGCACTGTCCCTAATTTTGCCCATTGTTTCGGTGTAACACTAACGTATGTAGTTTCTTCGTAGTATAGGCTGGTCAGGTATTACATGATCAGTGTATTTTTCCAAAAACTGGTGACATTTAGGATAATTTAACTTTTCCAGTGGAATATTCGTAGAAACGAAAACTTCGCACATCTATTTATAATATGGCGACTTTTTGGATGGTGTCGATGAACAGCTTACCACAAGTAAACGTTGATATGCCTGTGACTTTTTCTTTGCAAATTGAACAGCTCGGAAATGCTTTTCTCGTCCAATGTGCTACACGATGATAAATCGCTTTTGCAGCAACTTTAGTTTCACACAGTTTACAAAATAGAATTATTCCATCAGTAGAAGAAACATTTCTCCGAACTGCGAAACAAACTTGCGGAAATAGCAAGACTGAGAAGGTTCGCATTTAGACATTTTAGGAATTATACTGCTACTTTTCTTTACAGACTGCTAATAATGACTGGAGTAAGTACTAACAGCTTCCGTACAATTCCAGACGCTTTAAGTGTAACCCCTCGACTACTCAGAACAGGTTCTGCCTGGTACCAGAAGGTTGGGGGACAATGGAAAAACATCCTACCTAACCCTTTTACGAACAGTGTCCAAAAAACTTAGGCACAAATATTTCTATTTCATTTCATTTCTTCCTAAATGTCCTAGACAATGAGGATTATTCTCAGATGTCCCTGTGGAGAGTGACACCTAATCCCAAGTAATGCTTCCTATAATTTGAGCTACCTGTTTCTCAGGGGAAATCAAGAAACTGGGGGCGCTTCCTGGGTAAGCAGGTTGAGTATGTGTGGGGAAGGGGTGCGGGCGTTATTCTTTTCCACGAAAGGCGTAAGAAAATATCTTTGTTTCGCTTGTATCTACACAATATTTGATCTCATGAAAACTAGATTTTAAAAAAAATGACATTCTCGCCAGATACAGACATTTGGGGAATGCGTTCTACTTAAAATTGTGCATAGGTCATTTAGATCTGACTATATTTTGCAATATCTCAACCTAAAAAGACTTATAATTTTTGGTATCAAAAGAAAAATATTTCTACACATCCTGCTTTTAATATCTGGGCAGGTAAATTTTCTCTGGGCATGTATTATTTTAGATATTTTTCAAGCCCTGGGCTGAGTGACCAAAAAATTCAAATTATTTACTTTAATTTTTTTGTGGGACAAAAATTGACATTTTTTTTTAAAGTATTAAGTATCTAATATTTTTTTTATTTGCACTTTCATATTTTACTTTTTTTTAAAAAGCCTAGTTTTTCGTTGTCCCAAAAGCTGAAATTTTGTAGTTTTCACCTGATATTTGTACATATTTTGGCAATTGTTAAAATGTTCTGCACATAGTTTTTTTGTTTTTTTGTTTAAATTTTAGGGGCACAGCCTCTTATTAATATGAAGTGATAAATTAACAACCACTGATTTGTATTCATGGTGTGCAAAAAAGTTTGCCGAGCAAATGTTTATGTTTTGTGTTGTTTTTTTGTGGGTTCTTTAAGCATAGTTGCTGGAAATACAAGTGTGTCTGATTCGTATTTTAGAGAAATACAGGCACAACTTGTTCGTTTCAAAGAAAGATTGATTTACGTGAGTGATATTTGTTCAATGCTAACTTCTCATATATATGGTTGATGCAAAAGGAATAACTGGCAATTTATACATGGACATACTGACTGTACATTCATCATGAATCAGAGGTCACATTCTTCAAAAAAAAAAAAAAGAAAAAAACCACTACCTATTACGTAAAAATCAAATGCCAGTAGTTATTACAAAATGTTGCTAGTCTCTTTCTTTTGTATTATTCCATATTTTTTTCAATTGTCATTTCATAATCGTTTGGGCCAGTTTTCATAAATATTTTATGTTGTTTGCATTTTTGAGGTACCATTGTACTCCCTGTTTGCTATTTTCAGTTTTAAATCAATATTGCCTGTATTTTTGCTACCCAAAAACCACACACATTGTACTAACACATTCACAAATAAAGAGTATTCTGTCAAGAAATTTTCAAGCTCCTCACTCTCACTTTGTTGCAGTTATACAACAGATTAATCACTAATCAGAGACAAATGTCTAGAACACAAGCTGTGTGACCCTGTGCTTTCAGATAAAATAATAGATTGTTTACTGACAGGTGTCAGCAAGCAATAAATTTGTATTACCAATCACAATTATTACTTCTGCAATTTAAGTGATTATAAATTGACTGCTTTACCAGTATTTGCTATCTAATGGGCATTAGCCATGGGTACATGATCTTTGTCACATAAAAAAGAAATTGCTGTTTCCTAAGATTTTTGAAATATTTGTTGTCTTGTCAGACAAGTTGCATGTACACTGTACTGATTCTAGAATATATATGCAAATGCCATTTGCAAATCAACCTCAGTATATGTAAAAAAAAAAAAAAAACACTTGCATAAGTAAAAATTGTTCCCAAAAAGCCTCAAAGTTGGTAACTCACAAAAAACCTCATCTTCCCATAAACATGATTCAGTGTTCACATTGAGTACGACTGTTTACAAAATATAAGGAATAAAAGTCTTAAGATAACACAGATATTGAAATGGTTCATCTGTGGTTTAATCACCAGCTACACGGATTAGATGTCTTATTTTCTGTGTTTGATTAACTGAGCATTTACAGCTCAACCTTTTTTTAAAATGCTTACTTGTGAAATGTAGGGCTAACCTTCCAAAAGTGGATTAAATGGCATTTTATTGTTGAAATAATTATCCAAAAGGTGCTGATAATTGTGAATATTCACAAATCATAACACGATCGCCGAGCAGCTGAAAGAACCGAGGTGACTCCTTGACAAACGCAGAATTTGTACCTCATCAAAGATTGCGGGCTCTCCCCACGTTGGCTTCAGCTGCCTCAGCAGAGAACCAATCACAGAAGCATTCTATGTATTTCTATCTCGTTGGTTTCTCTATCTTCTTTCTGAGAGGCAAGCTTTAACGTTGCTCGTAGATGTTAATTCAGGTAAATTACAGTGTACAGTTACTAGAGTATGGGTATGAAAATCTGATGAACAAATAGTAAAGGCTACATAAGGAAAACTTCTTGTGATTTTGTTCTCTATACTTCTAACTAAAACAATTTCGACCATATTTTCGCAGCGAAGGAAGATTTCCCATGGATCAAAATTAGCCTGCTGCTAAAAAAAGTATGTTTTGTACAACAGTGTTTTTTGGCGGAAAAACGTCCTTAAATTTGTGAAAAAATAGCGTTACTTCGTTGCATGTAATGCCTCTTGCTTACAGGTAACGTCGCACTACATATAAGTTACGTTATTGTTTTTAATATAGTACAGGAAAGTTTGTCTTTCTTGCAAAAGACACCGATTGTAGAATCCAAGTTTGGATTTTTTTTTTTAGTATGACAATTTTGCTGTATGGTAAATGTTTCTTCGCTGGGGAAATTGGGTAGACTTTTTCCATTGGTAAAATAAGGAGCAAAATCGCTAGTCGTCCACTGTAAGAGGTATTTCTGCTTCTTTATAGAGCTTAGTCTTTAATCTAAACAGGCTTAACTCATTAGAACGTCATGGAAAGTTTTTTTATGTAGTTCCCAAAATCAATTTATATTTATATTCCACAAGCAAATATGAAAAGCGTGTAGCAACAATGTTTTTCTTAACCTTATAATCATCACAACGCTTGTATTATACAATTTGAGATATCGCTTGTTTTAACTGAGTATGGTAGTATTCTCCGTATATTCCACATTCTGTAAAATTAAGGGGGAAAATCCTTAACATAATCAACAGATCGTGAAATTCAGGGGAAAACGACGTAAATTCGGTACCCACGATTTTCATACTAACCCCTAATTTCGTTCAGAAGAGATCCTGTTTACATATGACCCAGGACCCCAAAATCTCAGGAATATTCGATCTTCGTATTTGAAAAAACCCTGTCTCTTTTAATTAATACCTTTTTGATTCAAGTGGATAAAGACCTATGATTATGAGTTTTTTCAAAAGTAACGTAGTATAATTGTTAAATTCCGTAGCAAGTAGTTCCGCGTTCTTGTACATCGTACATCGCGTTTTAGCGGCATCCACGAAACTATGTGAGCCCTGAAATTCAGGTATCATGTATCCGTCTGAGAGAATAAATGACATCGCGTTATTTGCATCATGATTCCTGTCAAAATGCTCGCAATTGAAAAATCTGTTTCGGACTGTTTGGGCTCCTGAATCTTCTTTTTCAACTTAGTAATGCATTTCTGATAATTTTCCAAACATACGACATCTTTAGCTAGTTATGATGCGAATTTTTTTAATAAGCTTAAGAACCGCATAAGCCTGCTATTTTTTAGGCGTCAAATTAACCACTTTGGCGTATAAGACTCAGGACATAAATTTATATATTCTTTGACAGGTAATCTGAGGATTATGTGAAGAAAAATACGGAACAGGTTCGCACTTCTCATATCCAACAAACAGTCTTAAACTAGAGCCATTTTAAAATCGATGGTCACCTGTTTCGATTTTACTAATTACGTGAACGCGAATTTTTAATCAAAGTACGAATTTTGTTTATTCAGTGTTCCTTAAAACAATATTACCGTTCCATGTCTATATATGATCACCGATCGTTTTCGTATCTTAGAGTAAAAAAAAATCAGTTTCTGACGGTGGACAGTATATTATAGAGTAAAAAAAATCAGTATATTTAGTGTAAAAAAAATCACTTTATATGAATTTGAATTTCTCAAAACGATGCAAAAAACTGTACTTAACCCAACTTCATTTCATTAAGGTGCAAAGTTAGACTTTCTTAGAGTATTATAAAAGCAATTTACAATGCTTGGCTCTTGCAAAGCTGATATTAAAGACACTCGAAAGGATATTGAAAACGTAGAATGTCAACTCTATGTGATTTATGCCTTTGGTTAGTTACCTAATTCTGTGAACCGTTCTTATCTTTTAATATGTTTCTTTCATGAAACATAGGTAATACAAAATATTATTCACAGTTCTTAATGTACACCGATCGGTTATTTATAATTTCGTACGTGTCTAAAGATCCCATTTTGAAACAGAAACAGAATCTGTAATTTGCACTTAAGACTGTTTCACTGATTACGTAGAAAAGAACAATATGGAAATTTAAATGTCATAATATATAAATAACATGATGAGATACCCTAAATGCAGTTGTTATCTAACCGTTTGTTGTATCTTGGAATTTCATTGTTGATGGGAAGGCTTTTATAGTGTAATGAAGAAGTCAAGGTTAATGAGGAATCTTTAGCTGTCGGCACAACTGTGCTATGTTGTAATCAAATGCGAAAAAACAGAACAATACTGGGACACATTAATTCGATGCCGTCCTATATTCTGTTAGAAAATTTAAATTACTTATAAATATTCATGCAAACACAAAGTTTCATGAGTTTCATATAATTTATTTTTATGCCTATGTCATCGACATCGCTCGAACAATATTTAATATAGGCACGAGGGAAAACTTAGCGACCTTACTTTACTCAATTTCGTAATTTGAATTTTGTAGAGGACATCAAATAAACATCCCGCTCATCGTTTTATCTAACACGATAATATCAAGTCAGGCAGGCAATTTAAAATCAAGCCCAATCGGTTTACAAAATAACAGTTCTGTTTTTGTGGCTCTAATATTACCGCAATGACTTCAACAGGAAATCAAAACGTAGATTCATTGTCAAACCACTAAAATTCATTTTTCGCGTAAGAGGACACAACGTAGGTTCTGATTCATTTAGTTTGATGGTGTTTTTTCTCACCTGCAAAATAAAAACAGAGTTAGCTGAGCCGTCACAAAGCAGTAACTGATTTACATAAGTAAACTTTTTTATATGTATAATATACTGTCCACCGCCAGATTAATAAACTCATGGTAGATTGTGAATATTATTTTTCCAATGAGAGGAGCCTTAACTTGTTCATGAAATGCACATAATTAATTCTGTGCTTCATTTTAACTTTCTAATTCCAAAATAATGTCATTTTTTTAATAACACTAGTTTTTCCAATTTATTTCAGATGAAAGGAAACAAATATAGATAACTCAAGATTTTTTTAGCATAACAACGTTGTTGTGCTCATTTAGAAACAAAGAATTCATTCTCATACATCAATCATGCTGGGATTCAGGATATTCTTCTGAAATTCAATCCTTTCTTCGACATGCTATTCTGAGAGATAACATTCATCTTGTACACATGCAACGGGACGAAAATCGACGACGAAGGAAATCTTCGATTCAAAATATTCTGTAAAACTTTTCTATTTTCACACAAATCTTTCCAATTGTTGAAGTCGAATATTACAGTTACTACCTCCCTTAGCATTGGATTTTGCGAGAACAAATAAAGTACTTAAAGTACTTTAAATATGGTAAGCAGGAAATTTTCAATTATTGTACGAATGTTAATACTGCATGAATGTACTAAATTTCAAGAAAAATACAGGGCAAGTAAAATTTGTAGCAGTGTTTAAAATTTGCAATAAATATTATTGAACAAACACTTTCATTCTTAACCCTTTAACGACCAAGTCCCAAAAATATTTTATCTTTCCAAATACCATAACGCCCGAAAGAAGCTGTCTGTTGGTTCACTTCTTTGCTTAATAACAACTTCTTAGCGGTAGTAGCAGAAATTTCAGTATTTCGCTTCATCGTGGAAATTAAATCTGTAGCACTAAAAGCAGCAGACAAAGAAACAAGCGACTCGCTTGAAGACTCAAGCAAACTAAAAGAACTGCTCTTATTCTAAATCAAAACTGATAAGAGATGACCGTTCGTATTGGTTCATGCACAGCTTGAGGTTCCGAAATTATAGCCAAGCGATAAAGGCTGTTATCATCTTCTAAAGATCGAATTTTATCGAACGAAATCAGCATTACATTGCAGGGAGGGGGTAAATATCAGGTTTCGAGCGGAAACTCATGTCCTGTTCTTTGAAAAACAAAGTATCGTGTCTAAAAGATAAGAATGTAATGCAAAAATGTTAATACCCCAAAAGCAACATGGATGAATGGGATAGCATCCTATGAAGCTCAAGTCTATTTCCATCTTTTACAAAACAATTATTTCAGTATTGTCAAAATTGTCAATCTGAAAATGCATTCTTGCTTTCAATCCTGATTTATTCATTATAACATTTTTCCGACTCCCCAAATTAGAATATATATTTTTTTTCCATATGTAATACGGCTTTTTACTCGTAATTTGTTCGTGTATTATTTCTTCTCTATTTTATTCTTTCTATGTCATTTACGCTAATTTTTCATGTTACTTACTTCAAGTATTATTTATTCTTGACACCAGCCTATGTCTATTAAGATCGAATGTTCTGAAGCAGCCGAAATACAAGGGTGTGTGACAGAGAGGGAGCTCCTTCGGGCTACGTCTCAAGGTCATCCTCCTCTTTTTGTTCCTGCGGAGGACCGGATGTATGCAAGGCAAGAATAAGACAGCTTGATTTCTATTTTTTGTGAGATGAGAGAAACTGATTTAGTCATGTGATCCAGTAGTTTTGATAGAAACTTCGATCTTTTTTTTTTTTTTTTTTTGGAGGTTTAACGACCACCGTGAGCAACTCAATGGGCTATAAGCAGTCGCCCGTCCCTAATTTAGGGTCACTGGTTCCAGGGAAGGGAGAGAGCCAGTGCCGTAAGACAAACACAACATCCATGCCTCACCGGGATTCGAACCCGGACCCCTTCGGACGAATGATCAGAGGCCAACGCCTTAGACCACTGCGCCACCGGGGCGGCAAACTTCGATCTAAATAGACATAGGGTGCTGTCAAGAATAAATAATACTTGAACTAAGTAACATGAAGAATTAGCGTAAATGACATAGAAAGAATAAAATAGAGAAGAAATAATACACGAACAAATTACAAGTTAAATAGCCGTATTACATATGGGAAAACATATATATTTTACGTTGGGGAGTCGGAAAAAAGTTATAATGAATAAATCAGGATAAAAAGCAAGAATGCATTTTCAGATTGATAATATTGACAATACTGAAATAATTGTTTTGTAAACGATGGAAATAAACTTGTGCTTATAGGATGCTATCCCATTCATCCATGTTGCTTTTGGGGTATTAACATTTTTGCATTACATTCTTATCTTTTTAGACACGATACTTTGCTTTTCAATGAACAGGATATGAGTTTCCGCTCGAAACCTGATATTTACCACCCTGCCTGCAATGTAATGCTGATTTCGTTCGATAAATTTGATCTTTAGAAGATGATAACAGCTTTTATCGCTTGGCTATAAATTCGCAACCTCAAGCTGTGCATGAACCAATAAGAACGGTCATCTCTTATCAGTTTAGATTTTGAATAAGAGCAGTTCCTTTAGTTTGCTTAAGTCTTCGAGCGAGTAGCTTGTTTCTTTGTCTGCTGCTTTGAATGCTACCGTTTCCATTTCCACGAGGAAACGAAATGCTGAAATTTCTGCTACTACCGCTAGGAAGGTATGTAAGTCCGTTCCTTTAAAACACAAACCGTGTGGAGAAGTTGTCCTCCCAAGCATTTATTTGAAAAATCTTACACCTCATCATTTTCATTTTAGGAGAAAACAGATTTGCGAAAGTGAGCGATTTTAACAACACGGTCCGAGTTCATATTCGAAGTTATAGGAATGACGGAATATCTTTCTACCCTTCTAAGAATGGAATAACGATGTCAGCTTCAACGTTCCGAAAATTCATGGGAAAATCCAATTGGATTCAAGGCATGAATAGCGACATCTTGATCAATCGTGAACTTATCGTTTCTTGCTGTCCATCCCTCTTCGATGCTTCTGGCAGTTACACGTTAGAAGTGCTTTCCCCCCGAATTCATGGTTTTCGCGGATTGAATCCTGTTTCGATCACGCTGAATAGTCCGCAATTTGGAACTCTTATTGATCAATGTGGGAAAATATGAGACGGCATTACTCAACTACTATTTGAACCCGTTTTTAGAAAGGCTGTTTTGCTATATCCAAGGACTTTTTCTCCTGCTGCTTCCATCTCAGATGAAGAGTTTTTCTTCATGCTTGCTGAAATGGTTAGCGATCGCCTTCAGGAATATTTCAATAACTTATATTATTGTAATGAGTAACACCAACCCCCAAATATCATACCTGGAAACATCATGTTTCCATATCGATGCTCAATTTACGAATTTAAATTTCTGCGTCTGACGTGTTGCCTTAAACTTTGTACAAGACAGAATGCTACATTTTAGAATTATTTAATTGAAAACAAACTGTCTCTCCAGAGAAAGTATATTCACTCTTGCATGTCAGGACGTTCGTATGTTCCCAAGCGTTAAATCCTATGATGTATTTCACACTATTTATGAAACAGAAGCTAGCACATGTTTACATTTGAACAAGAAGAAAAAGTTTTATTAAATATTATCATCATCATTGATAACCAGTCTCCATCCACGGCTGAATGAAGGTATCCCCATGTTACGTCCACAATTGTTCGTCTTGCGTTAGTGCCCTGCATGTCACTCCGGCATGCTTCCGAATTTGTTTACGTAAAATACTGTTAAGACATACAATATTGTTAAAAAGTAATTTCAAATATAATACATTTTAAATCACTTACTTCGGTGCATATAATTGCATCCACGGAGCAAAACTGAATATAATTTTACACAGATAAAATATCTTTTTCTGTATATGTATACAATACTATGTATTATAAAATTTGCACTGCTGAACCAACACATGAAATATTTCTATACTGATTACCAGATTTTGTGAAAGCATAAAATATTTTTCTTAGTCATCCTGTTGCATGACGTGTTTATGATTTTTGTCAACCGCTGATCATTCTTTCTATTATTCATAATGCTCTCTCTTCTTTTGTGCGTGCGTGTTTGACAGCCAACGTACTTAAATGAATTGGCCGTAAGGTGTCAGTCCTTCTTGATTTGGGGCCACTGGTTCGTACTATGAGCCAGGGACGTAATACTAGGACGTCATTCGTGATTCACTCTGGACTTTGACACAGAACCTTTTCGGACGAGGATCAAAGTCCATCGCTCAGACCACACCGTCGTAGAGGCAGGCACTTCTTTTGCCAATGATATCGTTCCCGGTTTTCAACTTGTGAGAATTTGTTTATTACAGTCTGTTTTCATGCTTTGTTTCCTTGCCCTGTTTGTGCAGTGTATCAAGTGACTTAATATCCCACTCCGTGAATGAAGTCCATTTTGACCTTAATGTTGAACTGGAGTCAGATTTATTTATTAGTGAGCATATCGTTATAATCTGATTGTTTGATCAGGACATATTGCAGAGAAAGGTCGACGTAGATAATAGCTGCAAATTTTCCACTGGCCCATGGGATGGAATATTGGAGCCGTTCTGAGTTACGAATTGTTTTTCTGAATGCCATTATTAAGCTCAACATCGTTAGAACTGGTAAATCGTAACGTGGCAAAAAAGACTGAGAAATTAAAAAGCAAATCCTTTGCTTTATTTTTAAGCTCTCATCTCATTTTTAAACTCCTTTTTAAAAATATTAATAGCCACAGCAAATGACATTCAACGTTTCTCATGATGGAAATTACAAAAACATGTTAATTTAGAGCAATTCTGATTCCCTGGATTTGTAGCATGTTGAACCACAAGGGCCTGTATTATGAAATATCTAGCGAAGCTATTTCCACAGACTTCGGTGAACTGGATTGTACAGAGGACCATGATGTAGACATTAATCGTGCAGTAGCGTTTTCTTTTATGGAAGTGAAAGTCCGACCATATATATCCGTTCAAAATAAAAGCTGCTCTATCAAGATTAAATATCTACTTCAGTACTTAAAACATTCTGCAATGTTTCGTTTGAGCTCTTTCTTTGGCATTATCAGTTGTTCCACACACTTGCCATTTTTAAATTGAAATTATCTCTTTTTAAAGAAATGCTCCAGTTCCTCGTCGTACTTTGTAATTTCTTGGCGCGAATATCCATGATGTCACTTGCGACAGGTGGAGACATGTTTTGTTGGATGCGATATTCCATTTAAGTACTGAGCAAATCTTGATTTTACTTATTATTGTACCTTGACAATCAAATAATCTAATAATAACGCAATTAGTTGTCGATGGAGCAATATTACCAACACTTATGTATGAACGATCTTCACCGTAGATTTACTCATTGCTATAACACGTTAAATGTTAATGTTATGTTAACCTGTGTCAAATTTGTTCAAAACGTATTTATGTAGAATATAATTTTCTAACTTGTTTCAACAATTTACCGCTATTTGAAATCTCAAGGTGTCTTTGCTTTTCCAGTTGCACATTCACTGATTTGTTGAAAACTAGGTTTGATAACAGTGAGAAACAACCACATTTCAATTCCTGAATAGAAGCTTGCTTTTGACCTAAGCAGCTAGAATTGTAACGTGTGCTGCTTGTGGTGAAAGCCCAAGAGACAACATATCTTTTCCGGTTTTTCAAATATTGTTCTAAAATAATTTATCAAGATTCGTCAAGCATCATAGTTGCTTCTATATAAAAAAAGGGGTGTCATGTCTGCATCTTCCTTTTCTTTGGCTTAAATGAAAAGAAATGCGCACTGGAAATGGTATTTTTCCAGATTTTTACTGCTTTCATAACTGAAAATGAGTTGTTTCAAAATATTAAAACATTCGATACGGTATTGACTACATACGGAAACTATTTTTCTCGCATTTTCAAACAAATTAAGCGAAACTGTCTTTTTTTAAAACTGGTTAACACGCATTCTTTCAGGTTTCATAGAAGCACATATGGAGGAATTTAAAACTTGGAATCATTCTGTGAGTACTAAAATTACAAGAAATAATATATAAAAATAAATATTTATACAAAACATTAGTTGTTTTTGTTTGAAGTTCTGGATTACAAGTTGTTCTTATCATAAAAGCAGCTTAAAGTGTTGCTAATTTTAAAGTTTAAGAAGTAGTTAACATTTTACCAAAATACCTTTAACCAGTTAATGTCGTCGTTTACGTTATTTACTCTTTCGCAAACTATTTGGTATTTTTGAAACACAGTAAAACAAGCATGAGAAGTACATCCGCAGTCTGCTTGAAGACATGGTGCTATGATATTTCACAAGTTAGTGAGCACTTCTATAAACTAAATACGCTCTCTGGCACTAAATAAATAAATAAAAAAAGGAAGCGCAAGAAGGGTAATCAAGTCGAGATGAAAATTGGTATGTGCAATGAACATGCATCGGAAAGAAAATGATTGCAATTCCACAGCAGTTGAGCCATTTATTCCGATAAAAGAGTTACAGGAGTGGATCAATTCAGAACGACTTAGCACTACGTCTAACTTGGAAAAAATTCACTGAGTGTCATTAACGCGTATAGCTCACGGATACTGTCCTGAGGTATACCATGTCTGATGGTGTCGAAATTACGGGACAGTTCGCCAACGTTACGACATGTGCATAGGTCGCGTACCATTATGTTTTAACATATATAGTATTCCTTACTATTACGTATCTTAAACAGGAGTAGTACCTCATTTTTATGACGAAGAAAGAGTTATACTGATGGTTATCGAAATATATTCGCAATTTATGGTGTCATAATTACGAATTAATGCACAAGACCACTATTCCTAGTGAATCGTCTAAGATATTTCAATCTTTATTTACTTTTGTGAGCAAAAGTAATCGCCGGCCACCCTTGCACATATTCCTTCGAAAGTGTTCTTGTGTTATGAACCTCAATTTAATTGAAACGTGCTAATATCTTTGAGGGATAAAAAATAAACTATGACTGGAATAGGAAAGAAACTATTATAATATTACTTTACCGATATATGCAATATACTCAGAAAGTACCCTGACAGTGGCTTCTTCAGGAAATTAGCCTAGAAATACTTTTCATTTTACTGACAGCCTTTTATAAAACGTAACCGCAATCCTGTAGTTCTCAAAGCTACTGTACGTTTTACATAAAAAGTATGAAAACAGGTTTTGTGAGGGAAGGGAGTTAATGAACACCGTGATCTACTCACTGATCTAAAACCAGCATTCCGTCCCTAATTTAGGGTCACTAGCACTCGGGAAGAGAAAAAGCCAATGCTGTTGGACAAACGCAGACACATCTCGGACGAATGATCAAAACCGAGTATCTTTATTACCATTCTGATATTCAAGAGGATAGCTGTGTCTGATAATTCTCCTGTTTCTTAGAAATAAACGTAAGCAACACATAAAAACTCTTATAGAAAATTTTAGAATACTGGGTAAGCGACATTAAAACACACTGGGAGGCTTCTGCCAGAAAAATGTATCTAGACATCACAGCATTTCCGAAATATGCAGTTCTTAATTTTCGCATAGCCGTTAAAATGCCGCTGGCACTTTATATATTGCAATTGTATACATTGACAGCATTTCAGCTGAGGTAAATGAGAAAATGGATTTAATTTCACAAGAACTGGACTCATTTCGGTACTTTTGGTTAATCGGCAGAACGTAATTGTTAGCGAATTTTATAAAGAAAATATTGTCAAAATACGTGGAAAGTGGCGGAATTATTAACACAGCTATCAGACATCTCTGAATTACCTAGATTTACTGTTCCTCACGTAAATTTTATCTCATTAAAAAGCGTGAAAATGGAACCCACGTATTATAAATCGAAAATGTAATTTACCAGCGGTGAAGTGACTAATCCCATAGCACTATAATATCTTGGAACAAGGCACGCTCATTTTTGTTAAAAACGCTCATTTTTCTGGTACCATGACTTGCGAAACAACCTTTTCGTCTTATTTGCGCTTTAGGCACACAATGGAATGAAAAGTTCTATTGCTTTCTGAATAAGTACATTTCTCTTGCTAATTAAACATTATCAGTTTTCTGAATAAAGATTCGGTGATTACAATCATACATAGATGTGCCTGATAAGACGTGTAAAATTTAGTGAGATAAAACAATTTTCACAAAAGTGCAAAACAACCAAACACTGAGTAATTTACTAAGAAATTTACAGAGATGTCTCAGTGTTTGTGTTCTTTCGTAATATAAATTATGTTCAAGCAGACCCAGGGATGAATTTAGCGAAATTTATAAAAACTTTGCCCACAGAAGGGTCCCTCTACATCATTTTGATTCAAATTGAAGAAATCCATGTCATGCTATTTGACCCAACTTTAAATAACTGTGGAAAAGCACGTTCGCTTTCTTCACCAAGAAATAATTGCTCATTTCTTAGAATTACAGTGCCGCTTTGTTTCTATTATTCTATAAAAATCTTCCTGTCTTCGTGATGTTAACTGTTACCGCCACACAGAAACATTTTAAAGTTTAAAAACACGTAGAACGTCCTTTGTGTGCTAAAAGCGAAGTAAGAAAATTGGAATGCTTTGGGGAAAGTGATTTTTATCGGGCAGTACTCACAATGACAAATCAAAAGCGAAATCAGTCTTGAAATCCGCACACGAGTAATATTTAGTTACAGTCTACTACAGTGTTTCAACCTTTTTCTCAAGATGTACTACTTCATCAGGGAGAATAATTCAAAGACAGAATCGTATTGTTGAAAGTAACATGCACATGCTCGTATTTGATAAAAAAGTATGATATATATATATATATATATATATATATATATATATATATATATATATATATATAGGGATGTAAGGTCAGGTGATGCGTAACATCACAGCCTCTCCTTGACAAATGTCAACCCCGCCTTCTCGTGGTGCATCCTGTTCCCACTAAAGGGGCTCTGACGACCGCCCATAGCGGTATAACTATACCATCGGGATTAGACTCAACCGAGAGAACAAGCTGGCTCAACCGAGAGAAACAAGCTGGATTCAGGAGTGGCTACAGCACAATAGATCATATCCACGTGCTGAGAGAACTAATTGAAAGAGCGAGGGAATATGAACTTCCATTGTGCATGGCTTTTATCGATTATGAAAAAGCCTTTGATTCAGTGAAACCATCAGCAGTTACAATGGCTCTGAAAACCTGCGGTATTGAAGATGCATACATTAATATTATTAATAACATCTATGAAAATGCAAGTGCAAAGATTAGGCTGTTTGAAAATACAACACACGTAAAAATTGGAAAGGGAGTGAGACAAGGTGACACCATATCTCCGAAGCTCTTTAATGCCACATTGGAGGGTGTTTTTCAGTCGCTGAGCTGGGAAAACAAGGGGATAAAGATTAATGGAGATTATCTAGCCCACCTTCGTTTTGCTGATGACGTAGTCATTTTTGCAACTACCCCATCAGAGCTGCAGAGTATGATCCAGGAACTTGCTGACAAGAGTAAAGAAGTGGGATTAAAAATGAACTTTCAGAAGACAAAAGGGATGTTCAATGCTTTTACAAGAAATGAAGATTTATCGATTGATGGAGAAAAGCTGGAGATAACGGACACGTACGTTTATCTTGGACAGCAGATATCAAGTGAGGGTCACATTGATGAAGAAATTAATCGGCGTACAAAACTTGCCTGGAGAGCTTTTGGAAGAAACAGCATAATTTTCAAGAGCAATATGCCATTATGTCTTAAAAGAAAAGTGTTTGATCAATGCATCCTTCCAGTGCTTACGTATGGTGCAGAGACGTGGACCTTAACTAAAAGAGACATACAAAGGCTGCAGACAACTCAAAGTAGAATGGAGAGGTGCATGCTTGGTGTAACCAGGAGAGATAAGAAGAGGAACTCGTGGATCCGAAAAATGACAAGAGTGGAAGACATCATGATTAGAGTTAAATCCCTGAAATGGCAATGGGCTGGACATACTGCCAGAAGGACAGATCATCGATGGACAGCAGAAATTTTAGATTGGATTCCAAGGGACAGGAAAAGACCCAGAAGAAGAACACATGGGAGATGGGTGGATGAAATTCGAAAGTATGCAGGGGGTGACATGGAGGCGACTGGCACAAGACAGACCGTTGTGGAGGAAACTTGGGGAGACCTTCGTCCAGCAGTGGATTGATAATGGTTGACAATGATGATGATGATGATATATATATAAGGTCAGGTGATGCGTAACATCACATCCTCTCCTTGATAAAAGTCAACCCCGCCTTCTCGTGGTGCATCCTGTTCCTACTAAAGGGGCTCTGACGACCGCCAATAGCGGTATAACTATACCATCGGGATTAGAGGAAATTCTATCCCACACTCACCAACCCGCTTGGCCAGCGTGGTGAGTTATGGCCAAACCCCTCTAAAATGACTCCACAACTTAAATCTTGGCCCTCAGTCACCGGCAGCTGGAATGTACCTGGCCAAGGCAGCGGCCAGTGCGACATGAAGGCAGAGGGTGCTAAGAATCCCCGGAGGACCGGACTAGGCTGCCATCTGATGCTGACCTTGGCAACGTACAATGGACGCACCCTATCTTCTGATTCAAGGCTTCTTGAATTGGAAGAGGAACTACAAAGGATCAAGTGGGACATCGTGGGGCTAAGTGAGGTAAGGAGAAAAGGAGAAGATCTCATCGAACTGAAAAGTGGACATCTCTTCTACTATCGTGGGACAGATACTAGCAGAACTAGTGGTGTTGGATTTATAATAAACAAGAAACTGAAGGATAAAGTTGTAGAAGTTGAAAGTTCCTCTGACAGAGCTGCACGGCTTGTTATCCAACTCTCGAAAAGATACCAGGCTCAGATTATTCAAACTTATGCACCCACCACAAGTCATCCTGAAGAAGAAATTGAAAGAATTTTATGAGGAAATTTGTCATCTAAATAATAAAGGTAAGCAGCACTTGAAAATAATTATGGGAGATTTCAATGCAAAAATAGGGCAACGGCAACAGAATGAAACTTCAGTAGGTAAATTCGGTCACGGCAACAGAAACCAGCGTGGAAATACTCTCGTTGAGTTTGCAGAGGCAGAAGGGTTTTTCATCTTGAACTCCTTCTTCAAGAAAAAGCCACACAGGAAATAGACATGGAGACATCCAAATGGGACGACAAGTGAAATTGATTTTATTATGTGTAACAAAAAATTCGTCATAGAAGACTGCAGTGTGCTAAACAAGTTCAACACAGGTAGTGACCATAGATTGGTGAGATGTAAGATGCACCTCAACACTAAACTTGAACGTGGCAAGCTCATAAGACAAACAAAATCTATTGACATAACCAGCCTTAAAAAACACCATAATACCTTCAAGTTGGAACTGAAGAACAGGTTCTCTGCTTTAGAAGGCCTAACATCGGAAGAAGTGGACATCTCTGAAGTTAACAGAAAAGTAACCAAAGCTCTTATGGAAACAGCAACAAAATTAGCTGGGTCTAAGAACAAGTTGCATGTAAATAAATTATCAGGAAAAACGAAAATGTTGATGCAAAAAAGAAGAGAGATGAGAACAACTAAAGAAGACGTGACTTCCAAAGTTGAATATATAGAGCTATGCAAGACAGTACGAAAAAGTATCACTGAAGACGTAAGAAAAATTCAACTGTGAACTAGTGAGGAAAGCAATTGAAAACAACCAAAGCCTAAAGATAGCAAAGGGACATCTCAGTAAAGGAAGAAAACAGATTATGGCACTGAGAAAAGAAGATGGTTCTGTAACAAGAAATAGAGGCGAAATTTTGACAAGAGTGAAAGATTTCTACTCCAAATTATATGAAAGAGATGATACATGCACTCCAGACACCATGAAAGATACCAGTACCAGAGTTCCTCCAGTCCTTCCAGCAGAAGTTGCTCATTCAATCAAGAACATGAAGCGGGGAAAAGCTCCAGGAGAAGATGGAATTACTGTAGACATCATACAAGAAGCAAGTGGAGAAATCGAAACAGTACTCGCCCAAATTTTCACTCAATGCCTTAATGAAGGAAATATTCCTGAGGATTGGAACACCGCTACAATGATCCTGCTACATAAAAAGGTGACATTGAGGATCTCGGAAACTACAGACCTATCAGCCTCCTATCAGTAGTTTATAAAATCTTCACTAAAGTTCTTTCACACCGCTTGAAGGTAACACTGGACATGGCTCAACCGAGAGAACAAGCTGGATTCAGGAGTGGCTACAGCACAATAGATCATATCCATGTGCTGAGAGAACTAATTGAAAGAGCGAGGGAATATGAACTTCCATTTTGCATGGCTTTTATCGATTATGAAAAAGCCTTTGATTCGGTGAAACCATCAGCAGTTACAATGGCTTCGAAAACCTGCGGTATTGAAGATGCATACATTAATATTATTAATAACATCTATGAAAATGCAAGTGCAAAGATTCGGCTGTTTGAAAATACAACACACGTAAAAATTTTAAAGGGAGTGAGACAAGGTGACACCATATCTCCAAAGCTCTTTAATGCCACATTGGAAGGTGTTTTTCAGTCACTGAGCTGGGAAAACAAGGGGATAAAGATTAATGGAGATTATCTAACCCACCTTCGTTTTGCCGATGACGTAGTCATTTTTGCAACTACCCCATCAGAGCTGCAGAGTATGATCCAGGAACTTGCTGACAAGAGTAAAGAAGTGGGATTAAAAATGAACTTTCAGAAGACAAAAGTGATGTTCAATGCTTTTACAAGAAATGAAGATTTATCGATTGATGGAGAAAAGCTGGAGATAACAGACACGTACGTTTATCTTGGACAGCAGATATCAAGTGAGGGTCACATTGATGAAGAAATTAATCGGCGTACAAAACTAGTCTGAAGAGCTTTTGGAAGAAACAGCATAATTTTCAAGAGCAATATGCCATTATGTCTTAAAAGAAAAGTGTTTGATCAATGCATCCTTCCAGTGCTTACGTATGGTGCAGAGACGTGGACCTTAACTAAAAGAGACATACAAAGGCTGCAGACAACTCAAAGAAGCATGGAGAGGTGCATACTTGGTGTAACCAGGCGAGATAAGAAGAGGAACTCGTGGATCCGAAAAATGACAAGAGTGGAAGACATCATGATCAGAGTTAAATCCCTGAAATGGCAATGGGCTGGACATACTGCCAGAAGGACAGATCATCGATGGACAGCCGAAATTTTAGATTGGATTCCAAGGGACAGGAAAAGACCCAGAAGAAGACCACATGGGAGATGGGTGGATGAAATTCGAAAGTATGCAGGGGTGACATGGAGGAGACTGGCACAAGACAGACCGTTGTGGAGGAAACTTGGGGAGACCATCGTCCAGCAGTGGATTGATAATGGTTAACAATGATGATGATGATGATGATATATATATATATATATAAGGGATGTAAGGTCAGGTGATGCGTAACATCACAAGCTCTCCTTGACAAATGTCAACCCCGCCTTCTCGTGGTGCATCCTGTTCCCACTAAAGGGGCTCTGACGACCGCCAATAGCGTTATAACTATACCATCAGGATTAGAGGAAATTCTATCCCACACTCACCAACCCGCTTGCCCAGCGTGGTGAGTTATAGCCAACCCCTCGAAAATGACTCCACAACCTAAATCTTGGCCCTCAGTCTGCGGCAGCTGGAATGTATATGGCCAAGGCAGCGGCCAGTGCGACATGAAGGCAGAGGGTGATAAGAATCCCCGGAGGACCGGACTAGGCTGACATCTGATGCTGACCTTGGCTAAGCATAATGGACGCTCCCTATCTTCTGATTCAAGGCTTCTTGAATTGGAAGAGGAACTACAAATGATCAAGTGGGACATCGTCAGGCTAAGTGAGCTAAGGAGAAAAGGAGAAGATCTCATTGAACTAAAAAGTTGACATCTCTTCCACTATCGTGGGACAGATACCGGCAGAACTAGTGGTGCTGGATTTATAATAAACAAGAAACTGAAGGATAAAGTTGTAGAAGTTGAAAGTTCCTCTGACAGAGCTGCACGACTCGTTATCCAACTCACGAGAAGATACCAGGCTCAGATTATTCAAACTTATGCACCCACCACAAGTCGTCCTAAAGAAGAAATTGAAGAATTTTATGAGAAAATTCGTCATCTAAATAATAAAGATAAGCAGCACTTGAAGATAATTATGGGAGATTTCAATGCAAAAATAGGGCAACGGCAACCGAATAAAACTTCACTAGGTAAATTCGGTCAAGGCAACAAAAAACCACCGTGGAAATACTCTCGTTGAATTTGCAGAGGCAGAAGGGTTTTTCATCTTGAACTCCTTTTTCAAGAAAAAGCCACACAGGAAATGGACATGGAGCAATCCAAGTAGGACGACAAATGAAATTGATTTTATTATGTGTAACAAAAAATTCGGCATAGAAGACTGCAGTATTCTAAACAAGTTCAACACAGGTAGTGACCATAGATGGGTGAGATGTGAGATGCACTTCAACACTAAACTCGAACGTGGCTAGTTCATAAGACAAAAAAAATATATTGACATAACCAACCTTAAAACACACCATAAAACCTTCAAGTAGGAACTGAATAACAGATTCTCTGCTTTACAAGGCCTAACATCGGAAGAAGTGGATATTTCTGAAGCTAACAGAAAAGTAACCAAAGCTCTTATGGAAACAGCAACAAAATTAGCTGGGTTAAGAACAAATTGCATGTGAACAAATTATCAGGAAAAACCAAGATGTTGATGCAAAAAAGAAAAGAGAAAAGGACAGCTAAAGAAGATGTGACTTTCAAAGTGGAATATATAAAGCTATGCAAGACAGTACGAAAAAGAATCACTGAAGACGTAATTAAATTCAACTGTGAACTAATGAGGAAAGCAATTGAAAACAACCAAGGCCTAAAGATAGCAAAGGGACATCTCAGTAAGGGAAGAAAACATATTATGGCACTGAGAAAAGAAGATGGTTCTGTAACAAGAAATAGAGGTGAAACTTTGACAAGAGTGAAAGATTTCTACTCCAAATTATATACAAGGGATGATGTATGTACTCCAGACATCATAAAAGGTACCAGTACCAGAGTTCTTCCAGTACTTCCAGCAGAAGATGCACATGCAATCAAGAACATGAAGCGGGGAAAAGCTCCAGGAGAAGATGGAATTACTGTAGACATCATACAAGAAGCAAGTGGAGAAATCGAAACAGTAGTCGCCCAAATTATCACTCGATGCCTTAATGAATGGAATATTCCTGAGGATTGGAACACCGCTACAATGATTCTGCTACATAAAAAATGTGACATTGAGGATCTCAGGAACTACAGACCTATCAGCCTCCTATCATTTTTTTAAATCTTCACTAAACTTATTTCGCACCGTTTAAAGGTAACACTGGGCATGTCTCAACTGAGAGAACAAGCTGGATTCAGGAGTGGCTACGGCAGAATAGATCATGTCCACGTACTGAGAGAACTAATTGAAAGAGCGAGGGACTCAGAACTTCAATTGTGCATGGCTTTTATCGATTATGAAAAAGCCTTTGATTCGGTGAAACCATCAGCAGTTACAATAGCTGTGAAATCCTGCGGTATTGAAGATGCATACATTTTTATTATTAATAACATCTATGAAAATGCAAGAGCAAAGATTCGGCTATTTGAAAATACAACACACATAAAAATTGGAAAGACAGTCAGGCAAGGTGACACCATATCTCCAAAGCTCTTTAATGCCACAGTGGAAAATGTCTTTCAATCACTGAATTGGGAAAACAAAGGGATAAAGATTAATGGAGATTATCTAACCCACCTTCGTTTTGCTGATGACGTAGTCATTTTTGCAACTACCCCATCAGAGCTGCACATTATGATCCAGGAACTTGCTGACAATAGTAAAGAAGTGGGATTAAAAATGAACTTTCAGAAGACAAAAGTGATGTACAATGCTTTTATAAGAAATGAAGATTTATCGATTGATGGACAAAAGCTGGAGATAACAAACACGCACGTTTATCTTGGACATCAGATATCAAGTGAGGGTCACATTGATGAAGAAAGTAATCGGCGTACAAAACTTGCCTGGAGAGCTTTTGGAAAAAATAGCATAATTTTCAAGAGCAATATGCCATTATGTCTTAAAAGAAAAGTGTTTGATCAATGCATCCTTCCAGTGCTTACGTATGGTGCAGAGACGTGGACCTTAACTAAAAGAGACATACAAAGGCTGCAGACAACTCAAAGAAACATGCTGAGGTGCATGCTTGGTGTAACCTGGAGAGATAAGAAGGGGAACTCGTGGATCCGAAAAATGACAAGAGTGGAAGACATCATGACAGAGTTAAATCACTGAAATGGCAATGGGGTGGGCATACTGCCAGAAGGACAGACCATCAATGCACAGCCGAAATTTTGCATGATTCCAAGGGACAGGAAAAGACCCAGAAGAAGACCACATGGGAGATGGGTGGATGAAATTCGAAAGTATGCGGTTGTGACATGGAGGAGACTGGCACAAGACAGACCGTTGTGGAGGAAACTTGGGGAGACCTTGGTCCAGCAATGGCTTTATAATGGTTGTGGTTGGCAATGATGATACTGATGATATATATACAAATAACGCAGACACTACAAGCACTATAGAACTCAATTAAATATGTGACAACCATAGATAATATAAGGTTAGCCCCGGGTGCCAATGTTTTTTTCTCAAAAATATTTATACATATATATTGTGTGTTTAAAATGTGATTAGAATGGAAGAGAAAAAATATTTTAATTAGATATTTTAGTTAGCATCATTGAAATCAATTTCCTGATATCAGGCTGAGTTTGCTCTGTTTTAATATCAGGTCGGTTTCCACATGCTGTCTATTCCTTTATTTCCTTTTAACGAAAACGAGCGCAGAAGATCCTTGCTCACGAAAATATATTTTTGAAGAGGGCGCCCAGAACTTGATGTTCCACTCAGTGAGCTCGGGGTAGAGTTATCCTCCTTTAGTTCAGCAATTTGAAAGAGGAAATTCGAAAAGATGTTTTTTCTTCCAGTATCATATGAAAGTTCTTTGATCTGTTCCTTTCTACATTTTTCATCACTTCTGACAAAACATATCGATCAGAAAATGAATCCCTCATGCAGTCGTGACAGTCAAGATTTTCAGAGAGATAAGCAGTGCACTCTTAAACCAAGTGTGACAGTTGTTTCGTATTTCCTCCATTACATCACGAACAACCTGCAGCTCATTAGTTTGCACGAAAGCGTGAAGGAGTGGGAAGAAAGTCAAGTCAACTTTTTTAGTTTCTCTGTCCCCAAATGAGGTTTGAGGTTCCATGGCTTTCATTTTGTCTTAAACAAGAAAGGAATTGATTTACCTTTATAGACTTTTGTGGAGGTTATTCAGAAAGTTCAAAATAACTGCTAAGTATGGGATTCTGCATAGGCACAAATCATCACAATATCTGTCCCTAAATCCACACATGTCTTTAAAATCTGAAAAATCTGCACATAGTGTGCACTTCAAAAATCTTAAACGACACGTTTTTCCTCGAAAAGCATCTCACTTTTCTATGGAATAGTATCTGTTTGCGATCACTCCCCATTTTGTCACATAATATTTAAAATATTCTCTTTCTAAGACCTTGGGATTTTATAAAATTCAACATTTTATCCACCTCATCGAGAAATATTTTCAGGGTAGTTCACAGATTTTGACCAACATATGTTTTCTTTGTATTGTGCAGTGAATCAAGTGGGCTTCATGAGCAACTTCCTTTATTTTTCACACGACTGTGTTTTCTTCTCATAGAATGTGCTCTGCAGGTGCAAACTCCCACACATTCCCCCCAATCCAGCTCATTAGTCTTTATGAAACCATCAGTTATCAAGGATATGTCTGCAGAAGTTGTTTTTGCAGCCAGTGGTTTGCAGAAATAATATTCTTTATGAACAGTCTCGCCGTTTGAAATCTAACAAAACACATAAGCTGTGCAAAGTTTGCGACATCAGTCGACACATCTAACTGAAGCAGCAAGGACATACTACGCTTCAGGCTTAACATTGTGTGCCGCGGAACTTATTATTCGTGACACAGCATTATCAGACAGGAATATTGCATGAAGCTGTTAAGCTACTGATTCTCCCAGGACTGGAAAAACAATATCCTTCGTAGATGATTTTTCCCCAGTCCTGGCAGAACAACTTCATGCAATGTTCTTATCTTCATGCAGTATTCCTGTCATGTAATATGGCGAAATTAATGTTTCCATAATAGTGAACGATTTCAGTGTCTATGCTATTTTTAGATTAGTGTAGAATGACGATCTAACTGCTGTCTCATTTACAGCCGAGAAAGACTATGTTTCCACTTTAGTGACCATACATTCACGTTGTAGAGTTTCAGACTGAACATTTTCTCGAATCTCTCGGTTGATGGCAGCAGCGCGGCGGAGAAAGCGGAGAGGAAACAGGTAGCAAGATGGAACACAAACGATGTCGTCGTTGACAATATTTCTTACAATAAGATAATTATGTGTTTGTGGTCGTGTTTGTGATTAAATAGTTAGCTACAAGAAATGGTGCTTGTGTTTCCTGTTGTGCACCACTGGATTATTTGTTAGAACGTTAATTACAAGCTGGATTACCTGTTCCTCAAACAGATGCCACCGTAAGCGGATAGCTTCGCACTGTGACGAAGAAGACAAGATAGAAGATCAATAATTCCGCGAGCCTTTTGTCTGGCGTACGTAACGGTTATATACGTACCGTCAGGCCATTGATCACGTTAGTGGGGTAGGATTAATTTTCCCCCTACAAAAGTTTTGGCGTCCGCGACAGGACTCGTGGGAATTGAGGATCGATTAGATATTGAATTATTGATTGTATGGCATTACTATGGAACATATAAAAACAAAACGTGCGGTCGTTCGAAGTTCTTTCACGAAGACTGCTAATATAGTGAAGGAAGAAATTACTAAAGAAAAATTTGATGGCGGTGTTGTCAGAAACAAATTCTCCAAACTGCAGTATTTGATGATATAATTAAAGGAGCTCGATGATAAAATGATAGAAAATTTATTGTATTAAGAGTTTAATGAGGAGCAGTTATCGTTTGAAATTGAGAATGCCGAATATTATTCTGACACATGCATAACTATGACGCGTTTAGTTGATGAAAAATTGAATGTCGCAGATAAAGTTGAGGCTAACTGCATAGAGAATGTTGGAATGAAGGGAAAATGTTACAAACTACCTAAAATCGAAATTAAGAAATTTGATGGTGAATTAATAAATTGGTTAAGTTTCTGGTCGCAATTCAAGAAGATACATGAGGATATAGAACTACATGACTGTGACAAGTTTCAGTATCTTTATCAATCCATGCAACCTAATACCCAAGCGAGGGAATTCGTGGATAATTATCCGCTAACTTCGGAGAATTATTCCAAAGCGGTCTTAGCATTGGAAGAACAGTTTGGGAAAAAGGAGTTGCTCATTGAGGTATATGTTAGACATTTGTTGAAATTGATTATTAAAAACGTACGTTCCAGTAGGTGGGATCGAGTGCATTTATCGAAACTTTTGACAAAATCGAAGCTCATTTGAGAGCCTTGGAGTCTATGGGTATTAGCTTGTATACGAACGCTGCGTGACTCTATCCTATGGTAGAATCCTGTGTGTCCGAGGAGGTTTTGAAGGCGTAGCAACGATATTCATTGAGTGTGAATATAGCTACAGGTCCCTCCACCAAATCCCGTCTTTTGAGATTATTAGAATTTTTGAAAGGAGAAGTTGAGGGTGAAGAAAGACTTGCCTTAGCGCGAAAAGGTTTTGGGGAGCCACGACTAAAGAGGACTCAGGGTACAAGTTTAAGAAGACAGCATTTAACGCATCTACTTCTGCGGGTTTATTATTGAAAGGAAAACCGATTTGCATTTTTTGTGGGAAGTCTCATGCTAGTAAAGAATGCATGAATGTACAGTCTCTATTCTTGAAAGAAAAAATGTCAAAAGTACGTAAAAAGAGGTGCGGTTTTAAATGTTTAAAGCCCAGTCTCTACGCAAATTCATGCAAGAGTTTTGTGCGATGCCATGTTTGTTCCAAAGATCACCTAGTTATAATGTGTCCAGAACTTTCCTCTAAGCCAATGAACGATAAACGTAAAAGTGAAGTGGAGGAACCAGTGGTTAAAATGACATTCTCTCAGTAGGAGTGCACTAGAGTAGTGGCCCTAATGACTTTGTTAGTTAAGATCGTTGGGGAACGGAAAACCAATCGAGTACGTGCGCTGTTAGATTGTGGCTCCAAGAAATCTTACATATTAGAGGCCACGGCTGAAGAATTGTGCCTGGAAGTTTCAAGGAAAATGCATCTGGCATATTCACTTTTTGGAGGAGTTCACACTTCGCCAAAGGAACACAGGATTTACCGTGTCAAATTGCAGGGTACCGATTTTTGTTCGAAATCTGTCTTGGAATTAGAATTTTTATTTCAGAAACTGATTTGCGGAGAGATTCCTCGCCACCCTAACGGTCGGATATTGAACGAATTAAAACAGAGGGGGATCTGTATCTCTGATTGGAGACCTGGGTGTCCGAAGATCGAACTATTGATTGGAAGTGATATTTATGGTCAAATTTTGACAGGTCGAATCAATCAGCGTCCCGGAGGCCTGACAGCGATCGAAACGAAATTGGGTTGGACGATTTGTGGATCAACCTGCTATGATGAAGAATCTAAGGCCGCTGTCGGGTCAGTGACCTGCATAATTGTTAAGAACATGAACGTTCAGGAACTCTGGGATCTGGAGGCTATATGTATAAGAGAGCCAGATGCATGTGTCGACAAAACGTCTTTGGCGGAAGAAGTCCGAGAACAGTTTTGAGCTACGTTGACAGAAAGGAAGATGTACGCTACTGTGTAAATCTGCCTTGGTTGAATAATCGACAATATCTTGTTTCCAATCGACATCTTTCAGAAAAGAGACTCTTGAATATGACGAAGAAGCTTAAAGCAATGAATCAGTATTGGGAGTAGGATCAAGTATTCAAGGAGTGGCTCGATGAACAGGGGATAGAGAGGGTACCCTTGCAATAATTGGAGAAAAGCCACTACCTTCCGCACCATCCCGTAGTGAAACTTCATAGTTCCACGACTCGAATAAGACCATTATTTGATGCTTCCTGTCAGGGGCAGGAGTCTCTTTCACTTAAAGATTGTCTGATCCGAGGACCCAATTTAATGGAAGAGATACCGTCTATTTTACTCAGGTTTAGGAAAGATACCATTGGAGTCGCCGCCGATAACAGACGTGACTTTTTGCAGATTGAAGCTAAGAAGGAGGATCGGGATTTTTGAGGTTCCTATGGTGGGATCACAGCAATAGGATCCAGGTGTTTCGACACAGAAGAGTGGTTTTTGTACTCACATGCAGCCCCTTTCTCTTAGCAGCCGTGATGCGACATCTTCTCTCTAATGCATCGGAGGAAGTTGCATCATTTGCGGAAATTCTTAGCAAAACCTTCTATATTGACAACTGTGTCACCTAGGTGAATGATCCCAGAGAATTAAGAGAATTCATCTTGAAGTCTACAAAATTGTTTACAGAAGCCAGAATGGATTTGCGAATGTGGATGTACGGTCCCTTTAGTGAAGTAGCAAAAAACTTCCTAGCTGGGGACCCTCATATTGATATTTATTTTAAAGAGACGGTACCTTTATTGGGACTCTTGTGGAATCGAACCGAAGATACCCTCGGTATCCGATGCAAAATTGAGTCAAGATCTCTTGCTGTCTCTAAGAGAGAAATCTTATCTATGACACAACAAATGTTTGATCGAATTGGAATTTTATCTCCAGTGATGTTACCTGCCAAATTGTTGGTGCAGTAGGCATGGGGCGACAGGAAAGACTGGGATACCCCCTTACCGAACGAATTGCAACTTAAATTACTCAAATGAGTTGAGGAATTGAACTCACTAAATGAACTAACATTTTCTCGATGAGTAGGTTTTGAGGATCCCGAAAGTTGGTCTGTTCATGTGTTTTGCGACGCCAGTCGACTGCAATCTTCCTACGTTGTGAGACGCCCATGGAAGTGGCAGTCCACTTGTTGGGAGCTAAATCGCGTCTTTCTCCCCTAAAAAAGGACTATCCCGAGGTTGGAACTACTTGCCTACACGCTGAGAGCTCGGCTTGCAAGATTTGTGTTAGAAGCACTAAACACCAATATAGTTCTGGTGATTTACTGGATGGACTCTACGAGTGTCCTGGCTTGGATGAAGAGAACGGATCAGTGGGGCACGTTCGTACATAATCGAGTTCAAGAAATTAGGAAGCTCACGAATTCTGATGACTGGACACACGTTCCTGGAAGCAGGAATCCTGCGGACCTCCCGTTGAAGAGTTGCAGTTCTGATCAACTCATAAGGTCGATATGGTGGGAGAGTTCCGAATGGTTGAAGAGCCCACCCAAAAATTGGCCAAGCGGTGATGATACTGTTGAGAAAGCATTGATTAGCTCTGAACAGCGAAAGCGAAAAACAATGACCTTGGTTATTCAATCAGAGAATTCGACGATGTTTGAGAAAGTTTCAAGATTCTCCCACATTGTTAGATATTTAGCCTGGATCCGAAGATTCGTAAGAGAAGTCGGTGTGAGCTATTTGAAAAGTTATTTCGGTGTGAGGTATTAGTCAAAAACATTGAGCGCAACCGAAATTGAAGACGCCGAAATTCACTTATGGCGTATTGTGCAACAATAATCCATGTTCGCAAAAGACTTGATGAAAAGAGGTCTCGCAGTGATCAAACACGATAACTAGTTAATACGAGTCAAGAATAAAATTATTGCCAGAGAGGACGAGTTCTCATTTAGATACCCCATTTTGCTCCCAAGTAAACATCATGTAGTTATTTGTTTAATTAGAGACTGTCATCTGTCCAATTGTCAAGCAGGCGTTCAGACGCTCGTTACCAATCTTAGAGAGAGGTTCTGGATTCTCAAATTTAACTGCACCGTCAAAAGCGTCATTTCCCCGTGTGTAAAGTGCAAGAGGTTCTCGGCTAAAGCACCTACCACAGTACCAGTTTACCTACCACTAGACCGTGTAAGAGATGCGGCAGTTTTTGAAGTCTGCGGAGTCGATCTTTGTGGTCCTCTTCTACTCCGTGGAAGATTAAAAGCTTGTGTCGTGTTATATACATGTGCCGTTTACAGAGCGGTCCACTTGGAAGTCACTACTTCGCTTAGCACAGAAGCATTCATCCAAGCTCTCAGAAGATTTATAGCAAGAAAAGGAAGGCCAACTATCGTCTATTATGATAACGGAACGAATATTACAGGAACGGACAACGCCCTCCAATCTCTGAACTGAGCGAAGATCATGGCATGTGATAAGTTAAAACCCATTCAGTGGAGATTTAATCCTCCTGCGGCTCTCTGATGGGGTGCGTGGTAGGAGCGTTTGATCCGATTCATCAAGGCTCTACTAGTACGAGTTCTAGAACGAGCGTCCGTGAATTATGAAGAGCTAGTCACAGTTATCTGTGATGTGGAGGCTGTCATTAGTAGTCGGCCCCTTACTTGTATTTCTACCGAATCCCAAGATTTGACACCTCTAACACCTTCCATGTTCATACAAGAGGTAAGAGAGATTAGTGTGCCAGACTTGGACTGTATCAGTCGGAATAGACTGCAAGGAAAAATGGCTTACTGCCAAAAGCTTCGTGATCAACTGCGTAGTCGGTTCCGTAAAGAGTATCTGGGACAACTGATTTTGAAAACGACTGAGAAGAAGTTGGATCTCAAGGACGGGGATGTAGTTTTGGTCGGATTGGCTAATCAGAAACGGATACACTGGCCTATAGCTAGAATTGAGAAATTCTTTCCTGGACAAGACGGCCATCCCCTGGTGGCCCAAGTTAAGACGCAAGGAGGTACTTTGCTCCGGCCACTTCCGAAACTCTATCCATTAGAAGTGTGTTCTTAAGGTGATCCGACAGTACCTGAATCCCTGAGAGGGAGTTCAAGAACTGGTCGAAGACGTAAACCACCGGAACGGCTAAATCTATAACTGCACTTCACCTGCTGATCCACCTTATTTGTTTGATTTGTCCCTACAAAATCACAGGTCGGAGGATGTAGAGTTTCAGACTGAACTGTTTCTCGAATCTCTCGGTAGATGGCAGCAGCGCGGCGGAGAGAGTGGAGAGGAGACTGGTAGCAAGATGGAACACGAATGATGTCGTCATTGACAATATGTCTTACAATAAGATAATAATGTGTTTGTGTTCGTGTTTGTGATTAAATAGTTAGCTACAAGAAATGGTGTTTGTGTTTCCTGTTGTGCACCACTGGATTATTTGTTAGAACGTTAATTATAAGCAGGATTACCTGTTCCTCAAACAGATGCCACCGTAAACGGATAGCTTCGCGCTGTGACGAAGAAGACAGTATGGAAGATCAACAATTCCGTAAGCCTTTTGTCTGTCGTGCGTAACGGTTAGATACGTACCGTCAGGCCATTTATCACGTTAATTTTTCCCCTACACGCGTTCTTTCCACAGAAAAAAAAATTCACTCTTTTTTGTAAACTGTCAGTCTTCCTTGTGTTGAAGCAATGTTGGAGGTGTGATGATTTCATGCAACAATTGGACAGTGCTTCAAATTATATTACGCACAGGGCAATAGCTCTCTTTCTTCAACCATAAAAGTAAATCAAAATGGTAAACATGCAGGGCCGTACTACCGCTACAGTACTTTACTCTTTTTACTTGGCCTTGGAGTAGGTGCACGCACCGCTGTGGATCAGCTAAGCCACAACTCTTCTGCAATCGTTGTTGCTATCGCTTGCATGGAATCATATCTTGATATTTCACTGGCATTGTCTGTTCTTGGCCTTTTAGCCAGAGTACGATATAACAATTTATCCATTGCACAATACAACCGCAGTACGTTGCGCTCAGGAGCAGGAGAAAACTTGCTGACTGAGTGAGAGGGAGAAGAGCTGGCAATAAATACTACGAGTGAAGCATAAGGAACCAGTCGAATGTTCCAGAATTTCCGGGAATTGTCGAGAAACTCATTGTTCGCTCCGCTGCCACAAGATGGCAGGTGCTTGAACAATTTAACGGAAAATAATGTAAAACTCCGTCATGAGCTAAATTAGTGTTGAAAGTCGAAATAAACTTGACGCTCGTACTATTTTTATGACATGTTAAGTACGCATATTGGAATACGACGTATGATGATAGTTCTTATAGATAATTTGTGAAACAGTTATTCATCCTAATAGAAACTGTTTCCAGTATAAGTTTTAAATTGCAATACATTTTTTTTATGTTACCGAAATTTGTTCTGGCCCCCACGGGTGCACCGATAAACAACTCACATGCCACCGTTTGAAAAACGCAGGTCTGTGATCTTGCGGTTACAACCATGGAAGCACTCCCTGTGAACAAGAAATGAAACTGTTATTTTTTGTAATTTATGTTAAGGTAACTTAGCATTAAATAATGGATTTCGTCTCGTATCTCTTATCAGAGCAAACGCTTGTGTACTTGCTACAGCTGTACACAAAGAACACATTAAATTCCACCTAGAATTGAATTTACAGAAACAGAAAGTTTCAAGGAGTTCTTCTGTGTCTCTACGCTTAATGTAACCTGTGTCAAATTCTCTTTTACTGTTTAATATGATTTTTACAAATCAACATCCGAATTGCGTAGCTCTTCTATAACATGTTATTTCATATTTCATGGAATGCTGAGAGTGGATCTGATATTTTCAGTTTAATTGAAGAAGCTGTGGAAAGCTAGTCTCCTAAACATGCGTAATACAAATCTATGTGAAAGTATCGAGTAATAAAATCATGCAGGTTGTTTTTTCCTTATTAAACACATACACCACATATCTATGCCAACCCAACAGGTTAGTAGACAATATATTCGGAAAGGGCATACATTAACTCATGTAATCTGCTACATGAACATTTACCGAATGTTTATTTCACTATTCTCGTTTTTTACTCTCAAAATATGGCGTATTTTGCTATTTGTTTTGACTCTTTTTTTGTTGCAGGAAAGTATTTTAACATTACTTTAGGACCTTTCACCAAAATAAAAAAAAACAGAACTTCCCAGTAACTGATAAAAGGAAAATAAATTTACCAGACATCCACAGAAATCCTGGGGGCCGGCGAACTGTGTCATGTCGTGGATATTGAAGACAAGGAAAAATATCAAAGTGTCACGAAATTGAACATGGTCAAGAAACAGTCCCAAATGTTCAATGCTAAAACCTTGAAAACACCGAGATAAACTTTACATAGACACTTATTAATGCTGAGGCACTTGATAAAATAAAAGACTCTCTAAGCACGATTCAAAATATGAATCATGCTTAGACAGTCTTTTCTTTTACGAAGTGTTATTCCAGAATGAATATTTTTACTGATTGCTTCATGCTCTACCACTACATTTCCTGAATATATGCAATATTTTTCACGTTCCGTTTTGACGATATATTTTCTAATATCTTAGTTATTTCTCAGTACAGTAAAATATATCAATCATTATATAAGTCCTGACACTAAAGTTATTTCTCAGAACAGTAGAATGTACACATCGGAGAAATAAGTTTTTCGAGGTCCATCCCGCTATTGTGTAGCTTCATGGAAAACATTTGTTTTGGGTGCTTAGAGGGGAAATGATTTAAAACTGAAACATGAGTTGCTTTTTAAAATTATTTCCGCTCTACAAAAATTGTGCAATAAATCAAACTTTCCGTAAAGATTGAATACTTTCTAACAAAATAGCATAGAAAGTAATAGAAGAACATGTCGTGTCCTCACTCATATGTCTATTCGTTCCTTGAATACCTCAACTCAGTGAGTCTGGGATAAGATGAAGAGAATCCGAAAATCAGTGTGGAATAAAAATTATATCAAAAATATAAATAACCACTAACAACTATGTTAATTGTCGATATGACAGGTAACTTTACTAAAAGTAACGAACGGAATAGAATAACATAAAATAAAAATGAATGTGAGCATAACGCTTCTAGCATCTAACTCACAGTTTCTGCTGTTGACTAAAATCTGTACTTTTTTTAAGTATTTATTTGAAAGATAATTTTTAATTTCTTTTTAAAGTCCTTCTGGAGTAAGAATGTTGGCTTCGTTTTTTTGCTTTTCTTCTTCTTTTTTTTTTTGGTATAAACAACCTCTACGCTTCCTTTGTGACATCTACTAATGATTGAATTGTAGTTTGAAACCAATTCTATTAGCGCATTATTATCTTTAGTGGTTAAATTGAGTTTCTGCAATGTAGCATGTTAGAGATTATCACTTGTCTGTAGGAATGTCTAAATATTTCTTTTCCATCAAATTTGAGACTGTTTGAAATCACGTGCGAGACCAACACGAAACTGATTTGACCCTTAAAAATTAGGGATGTTCCCTCTTACTCAGTTCAGATTTGATTTCTGCGTGTTTCCTCTTATGCATCTTACTTCGCGATATCTCAAGAATTAAGAAAAGCTTTTTCTAATATATTTCACCTTTGTCAAAGTGCCTTGAAAAAAGGATTTTCTACGTCTTACTCTCTAAATTTAATTCTACGTAGTGTCTCACATTGCAAGGTGCAGAATGTATTTACAAAATATTTTATTGACAAAGTTTTTTAATTGACAAAGTTGAGAAACTTTTTTCTATTGAAAAAAGTTTCTCAATCATTTCTTCTAATGTGATACTATTTGTAACGTCCCTTCTTCTAATGTGATACTATTTGTAACGTCCCTTCTTCTAATATGATACTTATAACAAAGGTGTTTTACTAGAGACAAGTAGAGTGTCTCAGGATAAGTCGTTCCAAAATCATGCCGGTTCTTGATCTTCTCTTGAAGACTCATAGTGTATTGTTTTTGGGATCTCAGATGGAATAAATCAATCTGTAATGAATTTAAAATACGAATTACGTGGCATTAGATGTATAAAACACATCAAATTCATGATTAAAGGAAACGAAATAAAGTGAAACCCACGGTTTAACTGCTGATGCTCACTCATAAATACATTTTCATATTAAAAATTACTCACAGGACCTTGCGTTTTTGCAATACCCTTTACTACAGTTTGAACACACACAAACACGAGAAGTAAAACACAATCATATGGGGATATCTCTCGGTGTCGGATTTCGAAACTAACGCTGTCGTATATTACACAGGAAATAACATTCGTTTAGCTACAGAATTTTGTGAAATCTTAAGCATGTGGATCACCTGCAGTGAAACACAAAATGTTTTTCGGATAGGTTGTTACAAATAATTATCTTTTTAGAAGTCGAAGTGTTTATCAAATGAAACGGTTCCCTGTTAGTTTTTCCTTTGTTTTTCAAGCACAAGGACAGTTCTGCAGCTTCTATGAAACATACTGAATCAACGTGTTTTATAATAAAAGATCAAATAGGAAAAATGGCATAGAACTTTTGGTTGTAATGAGCACTTTTTTTATCACTTTCCACACGAATGAATGAGGAAAAACCATTAGCTTAAAAAAGTTTTAAAATTATTGAAATATCTACAGAATAAATTGTACTTTACAAAGCATTTTAACATTTTTCATTGCATTACTAAAAATATTCATGGATAATTTTGCTTACTTTAAATCGATTGGTGGTTTCGGTCGTCACTGACAGTAGGAAATGTCGTTGCTTTTCTTTCCGCTTAGTTAAAACACTTTTTGGTTTCCGGGGTCATTTGCATTTTGAAATTTGTATGCGCTTTATTTCCTCTTAGTTCAAACCGATTGGTGGTTCGGCCTTTTTGCTTCTTGTGAACACATAAACAGCAGTCAACTAACGTAGCCCTCAAGTAAGAAATCTAAAAGTGACAAAGTGTCTCTGATGAAACTTTTATCCTTAAACTACAAAGTAGCCATCATACAAGAGCTAGAAAAAGGTGAAACATTTTTGCAATACAATTGAAGTACAGGATGCATGATGTAAACGCATGCGCATATTTTCACATAAGCATATATTCACATGGCCATGCTTTTTTGCCCTTTAACAAATTTAGCTAGCGACAGGATTTTATCAGGTTTTCCGTCGATCCCAAGCGTTTGTGTATAAGTGGGTTCTACTATACTTTAATTGGTTCTGTGTATAATATTAAAATCCGTAAAATTTCATTTCTACTCTTGTTATTATGAAAACCAGTATATTTCATTCAGTGGTTTTAGGTTGTGGTAATGCAAAAATATTAATTATAATGTAAATAATTAAAACTTATATTAAAGCACATGACTGAACAAGTTAGGAAGAGTGTCTTCGGCATTACCGAAATAAGAAAATTAATATCTGTTCGAGAAAAATGTAAGCCGCGTTAGACTTGTAATCTGAATGCTCAAAACAGGAATAATATGTCATGGCACAAAGTTTATCTAACCCAGCTGGAAATGTACCTGTGCAATCGCAGAAAAAACTTTTCGAGTTCCCTTGCTAACCGGTTTTCCGTCGAAAGAGCCTGGAATTGGCACAGGTGCATCAAATCTGGACCTTGCATGATTGGAAGAAGGTCGTCTATTCCGATGAAACTATTTTGCAGTACCACGATGTGGACGGTGTGGCGTGAAATTCGCACCTCTCCGTTTTGTTGAAAATTATTACCGAACTGGTCCGAAATAATCTCCGACTCCATTCTGCCATTTTATGCCGAAGAGACTGTTATCATCTAGATCGTACAGAGCTATATATTTGGCCGGGGTACTCCGTCTCCTTAGTAGTCTAAACCCGTTGCACGTTGCTGTGTGCTACAAAAAGTTATTAGCGACATCAGTCACAGTCCGACCGTCTTCAAGGCTCCTAAAACATTACTTTGGGATGAAGTATTCAATAGGATTTCTAATGAGATACTTCTCGGCCTCATGCTAACATACACTCTTGGCAGCTATCACGTTGTCACAGCAATCGCAGCAAACTTGCACACGGACTGCGCATTATGAAACATTTCCATACGGCACACCATACTCGTATGTATGCTGTTTTAGCCCCATGGAGTTGTCTTGTTATATATCTCATGCTCGTCTTTATGTTTTGCATATCTGTGCATCTGATAACTCTGTTTCCTTCATCATGTTTTTCATCAGTGGATAAACGAATTGAGACTGAATAAAGATCCTGAGATTATAGGACACAATTTTAAGACACTGGTCACAGCGCAAGGATCTAGCAATTCCATTTACATATTTAATTAAACATTTCATTTCAAAATCAGCACGAATGTATAATTATATGAAATCTAAAATCATCGCGGCATTTCCACAGGAATTACATTCATGAAAATTAAGTTCACACCAGTATTGAACAAGAAAGATGACACCGAATTTTCGGGTGTAATAAGCACGTCTTTTGAATCAGTTCTGACACAAATTAAATTTATCAAAGCTATTCAAAGTCAATGGAACCGGTATGTAAAACAATAGTATCTGACGGAAGAAACACGTTTTTCAATCGGATTTTTAATCCCTCAGATATTGCTGTCAACGGAATCGTGAGCTTACGAACTCTTAGAAACAGAGATATCGACAAACATAAGATGTGACTTTATGTCCCCTGGTGGGAAAACCATACATTAGTTTAGGAAGAAAGTATTCTCAATAGGTTTACCCATATGAACGGTATTGGTCCAAGAAAAGAAAACTTAGTCGAGTTTTCAGAAGCCCAGATTTTGCTACAAATATATCAGAAGCAAAAATTAACACTTATGACCCTTAGTGGCCATACCATTCTTTAACAAATATTAGAAATTATGTGAAAAATATTTTTCATCAGGTGTTGTATGCGATACAGAAAGAATTTTTCAAATCGGAGTTTTAGGAGCAGAAATTACGCAGAAAACGCAATTTACTTTTGTGCCCCTAGCGGAAAGTCTATGATTTACATGAAAATTTTGAGTTTATAGAAAAAAATTTCGCATCGGAAACACTATCTAACAAAGAAGAAATTTTTCAAATCGGACTCTTAGAAGTAGAGATATTGACAAAAATAAGATATACGTCTACGCCCCTTAGCGTAGAAACTATGCACTATTTCAAGAAGAAAAAAATTCCAAAAGCTTTGTCGACATGAGTACTATATATCTAAAAAATACATTTTCTTCAATCGAGAATTTAGAAGCTCATATTATGCTGAAAATACATCAGAAGCGGAAATTAAGGTATACGCCCCCTGGTGGCCAAACCATTTTTTTACAAAAATTAGAAATTATGTGCAAACGATTTTCCATCAGGAGCTGTATCCCGTGCAGAACGAATTTTTCAAATCGGAGATTTAGAAGCAGAGATATAGGGGGAAACGTAATTTACCGCTACGCTTCCTAGCGAAAAGTCTATGAAACACTTGAAACTTTTGAAATTATATTAAAAACATGTCACACGGAAAACACTATTCGACAAAGAAGGAATTTTTCAAATCGGACTCCTAGAAGTAGAGATATTGACAAAAATAAGATATACTCTACGCCCCCTGGCAGAGAAACTGTGGAATATTTTTGGAGTAAAATATTCCGAAAAGGTTTATTGATGTGAGTGGCATCAGTCCACGAAAGAATTTAATCGATCGATATTGCAGAAGCTCAGATTTTATGGCAAATACATCAGAAGCAAAAATTAACACGTACGCCTCCTGCTGGCCAAAGTATTATTTACCAAGAATTAGAAATTATATGCAAAAGATTTCCATCAGGAGATGTATCCGCTGAAGACCAGAATTTCAAATCGGAGCTTTACAAGAAGTTATCGGGAAAAATGTAATTTACAATTACGCCCCCTAGCGGAAAATCTATACGTAATTTGAAATGTAACTATATCTAAAATGCTCTTCGACATAAATGGAATCGAAAGAGAAAAGCATTTATTTCAATCGAATGTTTAGAAGCAAATATATAGAATAAAACCTATTTTTAAATTCGACATCATCTGCGTTTACGCCGTGTAGCGGCGAAATTGTACATCGTAAAAAAAAAACGAAATGAAGGATCATCATTGGCATATTTCAAGCTTCCCAATGCAAAATTAATTTTCAAATCGGACTAACAGTTGTAGAGATATCGTGGGTGCAGTTCGAAGGACGGATGGACAAACCAATAAAATAAGTACGATCTTTTTTTACAAAAGACCTGCTAACAACGATAAGAACTGCTTGATTTTAGAACGACTGAATTTTTCTTCCAGTAAAGGCCAATTATAATAGGCCCTAGATAGAAATTTAAGTGATGTTCCCGCTGAGAAAATGAATGAACGTTTTCGAATTTCTCTACAGCCTGGTACAAATACATGATGAGGAGTGGTGCGGTTCTCGGCAAAAGAAACTGGCCAACTTGAGCGTCTACATTACGTCTCCAGCTCATCTTTTGAAGATTCAGCCGCAATATGTGCGGTGAAAGTACACCATTCACTAGATAGATAAATCACTAGATTCCTCTTAATTCAGGCAAAATTATGCCAGAACATTCAGGTATTTATGATATTCGCGTAACCGAGAGTATAAGCAACTGTATTTGTCGTATCTTTCGAGATCGTTCAATGCAAATTGCATTTGAAAATTGAGATATGAAGTACGCTTTGATTTATTTTATAGTATCTTTTTTCGACTCCTACTAAGAACCACAAGAAGGTGTTTTTTTGTAGTAGAAAGCCATGCAGTTTACATTATATTGAAATTTGATATAATATTTTTTTAGGGTATAATATGAACACTAAAAGAATTGTTTCCGTTATTGTATTATTTTCAAATGGTAATTCCAACAAATCTGATTCAGAAATTTATTAATAAAAATCACTTTAGTGGGTAATAACATTTTTAAACAAACAAGTTGCAAATTATCAAAACACCTTCCGAAACACGTGGCAGTATTGAAAGGAGCATCTTTTCAATGTTCAAGAGCTCAGGGAATGTCTGATATTTTAATAAAGGTAAGATCATCTGTGTGTGGTTGTGATGGTGTCAGTTGATTGCCGAATGTTCGCTGGAGAAGGATCACCCTTGGAAATGGTTTCTTCATTCACATCCCGTAGGTGTCCAATTAGAGTTCAGAATACTGCGTAGACCAATTTTAGCACTCAGAAATCAATTACATTTTCCTTTAACCAGTGCTTGACGATCCGAGTTTGGAGTATGTATCATTGTCATGTTGCAGATACACACATATCAATGTTCATGGTCGGAAGTAATACTGAAATGTCACGTGCTGGATAAGTGCTGTTCCAGTAGTATTCAAGGAAACAATACCGGCCACAAAGTCAGAACACAAACCATCACACCTTCTCCACCAGCTTGAAGAATAAGAGCTAGTCAGGTGGGACTGATTGATTTGCTTCCTTTAACACCACATCTCCGGCTTATACTCTGGGATGTCAGAACTAAAAATGGAATTAATTAGATCAGGTGATTTATCGTTTTCAGTACTGAAGTGTCCGACACCTGATGGTCATAAGTTCACCACGTATGAACATGTCGATTTTTAGAAGAGACCTTCTGTACACAAAAGGACGTCTGAGCGGTTACAGTTCTTCGGCGCCAATGTGCAAATGACGGTTTGTGCTACATACTAATGGTGAACATGTTGTATATATGAATGTATCTTGCAAAAATGCAAAGACAGGAAATGAACTTAAAATGATTTTGAATTGTAGTTTGCAACAAATACTTTAAGAATTCCACGTCTACCTTGATCTACCCCAGGTGTAAAACTTTAATGGGAAATTTCTCGGATCTGAAGGACCACAAAAACTCCATCTGTATTATTCGCTTCGTGAGTAGGGAGAATTTGTCAGTCAAGTGCTTGAAGGAAGATCTACTCCGGTCGATGACAGTGTTTTACTACACCTAGCTTGTCTTGCAGATTCGGTAGCAGAATTATGTTAAATTCTGCCAATACTGGGTATTGCACATTCCTCTCTGCGACATTCAGAAATTTTCATGGCTTTCCCATTCACATAAACACACACACACAAACACACACACACATACAAAAACACTTCTTCGCTTATTCCAGCTGCAGACCAATCAACACCGGCACTACCTTCAAGTCATCCGAAAAATATCTGCACTACTATCTGTATTGAATACAGTCCAACATCGTTTTAAGTTTTCGTGAGTCTATGAACGGCATTTGTTTTGGTCATGTTTGATTCGAAGGACATTCATCAGGTCATCTACATCGTAGCACAGCAGGCCATCATTGGGAAGTAAGGCTCAAACTGTTCCTGAAGAGTGTGAAACGAAGATACTTTGACCTTTTTTAAAGATGGTTCGATTTGTAGAAGTTGTCATCCTGGTAACCACGTTTTGGACTTGGACACCCAAGACCGCAAAAAGATCGTTCGGATTTTCTTGTGCAGCTAAGACGACGTACCGTAGCCGACATGATCATTAGACGCCGAAGGCTCACGAGAATCAGACGTCAGTTCACCTCCGTCATTAACCCCCTGCTGAATCAATGGAAAATTCTTTCGGACGTTCGGGAACGGAATTATTTCGTGGTGCGGAACTCTTCGGATAGCAGATTATATATTGGAAAACGCTATTATCCACTCCTTTGTCCTCGTGGTGCTTCCCGAAACAGATGGTACGACGCAGAAATAGCAGTTATTTTCATGATACCATGGCTCCTTCCAAACATTAGGAACAGCAAACGACGTCGACACTTCACCGCTTTTAAGTCACCTCGGAAGATTTCTAACACACCAATCGCAGCATTTGTGTGCAACCATGTCTTGTTCTGATCCCCGAAGTTCTACCCGAAATAAAGGTGATAAGCATCTTTCGCGATTGGAGCGAAGGCCTTCTGGCTTGCAGAAGTCACTACCCCGCATTTATAACAAAAGTTATTTGAACTATTTCACAGATACGATTCGTCGCTACTTCCTGACTTACACCTGAGAAATCACTTGGCACATGTATGACACAGGTGTAAATGTGAGTGTAGCCCAGGCTGTCACACAAACCTACGAGGCTTCAATTTATACTAATGGTTACATAATATTACGTTAGCGATGGCATGACTGCAATGCATTTTATCTAACAATGATGCAATAACTTCGAAAGCTGGTGTGTAAGTTTGAATCATGCAATATGGTGCGATATCTAAAGTTAGTGTAATACTAGATGCACCCATATGCATTCAAGAAAGAGGTCAATATTTGTACTTACAAATTATTATTATTATTGCATGTCGGTTACGCAACACTCATAGTTTGGCATTGGCCAACTATATAGTAATATCGTAATCCAGCTCTCTAGAGCACTCAATAAAATAGCAGCGATTTAACATCAAATCACAATGTAACAGCAATCAACATCACGTTTATTATTTCTACCATCAATAACATCAATTCCCCAAAGCAATCGCTGCATCGCATGTTTATCAAACATTCTTATCTATACACACATACCTAACTCTAGTTCCGATCTCAGATTGTTGTCAAATGTCATTCTCTTTTAAATGAAAAGACATAACGTTAAGGTTTGAAAATATCTAAGAGAACGAATTCAAATTTTCATAAAAAAAGAAACTCAAAAGGAAAGTTAAAATAGAATATACGTTACAACCAATACAAGGCATTACAAAGCACTTACGACTAGTTTAATTATGGCATGCAAATTTTATTGTTTTAAAGATTAACCTCTTTGAAATGCTCACGATCATACACACACAACACCTTGCCGTGTGACATTGTTTTAATGTCACAATGTTTTCCAAGTGCTAAAATTCTTTTCTTTTGAATCCGTTACAAAAAAATTACACAGGTTTCTGTTTTTTCGTTCCCGCAAAGGTTTATCTCATTTTATCCTGAAACATTTATAGTTATGTTCAAACAAGTGCAAAACAAAACGCCTTATCCTCATTGATAATTGATATAAAAATTATATTTATTCAACTGATATTTGTAAATACACATGTATAGGAACTATTGCTATGGCTGTAAAAAGGGGCCTGGGGTTCTCTGGAATAGTTGCTTTTACGTCACCCAGTTTTTGTAAACTAAGGCAAAAGTGATTTCTTGAAGGTTCTACTGATTTACTGGAATAAACTATTAAAAATGCTTTACTTTTTACTACTTCATGCAAAGCTGTTGTCAAAAATTCCTGGTTATTTTTTTAATAGTTTCATATGACGTTTCTGCAGAAATTCTTGTAAAATCCATTTATTGAGGCTAGAGGCTCCTGTAGCCTTCAGCCCCTCCCCCACTGCAGTTTTCGGGGGCTATCAGAACGCCCGTGATTCCAACCCAGAAGTACGTCATCTCTGGGACCTCCGTGCTCTTTTGCAGTCCGAATAGGAGCGTATGCATCGTGCAATTTTCTAAGGCCACAGTGAGTCCATACCACGCTGTCTCACCTCATTCATTCGAGCCAAGGATGGTTGTTCCCATTATAATTTAGGTGGTCATATTATTCTGATACCATAAATTTACTACATATTAAATAAATGTGTATTTAACCCTAAATATTCTACAATCATGCTTTAGCAAAGTATTTACTTTCTTAATTCATATAGCTTTCAGTAAAATATAATTAACATAAATTTCATTAAATTTATTATTGAAGTTATAACTAATTGCAGATAGCTTACACTAATTAAAACACCTTTAAGAAGGTTCACTGCTTAAGCTACGTTTCCTCAATCAACTGTGGTCGGCTGAAGGAGACGTCTGTCTGTAATTTAAAATTGTTAGCATTTGGTCCTGGCAATAATGTTTTTCACACCGGCTCGTCGTATAGTTATATAGTATGAGAAATAACGCATTCTTTAAATTATCGTAGAAATTTAAGCGTATTTTAACGATGTCAAACAGCTAGGGTTTTATTTTTATTTAAAAAATTGTCTTAACGTAGGTAAGACGGGTGAAGGACTCAATGGCAGGAAGATTCATCGGGTCTATCCCTTATGTACCGTATTTCATTCCTGTTCTATGGAACTCTAAAAACTTTGAACTGTGATGTGGGAACGCAACCACGAAGATACATCTCAGAAGTAATCATATGCCATGATATCAAATTCATCGCGCCTAAACGGGGAGTATACTCCATTCTCATAACGTACGCTGATGGATCCGTGAAGGTTTGCATATTAATAAAGAAATGATCATTTTCTGCAAGTGCATTGGTAGTTCAGTATGGCAGCTGGCGACTAAGCTGTCAACAGACGTATCAAATAATGAAGCAACCCCAATCTGGTATTATATCAAGGGTATTGCCGGCTGAACCTACGCACGAGAAACATTATTAATGGGATCTATAAAGGTTTTCTCTGAAAGAGAGGCATGAAAAGCTTCTGTATCGATAGATTCACCGCGTATATGAAATGTTCTGTTGGGACCAAGAACCGGATGCGCTTAACTACTTGTGATGTACAGCATGTGAAATATTAATCTTATATTACTTCACGTGGCCACTGTTTATTTCATTTTATTTCAAACCATGAAATGATTTCCATTAATTTTACATCTGTTGTGAAAGCTAACTGACAAGATAAAATTTTTCAAAAGAGCGGCTGGGAGAGGAGAGAAGGAATTTTAATGTAAATTTAGAAATGTAAATGCCACAATTTTATTACTCCTCGTCATTTTTTTAACTTCTTTACCTATAGGATCCAACGCAGAGCAAACACTTATGTGTAAAGTGGAATCCACAGATACTGGTGGAAAAAAATGGCCAACCCAGTGGCGCAGTTGTCTAAGCGATGGCTCCTGATCATTCGTCCGAAATGGGTCGAGGATTGAATCCCTTTCAGGTATGGATTCTGTGTTTTTATTAAGGTACTGGGTCTCTCTCTTCCCTGAAACCCGTGGCCCTAAATGTGGGACGGGAGACTGCTTATATCCCACTGAGTTGCTAATGGTGATCGTTTAAACCACAAAAAAAAAAGATCCCGAATTGTAGGACACGGATATACCGCTAGACTTGTGATTTAAATGAATATGAAAGCGGCATAATATTAAGCGCAAGCAACGCCATGACATTACAGAGACGAGTTCCCATCATTCGTTACGCTCATGTTATCCCGCCTGATATGTGAGTGTTGTGCTTCTCGTCATAAACGACAGAGTTAAAAACCAATAGGAAGCATTTATTTCAACGAGACTTCAGAAATATAGGGAACTCTTCTTTTGAAATTCATAGCCTTGTATTTTCTTGATAGCCTTGATGCAAGGTGTAAAGTTGAAAGGATCCGTCGAACGGTCGAATTCCTCGGCAACGCAAGTAAAATCGCGTCGAAGATTTGCGATGTGTGATTCAAAAATAACAGATCACGCAGTCGTATGTCATATTCTGAGTTTAAACGACTGACCGATGTTTGTGGACTGAATGGATTGAAGAGAAGTGCATATGGTAACTGATGAACTCTATTGCTTGAAGAATCCACACAGTATAACAATATCATCAAGAGTAGAATTCCAGGATATACAACCAATGACCCATTTTCGGTAATAGCAGACGACCCGTTCTTATTTTATTGGTCCCTGCTAAAACAAACAATTTCGTCTTTTGTGGTAGGAACGTGAGCAACGAATACGGACTCATCAGTACTGAAAAGAAAATGTCGCCAGATCCAATTAATCAAATTTTTAGTTAAGACATTCCAATGGACAAGCCGGTAACAAATGGTCAACCGCAGCAAATCGACGAATCGCACCTGCCTGGCGTTTACTCTTTAAATTTGTGCCGGAGGTGTTTCGGTTCTGTTTTTGCCACTCGCATTACTTTCCTTAACACCTTTCTAACATTGTACACCACGAGGCATTTGAGCATTATTGCAGATAAGTCACATTGATATTTGTCCATTTCCCACATGATAATGTTGTATAGGGATGTAAGGTCAGGTGATGCGTAACATCACAGCCTCTTCTTGACAAATGTCAACCCCGCCTTCTCGTGGTGCATCCTGTTCCCACTAAAGGGGCTCTGACGACCGCCAATAGCGGTATAACTATACCATCGGGATTAGAGGAAATTCTACCCCACACTCACCAACCCTCTTCGCCAGCGTGGTGAGTTATGGCCAAACCCCTCCAAAATGACTCCACAACTTAAATCTTGGCCCTCAGTCTCCGGCAGCTGGAATGTACCTGGCCAAGGCAGCCGCACGTGCGACATGAAGGCAGAGGGTGCTAAGAATCCCCGGAGGACCGGACTAGGTTGCCATCTGATGCTGACCTTGGCAACGTACAATGGACGCTCCCTATCTTCTGATTCAAGGCTTCTTGAATTGGAAGAGGAACTACAAAGGATCAAGTGGGACATAGTCGGGCTAAGTGAGGTAAGGAGAAAAGGAGAAGATCTCATCGAACTGAAAAGTGGACATCTCTTCTACTATCGTGGGACAGATACTGGCAGAACTAGTGGTGTTGGATTTATAATAAACAAGAAACTGAAGGATAAAGTGGTAGAAGTTGAAAGTTCCTCTGACAGAGCTGCACGACTCGTTATCCAACTATCGAGAAGATACCAGGCTCAGATTATTCAAACTTATGCACCCACCACAAGTCATCCTGAAGAAGAAATTGAAGAATTTTATGAGGAAATTTGTCATCTAAATAATAAAGGTAAGCAGCACTTGAAAATAATTATGGGAGATTTCAATGCAAAAATAGGGCAACGGCAACAGAATGAAACTTCCGTAGGTAAATTCGGTCACGGCAACAGAAACCAGCGTAGAAATACTCTCGTTGAGTTTGCAGAGGCAGAAGGGTTTTTCATCTTGAACTCCTTCTTCAAGAAAAAGTCACACAGGAAATGGACATGAAGACATCCAAATGGGACGACAAGTGAAATTGATTTTATTATGTGTAACAAAAAATTCGTCATAGAAGACTGCAGTGTGCTAAACAGGTTCAACACAGGTAGTGACCATAGATTGGTGAGATGTAAGATGCACCTCAACACTAAACTTGAACGTGGCAAGCTCATAAGACAAACAAAATCTATTGACATAACCAACCTTAAAAAACACCATAATACCTTCAAGTTGGAACTGAAGAACAGGTTCTCTGCTTTAGAATTCCTAACATCGGAAGAAATGGACATCTCTGAAGTTAACAGAAAAATAACCAAAGCTCTTATGGAAACAGCAACAAAATTAGCGGGGTCTAAGAACAAGTTGCATGTAAATAAGTTATCAGGAAAAACGAAAATGTTGATGCAAAAAAGAAGAGAGATGAGGACAACTGAAGAAGATGTGACTTCCAAAGTGGAATATATAGAGCTATGCAAGACAGTACGAAAACGTATCACTGAAGACGTAAAAAAATTTAACTGTGAACTAGTGAGGAAAGCAATTGAAAACAACCAAAGCCTAAAGATAGCAAAGGGGCATCTCAGTAAGGGAAGAAAACAGATTATGGCACTGAGAAAAGAAGATGGTTCTGTAACAAGAAATAGAGGCGAAATTTTGACAAGAGTGAAAGATTTCTACTCCAAATTATATGAAAGGGATGATACATGCACTCCAGACATCATGAAAGTTACCAGTACCAGAGTTCCTCCAGTCCTTCCAGCAGAAGTTGCACATGCAATCAAGAACATGAAGCGGGGAAAAGCTCCAGGAGAAGATGGAATTACTGTAGACATCATACAAGAAGCAAGTGGAGAAATCGAAACAGTACTCGCCCAAATTTTCACTCGATGCCTTAATGAAGGAAAGATTCCCGAGGATTGAAACACCGCTACAATGATCCTGCTACATAAAAAAGGTGACATTGAGGATCTCGGAAACTACAGACCTATCAGCCTCCTATCAGTAGTTTATAAAATCTTCACTAAAGTTCTTTCACACCGCTTGAAGGCAACACTGGACATGGCTCAACCGAGAGAACAAGCTGGATTCAGGAGTGGCTACAGCACAATAGATCATATCCATGTGCTGAGAGAACTAATTGAAAGAGCGAGGGAATATGAACTTCCATTGTGCATGGCTTTTATCAATTATGAAAAAGCCTTTGATTCGGTGAAACCATCAGCAGTTACAATTGCTCTGAAAACCTGCGGTATTGAAGATGCATACATTAATATTATTAATAACATCTATGAAAATGCAAGTGCAAAGATTAGGCTGTTTGAAAATACAACACACATAAAAATTGGAAAGGGAGTGAGACAAGGTGACACCATATCTCCGAAGCTCTTTAATGCCACATTTTAGGGTGTTTTTCAGTCACTTAGCTGGGAAAACAAGGGGATAAAGATTAATGGAGATTATCTAACCCACCTTCGTTTTGCTGATGACGTAGTCATTTTTGCAACTAGCCCATCAGAGCTGCAGAGTATGATCCAGGAACTTGCTGACAAGAGTAAAGAAGTGGGATTAAAAATGAACTTTCAGAAGACAAAAGTGATGTTCAATGCTTTTACAAGAAATGAAGATTTATCGATTGATGGAGAAAAACTGGAGATAAAAGATACGTACGTTTATCTTGGACAGCAGATATCAAGTGAGGGTCACATTGATGAAGAAATTAATCGGCGTACAAAACTTGCCTGGAGAGCTTTTGGAAGAAACAGCATAATATTCAAGAGCAATATGCCATTATGTCTTAAAAGAAAAGTGTTTGATCAATGCATCCTTCCAGTGCTTACGTATGGTGCAGAGACGTGGACCTTAACTAAAAGAGACATACAAAGGCTGCAGACAACTCAAAGTAGCATGGAGAGGTGCATACTTGGTGTAACCAGGAGAGATAAGAAGAGGAACTCGTGGATCCGAAAAATGACAAGAGTGGAAGACATCATGATCAGAGTTAAATCCCTGAAATGGCAATGGGCTGGACATACTGCCAGAAGGACAGATCATCGATGGACAGCCGAAATTTTAGATTGGATTCCAAGGGACAGGAAAAGACCCAGAAGAAGACCACATGGGAGATGGGTGGATGAAATTCGAAAGTATGCAGGGTGACATGGAGGAGACTGGCACAAGACAGACCGTTGTGGAGGAAACTTGGGGAGACCTTCGTCCAGCAGTGGATTGATAATGGTTGACAATGATGATGATGATGAATGTTGTATAACATAAAACGCGGATTCTCACGCAGGGGTTAAAGAGCATGCAATTGACTTACCGCTAAACTGGACTCCTCAGCGTTCGGAACATAAATTATTTGAACACCTGTGGAGTTAGACTGAGAAAGCCGTTTGTAACATAAATTACTTTCCAACGAACATTGGGCGAAAAACCGACATCATCACTTCCGCAAATCTCAACTTAACTATAGGACGGTATCAAACCTTCATTTATGTCTTGATACATTGAAATAAGACTTATTCAATAACACCACGTTTTTCGGCAGGTGTTCCCAATAATGTGCTAGTTGAGAGTTGAAAAATGCTAATAATTCACTTATCCAGCGTGTATTCTAAAATTTCTGAATCATATTTATGTGGAATTACCATGTCAATGTAATTATAATAAAGTGGAAACAAAAATGGATTTCATGTTTCAGTGTTATATGATAAAAAAAGGTTTTATATACATTTTCTTAAAGTAGTTTCCTCTACTTTCGTGCGAAAAGTACAATGATTTCGTATTTTAGTAGACATCAAATGTGAACATGCAACAACAGTTTAAACTAAAGTATGTCTTATTTCTTATATGTAAGAAATCATTACCATAGCAAAGGTTTAAAACTTACAGAAAGCGTGACGGAATATGTTCCAGGGCGCGTGAATATCCTAAAGCATACATTCTTCTTAATGATATGCTTTTGACTGAAAGTAAGAATGATCGAGTGATACACTGTCTAGTGAAAGATGTAGTGTCAGCCACACACTATGGCGCTGAATCCTCAAAATATCAGCTGGAGATGGAAGTTACACTTGGCGCTTTTCATCTTTGCCGAGCTTCTCAAGTAGAACGTGAGTCAGTTCTCTTACCAGGATTCTCTATTAAGCTGTAATGATTTAAAATTTATTTTCCATTTCTTAGCAGGAACAATACATAAATGCATAGTCTATCTTTCTTCTATTGCACCTTAACTATACTGAAAGAGTTCTTACTGCTATTTGTCTCTTAGAATGACATCTCAGATGGTAATTCGGTTTCATTCATTTTAAAATTCTTCCTAATAGTGTTTATTTTTTTCCATAATTTGTAATACCGAGTTACTTCCACAATAATCGTCAAAAAGGTATTTGCACCCAGAAGGAGGTGTCGGATTACAATGCTATTCAGGAGGAAGGTAAATGTTATTAGGATCAATAAATGATTAAACATTGAGTCCGATATGGGCAAGACGTAGAGTGATCAAACAGTTTCGAAACTAGGTACGTAGCGCGACAACAGATGGAAGTACGCGAATGCGCAAGCAGCGGTCAAGGGCAGTGACTTTCATCAGTCATTATGAGGAGTGGCATCGTTCGGTGTACATCGGGGGCTGTGCTATTCGATATTTGGTGACCATGTGAAAAACGCAGTTGCGACTTCGGTATGGACTGCAAAGTAGAGCAGCGGGCCAACATCAAATTCTGCGTCAAACTCGGCAAAAGGGAACAGAGACGCATGAAATGTTGCTGCACGCTTATGAGAATGAAGCAATGTTTTAAGTAGCACTTGTGCTTCAAGAGCGGCCGAACAGCACTGAAAGACGCCGACAGGTCATGGCGACCATCCACTCGCAAGATCCATGAAAATGTGGACAAAATTAGGGAATTGGTACATGAGTAAAGTCAGAGAACCGTTCAAGAGTTGCTACTATCGTCAATGTATCACAAGGAACATTGCAAACATTGCTGACGTATGCTTTGAACATGCACCGCATTGAGGCAAAGTTTATGCCAAAAATTCTAAACCCGAACAGATGGCGCTCAGTGTCGAACTCTGTCAAGATCTTCGTCAGCAGGTGGTGAATGATCCAACGTTCCGGTCGCGGATCATCCCCTGGGACTAGACCTGGGTCTACAGTTACGACCCGTAGACGAAAATTGGTCGTCGTAGTGGAAGAGCCCCGCATCTCCACGACCAAAGACAGCCCGAAAGGTCCGGAGCGCAACTAAACCCGTAGACCAAAAATAGTCGTCGCAGTGGAAAAGCCCGGCATCTCCACGACCGAAGACAGTCCGACAGGTCCGGAGCGCAACCAAACCCGTAGACCAAAACTAGTCGTTGCAGTGGAAGAGCCCGGCATCTCCACGACCGAAGACAGTCCTACAGGTCCAGAGCGCAACCAAACCCGTAGACCAAAAATAGTCGTTGCAGTGGAAGAACCCGGCATCTCCACGACCGAAGACAGTCCGACAGGTACAGAGCGCAACCAAACCCGTAGACCAAAAATAGTCGTCGCATTGGAAGAGCCTGGCATCTCCACGACCGAGGACAGTCCGAGCGGTCCGGAGCGCAACCAAAATCATGCTCATCGTGTTCTTCGACATTTGTAGGGTTGCGCAACTTTAATTTGTCCTCCAGGCCCAGACCGTCACCGCCGGTTTTTAGTGCAATGTTCTGCGGCATCTTAGGAAGGACATCCGCCGCAAACGACCTGAAAAGGTGGCGCAGGGGCGATTTCCTTCTTCATCACGATAATGTAGCAGATCCCAGAGCTTTAACAACACGCTAGTTTTTCATCCGCAACAGCATGGCTACCCTTCCCCACCCGCATTACTCGCCGGATTTGGCCCCTTGCAACTTCTTTCTGTTCCCGAATACGAAGTTGAAGCTTCAGGGACACTGTTTTGAAACCGTGAAACAGATCCAGCGCGAATCGCAGACGGTGCTTGACACCATTCGAGAACATGACTTCCAGGGAGCATTCCAACATTGCCAAAAACGCTGGGAGACGTGTATCACTGCCCAATGAGACTATATTGAGGAGATCATAGCCGGACTCAAGTAACGTAAGTACTTTGTTGCATATGAACCAAGTCTCGGAGCTTTTTGATCGCACCTCGTATTTATTGAAGTACACGTCAATAATAAGTGTCTCTCAGCATGTCGTCCAGACGCCATCTTTGCTCACAAAACATGCCAGATGTCTCGTCATGGAGTTGTACAGGTTTCTTACTTAGGGTGTCCTGCGATAAGCCATCCCATTCTGATTAAAACTTCTCACGCATCCCTGAAGATTTTGCGGTAGCGGGGGAGTTTGAATAGTGCGGCCAATAGCATCGCACAGATTTTGAATCGGCGATATGTCTGGCAATGCGGCTGTCCTTGGCAGAGTGCCAGTGCCTTCAAGGGAAGTTCTCGAGACAGCTGCAGTATGCGAACAAGCGTTGTTTTGTTGGATATTAGCACCAGAGGGAACATTAAGAAAAGGGAGGGACACTGGTTGCAAGACCTCATTAACGTAACGTTGGGCTGTTAAGGTGCCTGTAATGAATGATTTTCTTGGCCAAAGTTAAAATTTTCATCACTCACACTGATAAAATATTTCTAACTAAATATGTGCATGATAAACGACGATATATTAATTAGTTCAATATATGAAACAAAAGATATACGTGAAAAGAAATCAATTAAATACAAAAAATACCGTCTGAGCACGATTCATTAAAAGATGAATAATATTTACAAATTAAATCCATTAGTACTTTCAAGGTGACAATCACCTCATCCTCGGATGTATCAGACACGCCAACTCAACATCTTATATACACTGTCCATGTGCACCATGGGTACATTAATCCAGGAACACGGGAGAAATAGGATTTTTGTAGGCATGCAAATCATGATGAATAAGGTAAGCTGTAAGAACAATTTATTCCAAATTAAACACATTTTGCCACTTGAAACAACAGTTTGTTACGAAAGGTATTAACGAGGTGATCCCAAGTTCCAGACTGTCCAGAAGGGCGATAATCACTGCAACGCATGTCACCAAAATCTGTAATATAAATACTTTCTACACACAGTAGAGAGTGGGCCCTTTTGAACTGTCTGGAACTTGGGAGCCCTCATTAATACGCTTTATAAAAAGCTGTTATTACTTTGAATATCACATTCGTTTGGCTTTACAATTGTGCGATAAATTTTGATTTTACGCAAGGCATAATTACATCATTGGGAAATATTAAGTCATTAATCAGGCTCCAACTGTAAATCCCATTGGGGTATTCTTAAAGTCATGGTGCACAGCTGTTTTCAGAAAGTCCGGCGAACATTTTAAAAAAATGAGCTGGGAGTTTTCCTTTTATTACATGTCGATTAGTTCAGGGTGTGAAAACGGAAATGGTGGTCGACTATTTTATGTTCATGCTCGACTGTTACCCGGCAGTAATTAACACTTTCAGTTTCGAGAAATTTGACAACAAAAAAGTATCTGCAGGTTTTTGAACTGGTAGATTAGCATCAGAATTTTAATTTCGAGATAATTTAGAATGCTGTAATTATGTTGTCGAAACCATCAGGAAGTCGTAAAGCACATATTTAAGGAAATCACAGCATTGCATCAGTGCTGAGTTTAGCTTTTCCTTAATGTTAACTACTGGGAATATAAATCGTACAAGAAATTAGATAACTGCAGTATCTGTTTGAAAGCAGAATTTCACCTTCGAAGTCCGAGATATCAGTTCTTGTTTAGTTACCAGTTGAATTTGGATACTCAGTGGTATGATCAGAAAATTAAATTCAGCAGAATATATTCCTGAATGAAAAGGACACTACACATTTTGTTCGAACCGCCAAATGGGACTAAACTTTAATACTGCTGTATTGAAGTATTCAATTTAAAAAAATTAGTCAATATTTTAAAAAAATGTTTTAATAACATGAATGAAATAAGGGACGTTTTATCTAATTTTAAGATGCTGAATTCAAATATGACTGTAAGAGATTTTCATCACGTACAGTGTTTTGTGTATAAGCATTTGCAAAATGTACAGATACATATACGTATAAAATGCAAGCTGTACACATTGCAGTTTCACATTGTAATGTATTACAGCTTCGCAATGTAATGCATTACAGCATTTATGTGTATTGTTAGCTGTAGAATTAGTGTTACAAAATGTATAAATACCATGTTCGTATATCCCTGAATATGTGATGGCAAAAGAAAAACGAAATAGAGTAAACAATATTAACACAAATATAAATGTATACATACGTACTCCTATACCCGTAAAAGTAGTTCATTTTTTGCTCTGAAATGTCGTGTTCTCTTCCTTCTGCAAAAACCAGCAATGTGTACAGCTTGCATTTTATACGTATATGTATCTGTACAAGTTGCAAATGCTTATAAACAAAAAAATGTACGTGATGAAGATCTCTTACAGTCATATTTGAATTCATTTTTGAGAGATCTTACCTGCCTTGATACCACTCCTCCATCGTTCGGATAACTTGGTGGAAAGTTTCTCCTTGGATATGACTGACTGCTCCTGCGTTGTCAGGAAAGGAGTCCCGATGTGAATGGAGGATATGTAACTTTAAAGATATCTGGCACCCAAGGTTTTTATAGTTCTTGAGAAAGTTATGAATCAGCTGTTCGTAGTTGCCTTCTTTATGGTTACGCAGAAATCTCTTGACCACAGATGTAAAAATTACCACGCGACGAGTTTCGAAACGTTTAGCTTTTTGGTGAAAACAGAATCACGCAGTAGTCTCTGTATCTGAGGAACAACGAAGATGCCTTTTTTTAGTTTTGCGTCACCTCATTGCGGATATCTGTGCTTTAAGTGCAAAAAACCTTGGCCAGATTTGTCCATAGCCTTGACGTTTTTCATCTGCCCCATTTTCATATGACGTGGTGGTAGCAGCACAACTAAAGGATGAACTAGGGGACTGTGACGAACATTACCCTCTCGAGAAATGAAAATATTTCTTTCAGGCCAGTCTGTCCGTTCGCAGTGTACTGCTGTGGCCCTAATGTCCCACATAGAAAGAAAAAATACAAAAATTTGGTTAAACCACTTTGAAGCCCGAGCAAGGGTGATATCGCTTTCAGATCAACACATATTGATAACTTAAACAGGCAATATTTTGTGGCAATGAGAATTTTGCCCATGCTTTCATACGGCTCCTTCTTTCCTGTACCATATGTTAGTAGATTGGAAAACTTCTGGTTTCCGCTGGACTAACACACAGCTTTTAAATAAGCCTGGAATATGCCGATAAATAGAAACCATTCCGTAGGATAGTGAGATTTTCCTAATTATGTCATTAGCCCCGCAGTATCTGAAAAAAAAATACATACCATCCTTCATTTCACTGAAATAAAATATACCCATATTTCTATTTCTGAACACAGACACACGTGTATTCTTCGCTAGCGGGTTAAACTCTTGCATTCGGGAACCTAAAAGTCGTTGTTTGGAAAGTTGTAGGTGGCGAACCTGATCATTGAGTTCATTTTACTGAATCAAGTTGGGCTCGTCTAAGTGTTTAGGGGTGTACGTAGGATCTGGATCATCATGTGCGTCCATATTTTAATCGAATGAATTTGAATTTATCTCTCCGCACTTCAATGACCTTTTTGGTATAGGAAGATTTTCCCTATGCTGAATAGGCCTTAAAGCCGATGGCAAATTTAGATAGGGTGTTCTATTTTTATTCTTCTTGGAAAAGCCACTCACTTTGGATAAACAAAAATAACAATCTTCCAAGTGATCAGTTGGTTCACGCTAAAACATCAAAATTGCGAAAAGCATAGACTTCAGCTTACCTTTCACTCTTTCACTCAGTCCAACAAAGCAGGAAATGCAGCAGACATGTGGAGCACACGATTTATTTTGAGCTCCAAAATGACATCCAAAATACAAATAGAATTTCCTCACAGTTTATCTCAATGGACGACTCTACGATTTTATAATATACTGTCTGCACATATAGCAAAACTTATCCGGATCATTAATATCTCCAAGACGATCGCCTTCTCCAATTCACCAACTGTTGCCCATAAACATGCAGAACGTGCTTCTCCTTGAATGTAAAAAACAACAATGACGGTTTAGTTGCAGTTACATATTCTCTATCTGTGGAAAAGATCAGTGTGCGGAGCAATAACATGTCCGGTGGCGAAAAATGAAAACAAAAATGTCCTTTTATATGTCTACAAACGCTAATGTGGAACAATTGCGCCTATTTGAGGCCCAGTAGCAGAACAACGTGAAATAGTGGCCTTGTTTTTAAGGTCAGATCTGATAACGGTACCCAAAAATTAGTTAACAATAGCTACATTTGTTCATGTTACAAAAACCTGTATGTTCACCAGTGTAATTTATTTGCAACCGGTTTCATATGATATTGTTTAGAACTATAATTTGATAAAACAGATATACATACACTGACGGGAAAAAAATCTCAACACCACGAAAAAACAGTTGTAGAGGAATGAAATTGCGGCATTACATTTGTATAGGTAACATATTTAATCGATTAAGGTTTCAAGATCACAGCTTAATGTAAGCGCGAGAAGAGCCATTTTAAATGTGAAATTCTGGTACATTAATAAACGGTGTAACCGCCAGAATGTTGAATGCAAGCACGCAAACGTTCATGCACTGTGTCGTACAGGTGATGGATGTCAGTTTGTGGGATGGAGTTCCATGTCTGTTGCATTTGGTCGGTCAATACAGGGATGGTTAATGCTGGTTGGGGTGACGCTGGAGTTGTCGTCCAATGATGTCCCATACGTGCTCGATTGGTGACAGATCTGGTGATCTAGCAGGCCACGGCAACATGTCGACACTCTGTAGAGCATGTTGGGTTACAACAGCGGTATGCGGGCGAGCGTTATCCTGTTGGAAAACACCCCTTGGAATGATGTCCATGAATGAAAGCACAACAGGTTGAATCACCAGACCGACGTACAGCTGTGCCGTCAGGGTGCGTGGGATAACCACGAGAGTGCTCCTGCTGTCATAGGAAATTGCTCCCCAGACCATAACTCCAGCTGTAGGTCCAGTGTGTCTCGGCAGCAGACAGGTTGGTTGCAGGCGCTCACCTGGCCTCCTTCTAACCAACACACGACCATAACTGGCACCCAGGCAGAACCGGCTTTCATCAGAAAACACAACAGATCTCCACTCCATCCTCCAATGAGCTCTAGCTTGACACCACTGATGTCGCAAACGGCAGTGGTTCGGAGAAAGTGGAATGCACGCTACATGGCGTCTGACTCGGGGCTGTCCTTCAAGTAACCGATTTTTAACAGTTCGTTGTGTCACTGTGGTGGTAACTGCAGCTCGAATTGCTGCCGCACAGGCAGTACAATGCGCCACGGCCATATGTCGTACACGGTGGTCTTCCCTCCTAGTAGGGCCACGTGGCTGGCCGGAACCCGGTCTTCTTGAGGCAGTACCTTCCCTTGACCACCGCTGCCAACAATCATGCACAGTGGCTACATTCCTGCCAAGTCGTTCTGCAATATTGCGGAAAGAAGACCCACCTTCTCGTAGCCCTAATACACGATCTCGTGTAAACTCCGTGAGCTGTTGATAATGGCTTCTTCGTCTTCTTAAAGGCATCCTTGACTAACATCAACACAACGTCGAATCTCAACGATAACTAACGCTCACGAACATTACAGCGCGTATTTACAGCAAAGCTGCTTTGCATGTTCCGAGGGGCGCTACTAGCGCCACATGTATGCGCCGAGCACGAAATTTGCATAGACGTAATCTTACAGATGTACTCGCAGCGCCTGTCAACTGTCGTTTATCTAACACAAACCCTCCTGGGTGGTGGGATTTTTTCCGTCAATGTATATAAATGTTTTTTTTAAATCCCCTATAACCTGTGCAGATGCTGGTCAGTTATTACCGCTTTTAAGCAGGCTTTGTTTGTCCGACGACTGCACCCTACGCAATTCTAGTTCAACATTAGTCTTTTCCTACTGAATCTAATTGACAGGTTCCTGCTGCTTACTATCAGTACTGACAGCCAAGTGAAAGAATACGTTGGTACTAGTGCATTAGCGGTACTCCATTACAATTGTTGACAGACGGCAACACCTGAATAAAGAAAAACTAAAATTAATGATCTAAATAACGATCAAACGCACTAATGATAGCAAGAACAATATCTTTATAATAGTAATAACAAATATTTTTATAATAATAATAATAATAATAATAATAAATATTTCCTTATAATAACAATGTAAAACAAACCGCTTAAGAAATATTGTTTGAGTGTATATCGTCTTTCCAACGATCCAAAAATCCTACACATTCATTTTTGGTGACCAATGAACATTTAATAGAATTTAAAATGGATTCAAATGGGTCTGAGATAAGTGAAATATGATACCACATAAACTGAGCTAAATACAAATCGATACACTGTCTAGCAGTTCCGCGATGACGTTCGTTTTTCCATTTAGCAGACACCACATTCTTTACATCGCTTTAGTGCATAAAGATTGTACATTTTATAATTTGTATTTACAGAATAAACTCCAAAATACATTTTTTTTCCTACTTTATTCTCTAAATAAAAATATTTATATATAATTAAAATAATTAAAAATTTGCTAACATCTGGTGCAGTACAACGTTTTCGAAATGCCTTTTGCTAGGCTTATTTACACTGCTGGCCACCCAAAATGCAACACCAATAAGTAAGCATGCGTCGCCCGCGAGAGGACATGCAAACGATTAGCACTGCAGGGCATATGCAAATCATGTGTGTCCGGCACGCCACCCTGAAGCACTGTAAAATAGGTGCACACAAGGCGGGGTGTAAGAAGTGGAAGTGTGTTGTCCTGCCGGACCTGTCCATGGGAAGCTTTCTGATGTCTCATCGAAGAATACGGCAGTCATTCCAGCACATTTCGAAGTTCGACAGAAGAAAAACAGCGGCTTATCGCGACAGCGATTTATCGTACCGAGACATCGGCGCCCGTGTGGGACGACATCCAGCCACAGTGAGGCGAGTATGGATTCGGTGGGTGAGGGAGCGACGGACGGACCGACGTGAGCAATTACCGCAACCGCGGCACACCACCGAACGAAAGGACTGGCATGTTGAGCGGTGAGCATTGACGTCTCGCACCGCACCATCGCGAACGTTAGCGCAGGATTAGGGTGTGTTGCGCTACAACCTGTGTCAGCACGTACCATTCGATGTCGTCTGCAGGAGCGGGAAATTGTTGCACTGCGCCCATTGCTCAGATTACCATTGACGTTACACCACCGGCGAGTGCGGCGGCACTGGACCGTTGAACGCCGCACCTGGACTACGGAATGGCACGGCATTGTCTTCTCCGACGAATCCCGCTTCTGCCTGCAACACCACGACGGTCGGAACCGCGCGTGGCGGCACCGCGGCGAGAGACTGTATGACGCCTGCATTAGGCATCGCCATACCGGTCCATCACCTGGCGTTATGGATTGGGACGCAATTGGATATGACACAAGCACCCGTCTGGTACGCATCGCCGTTACACCGCTACATCTCCGACGTTTTTGAGCCTGTAATCCTCCCGTACCTGCAGGACCTACCAGCGGCCACGTTTCAACAAGACAGTGCGTGCCCGCGCGCGGCATGCATCGTGCAACAATTCTTCACGGCCCACGAGGTGCCACTGCTGCCGTGGCCTGTCTGTTCTCCCGATACGTCGCCCATCAAACACGTCTGGTCGCTGATCAGCAACCAACGGCCCGGCAAGCACCAGCCGCGGCTACGCCTGATGAACTGTGGCGACGTGTGGAAGCAGCCTGGACCAACATACCCCAAGCCCACATCCAAAGTCTCTTTCGTTCAATGCCGCGGCGTGTAGCGGCCGTTATTGCCAGCCATGTGGGCCACAAAAACTATTGATGTCTGCGTGTTCCACAAGTCGCACGGGCCTGTAAGCTCAATCGTTTCATCTTTGTATATGTTGTTATGTGTCCCATAAATATGGCTTTGCTATCTCGTGTCCTTATTGGTGTTGCGTTTTGGGTGGCGAGCTGTGTATTTTCAAAGAATAAAGTATGTTGGATTTATTTTATTTTCATTTTAATTTAAAGTTCGATCAATACGGTTAATTGAGTAAACGTGCAAAAGAGAGAGTGAGAAAGGGAGTCTAATTTTATGAAAATTTTATCAGTTTTTTTTTCGTCAACGTTTTACGTGGTAGCCCTAGACAACACGAAAGTATTCGAAAGAGCTGCCTGTAGGGTGACATTTTGATGACCATCCGAATGCAGATTAGTTCATGAATAAAGTGAAATACATATATCGTCTACGTATGCACAACTGGTTTTCATTTGTAGAAGTCAGTCAATTGTGCTGCACTTCATTCGTACGCAGGTGCTTTCGAGATATTTCGGAAAAACACACCTGTACGTTAGAGAACGAAATTTTGTGTTTAGCATTAACTTAGCTCAAATGATATAAAAAATTTTAGAACAAAATTTTGCTAAGTCTTAGAGCTTTATAGCAAAATTTTGCACTTAAGCAAAGCTTCATCTCTAAAGTATGGGCTCAATAACATGCAAATCGGAGAAATAGTTAAAGAAAAAACGGGGAAAAAGAACTTAAAACCCAGCATATTTTTTTCAGTTGCGATATCCTGAGTTGGATAATTTTTTACTCCTTGCACGTAACACAACAAATTCTGCAATAAGTGTTTCTATGTAAAACTTGTGGTATGCTTTTGTTTGCTGCTCTAAATATTCTGCCAGTTATCGCATTTAGGTCTTCTTTGCATCCACGAAAATTAAAAAAAAATACAGGAAAGAAACGGAGTGTCTATCACAGAACTCACTGGAAAGCATTGAGTGATATTCTGCACGTTTACTTAAGTTCTGTATCACACTTTATATACAAATATTAAATTTAATACTTTAATTACAAAAGGCCATATTACTGTGTTTAATATTCCGCTTCCCACTTTTTTGTCTTTTATTCATCCGAGGATTTAATGTCCAAATTCTGGGTTCGTGCTATGTTTTATGAAGTTATTTCAATGTAAATGGCCTAAAGGAAAGTTACGTGTTCTTGGAATCAAAAGAAATAGAATCACAACGCCGCGGAAAAAGAAGAAAGCTTTGTGCGACGACAAGCATATGGCTTTGATAATAAAAAGAGTAATATTAACTGGCGCCAAATTATCTCCCTTGTTATGTGTGAAAAAGTAACGATGAGATAACATTAAAATCCTTCCATGTACATTTGAGAAATATTGCACCTGACTGATTTTTCTGAAATTGATGACAAATTTTTAGCTTGCTTTTTATTGTGTGATGTTTGAGTTTTCCTTGAAATTCTATAAACGGAAAGAAACATAAGAAACAAAAGTCATTTGTGAGAAATAAACCTTGTCAAAAAATAATTGTTTCTATAGAAAAATACAGTCGATTGGAAGCAATTAAATTTACTGCATGCGGTCACGTAAACTATGTGAAAACTGGCTCATATGTAGAAATAAATACTAAGTTCCTTGCTTCGGGCGTTAAAATGATGAGAAATTCTACAGATTTTTTTTTAGATTCTGAAATCTCAGTGATTTCTTACTGTACAACAAATATGATCCGCTATCGTAGAAACTAATAGTCATTCCAAAAAAGGTTAGATGTAATCAGTGAAATTTTGAGAATTCCGTGGCTGTTTTTAATGGTGTGTATTCATAATTTACCATTTTTAGAAGATATGATGACCATAAATCGCTAACATTTTACCAAAAATGTCAAAACAGCAGGATTCTCATGAAACATGATTTTATGATTAAAAATGCCATCATCCGATACTGCTAAAAATGTTGCGTTCAGAATTTCCTACAGAACATCACATTGTTCCTTAAAGGAATATACAAGCATACATCTTATGCTTCAAGCAGAAATATTTTCAAATCAAAGCGGCACAAAACTTGAAGGAATATAAACTGTTCCTATTTTATGGAAACGCACAAGACACACCTTAAATGTTTCATGCACGTTAGAAGTGACTATGGTGTAGTCAGCTTTAGGCATTTCGCGAATGCAGTGAACAGGCTTAAATTGTTGTTTACTATTTATTTGTAGGATATCGACGTTATTCGAAATCGCAATACAAAGGTCCTGAAATGTGGTCTGAAAGATGTGAAAACAAGCATCCCTTAACAAGAATGCCAAACAAACGGAGCGATACGTTTAGGCAAATGTAAGAGCACAAAAAGTTAAATGTATTGAGTGTTATAAGTAATAATTTTTTTCTTACGTATAACTGAATGCTTTTGAGTTTGGATTGTTTGTTCGAAGAACTGCAGATATCTTCCATAATTATATTTGCATAATCTTTTTTTCACATTTAAATAAAGCATTTCAAGTATTGGAACTTGGGAGAATTTTTTATAAAGTTTATCTATTGTTGCAATTACGAACACAATGCGGTGTGTATGCAAAGAACGTGTCGACATGAGATCCGTAAGATGTTGTTTTGTATCATTTATCAATTCCCATTTCTTTTTGTACTGATTCGTGGTTTAACGACTAAGATGAGCAGCCCATAGGGCTACAAGAAATCTAATGTTAATACACTGGCAGAGAGTGAAAAAAGAACACCAAGAAGGAGTCGTCTGATACCAACGAAATTTATACAGCATAATAACGGAATACAGAGGATAACGTGATCAAAACAATATGGCAAAATACAGCTGTACTCTCTGGTAAACTGAAAAATAACATTTCCATGTAACATGGTTAGTACGAGGTTGAACCGCCATGAACTACGTCACACTGTGCAATTCTGGCATGGTGTCTGCCATACAGATGTTGGATGCAAGTTTGGGGTATTGAATTCCAAGCATCCTCAACCTGGACGCCTAAATCGGGGATGGTCGTGGCTAGCCGTGGAGACCGGATAAGTCGTTGTCCTATAAAATCCCACACGTGCTCAATGGGGGCCAAATCCGGTGAACGTGCAGGCCATGGAAGTTGTCTCACACCCTGAAGTGCATGTTGCGTTGCAGGTGCCATGTGTGGGCGTGCGTTATCTTGCTGGAAAACACCACGATGGACCGACCTTACAAATGGCACAACAACGGTATGAATGATGTTGTTGATGTAGGAGGCGCTGTTTAACGTACCCGGTACAAACACTATTTGTGTACGGGAGTGATACCAAATCGCTCCCTACAACAGGAGACAAGGTGTAGGCCATGTGTTTCGCTGGCGGATGCAAGAAGGGTGGAGACGCTCCCTTGTGCGTCTGAGAACACGCATACGGCCATCGGAGGCTCCCAAGCAGAATGTGTTTTCATCGCTGAAAACGACAGATCGCCATTGCGTTCTCCAGTGCAGACGTTGGCAACACCACTGTAGCCGTTCCTGACGGTTGGCTGGGTCTGAGGCACACGTGCACGTAGTCCTGCATTCAGTACACATTTTTGGATTGTTCGCACAATCACCTCAGGTGCAACGGCAACTCGGATTTGCGTCGCATTGGATGTTCTGCTTGACAACGCCGCTCTTCTTATGCGTCGATCGGTCCGCTCATCAGTCCGTCTGTGACTCAGGGTTCCACGTCTTCTCATGTGGGAATGTTCCTCGGACCATCTACGCCACAATCGTACCACCACCGATACTTCCCGTCCAATTCGTTCCGCAATACGACGATACGACCACCCGGCCTCGCGGAGTCCGACTAGACGACCTCTTTCAAAGTCCGATAATTGCTGAAATCATACACGTCTTTCACGTCCAGGCATTGCAGCTTCTTCAGGGTCTTCGCACGTGTCCGAACGCCGACGACTGATTACATTCACTTCGCCGTACTCTTTAAATACCACCGACGATAATTTGCATCTTATGCCGTGCTGTGGCGTAAGCGCTCCCCGGTTGGTCCCGAAATTAACATCACCCCAACGTAAACTTTACCCCATTAACATATGTAAATTTCATGATCGTCCGCCAATTTCTTCTTGATGACCTTTATGTCACTTTCCGCCAGTGTAGTTTCGGGTCATTCCTTAGAGGAACAGGTTAAATCCATCTCATAAGCGAACCACCGGTGCCTCATTGAGATCATGACTTGGGAAAACAAGTAAGAAAACACAGATTTAGATTGTCACTAGTCGAGTGGTTTGTAAATTTCATTTTAATGAAAAAAGTATTGGGTATACTTATTAAATGTAATAATTAACGTATTGTAAATGATGTTTGATCAGGAGCGTCGGAGCACGGTTTTCTCTTTCCTTTTGATATTAGAAATTGATGTATAGTGTATTTTCTAACGTTTTTTCAACCTGATATGATTTTGCAAAAACATGTCCAAGTAATTAATCGGAACAGAATTTATGTAAGGTCGGAAATTGTGACATCAGTCATTTTCAACAATTTGATGCAGGTGCAGCCATCCTTCTAAAGATCAATTTATTCACAATACTTTGTAAATCTTCTGCGGAATATTGTCTTGACTCGACATACCCATACACTTCGAATTGAGTTGAGTTATTCGCAGAGACATTCCATAGCTCTATATTTTTCGGATTGATATTTGTTTAATTGTCAGAAATATTATCCTCCCTGTTTTTTTATAATGTCATGATTTCAATTCAGATTTCAATTCATTGCTGTTTCTGTGAATTACAGAAACGCAGATCCGAACTTGACTTCTTAGCTTATGATCAGGTCTCATTTTTAAAAGAAAACCAAACGACATTCTTCAAGTTGAAGTTCTGCTCCTGCCTGTGCTTTTTAAAATCTTCTCTGTGTAAAATATCCCTTCACATTTTAATTTCTACATATTGATCATTTGCGGCAATAATTTGTTTTGCCAAAATTTAAGAATGCATTCAATTTCATTGATATCTTAAGAGAAAATGCTTGTGGTACTGAGGATTTTGGCGACTTTATTTTAATTCATTTGTGGACCATATAACTTCCGGTTCTGTTTATAACGGCTTTCATTCTTAGCTGATTTCGTCTGTTAGTGCAGTTTTCGTTCTCCTGTTAATACCTTGTTCGTATGTCAGTTTCTATCTCACTGATACGGATTTCTTGATAATAAAGGAGGTTTTATCCGGTTTTTCCTTCCAACAACGTTCAGGATACAATAAAATAAAGGGTGGATAATGTGGACCTTTTTCTGTAGCGTACCACTAAAACATTCATCGCTCTAATCCCAACGACGTAACCGCTATCTCTTGTATTCTTCCGCCCGTCATTTTGGTACAACGAACCTTCCTTTTAACGGAGCAAAAGCTTCACATCGTCGCCGGAGCGATGAGTTAGGCCTACCGCAGCTTCTCTTCACAGCATCGTACTTTCAGGTAAATATTACGATAACAGTCTTTAAAAGACATTTAAGATACGAAATTTCTGCACCATTTGCCAATAATATCCGTACTGTAAAATTTGTACGTCGTTTTTTTCCAAGTACTAAAATTTTTCCGATCAAACAATTTAAGACACTAATTTACACAATTGCCGTTTTTTTACTACCCTGACTTTTCCACATCCCTGGAGTCAGTGCCTCTAAATTAGAGACGAGCGGCTGCTTATGAATGGACAGCAGCTCTTACTTTCTCAAAAGTCAGAGCTGCTTCCCACTGATTTGCATACGGTGGTCATTAATACCACAGAAAATACTTTCTGTTTCCGGTCCTTATTCCGCATTCCGAAAATTCGTCATTCGAATGTGTTCTGATTCCAAGACGAGGCAGGAGTATTTCTCCAAAGTAAGAGCTGCTTTCCGTACATTGAAATAGAAAATTAGTAGGGATACCTAAGAACCACTAGGTACACGTATCATACCCCCTTGCGTAAATCTATGACGTAAATACGTCTTAAGGCGAGGCCTGTTCAAGAAAGATTTCGGCATTCTTATCAAAACGTATAGCTACATATGTGAACCAGAATATCACCACATGATATGCTCGACTTCCCTCCATGTGAATTAACCTCTCCCAGCTGTTGCGTTGCACGTGACCTTTTGTTGAACACTGTGATGAAGCGTCTGTTTTCGCCTACCTCTCAAAGGAGTCGTGGATATCACAGTGGAAAAGCTTGCTGCTTTAACGTTCTCTGTTCGTTTAGGGAAAATGAATTCGGAAAAGCATGAAATGTTGGTGTAGGCATAAGGTGAGAATGTGATGCCACATTTTACACTAACGGGGTGATTAAAAAAATCGCAAAGACCGCGAATCGTTTCAGAAACGAGGTGGACTTGGGGTGTAGCCAACAACCGTTACTGATTAGATGGTAGGCACTGCAGCCACGATTATTCGTGAGAATCGTCAACTCTCAGTGAGACAAATGGCAGAACAATTGGAAGAGCCCACAATCTACTGAATGAGAAACTGCACATGACGCCTATCAGTGAAAGATGGATTCTTCTATTGCGGATTCCTGAACAAAGAGAAGTGCATGTCCAGGTGTGTGAATAATTGAAGCCAAGAATTGCTTCAAACATGTACTACCTCAAGTAAGTCAACCGGGTATGAAACTTCACTTTATCACGATGATCCAGAACACAGACAATAGAGTTCTACATAGAAACCTCCGGCATCTCGAAAGTCAAGATGTGAAAAGATTGCCGGGAAGGTAACGGTAATAACTTTAACTGATTACGAAGAAGTGCTGTACCAGAATGTCGTGCCCCCGAATACCACTATTAATGGGGATTAGTGCGTGTCGATTTTAACAAAGCTGATCGTATGTATTTGTAAGAACAGTTCACACACTCAACCATGATAACCCTCCTATTGACGGGGCACAAAAGCCATCACCTTCGCGGCGGAACAAATGTTGGAATAGTTCCACACTCTCCATATAGTCCATATTTAGCACCCAGTGAATTTTTGCCTTTCCCCAGCTCCCAAAAGGACCTTGCGAGGACTTAGGTTTACGTCAACAGAAGCAGTAGTCAAAGCTTCAGAGTCGGCTCTGAAAGGTATGCAGAAAGTTAGCTTCCAGCTCTTCTTTGAGGAGGATCAGCGACGTTTGAACAAATGTACTGTCTCCCGAGATTACTTTGAAAAGGACCTCAACAATATGTAGCCCAGGTTAGTGCATACATGTTTATTGATTTTCGCGCAAGTCTTTCTTTATGGGGCCTCGCATTTTTAGCGTTAGATGGAGCTTTCAAGTTTGAATATTTTGCAAGTACTTTACAATATTTGTGACAAAATGCTAGGCTGCTAGGAACAGTAAATGTGTATTTCTGTTTTTAATACGTTTTGAATCGTACCTGTAGTTCTAGAGATCTAGTTCAAGAACTTCTTTTTCAATCAGACGTCACCTGCTGGAGTAAATACTTATGTGCACCATTTTATCTCAAGATAATACTCAGTTTTCTTGCTAGGTGGCATTAACACAAGTCAATGCAATGATATTATACCCGCTTCTACAAATTTGATACAGAAAATTCCTTTTCCTAAAACAGCCCAATATGACATTCCTTCTCGTCGTGTAGCAAAAACAGCTCTTACTCGGAAATGTTCCACCGTATAAGATTTCTAAAGGGGTCCTGTGGTTTTTCGAACCAAAACTTTTACTTGCAGGTATTTTAACTCTTGCAAATTACGTGGTTGAGCCGCCGTAAATGCATTCGCTATTGTAGCAAAAATTCCAGTTGCTCTATTGTCTGGATGTCAGGCGAATTTGGAGGCTAGGGCAATACCTCGATATTTTCCTAACGTCCAGAGAAATATTGTCGAACAATCCGGGCAGTATGTCAAGCGAATTACTCTGCTGAAAGAGGCACTATTAGAGGACAATGCACTCGCCATAAAAGAATAAACGTAGTCCACAATTATGTTTAGGTATGCGGTGGAAGTCATAGTTTCCTACCCACGAATAACTGAACGCAGTGGTACGTTGCAGTATTTTTCCAATGGCATTCCACTTCCTCCACCGGCGTTTTCCTGTCCTAAGCTGCATCCCGGTGATAAAAATTCCACAGGTAAACAAAGCCTACATACCCGACCGTCCACATGGTGTAACAGAAAAAGATATACATCGGAGCACACGGCTTTCTTGTAATCATTCAAGGTCCAGGTTTGATGAGCATGTGCCCATTGTACAAGCTTTAGGCGGTGAACTGGGATTAGCATGGACACTTGGAGCTGCAGGGGTACGTGGCCCCATATTCAACAGGATTCGATGTACTCTATTTTGTAACTCATTACTCCCAACATAAGAATTCAAGTTACCGGCCATTTGCGCCACAATATCCCTTCTGTTGACTCATTTAATAAGCGATTTCCGATACTCATCTCTATCATCCTAGAGCCATGGTCGGGCCAAACCTTGCTGGTGATTGGTGATTTTTGCCCTCCTCGGGGAACGTTTTAAGATACTATCTAGCTAGTACAGCCTTGCAATTTAACGTAGGCCGAACACTGAGCCACTGTCTTCTGTTCCTAAAAGACAGTGGCTTAGTGTTGGGCTTACGTTAAATTACAAATCTGTGCTACCTGGGTATCCAACCCTGACCGTGTGTAACCCAGAAGTCTTGCCCTCTTGGAAATACTCTGACCCTTTCGTGTGGACATTACAAGTTTTCATTTGCCAGAGTTCGCAATCATTCCCATCTGAAGAACAAGGATAACGCTAATTACGAAGCTCAATATACCAGGTGTTACTTATACCATTTCATGACCTTCACACATGCTGTCGTTTACATGCAGTTGCTCCGATTTACATAATGACGCGCTGGTCACGATATTTTACCTCTTCGGCACATTACTGAAAGAAAAGCTGAGGTAGATAATTATTGTTAACTAAAGGGGAGACGAAATTACCATGTGGTACACAAAACAGTTATTCTCTCCTTCATCAACAGAGTCCTCGCTTCACATCCGGGGAAATGCATGTGCGCAAACAAACCTAATTTGCAGGAAATTTGACATGTGAGCTGAAAACGTTCGCCTTTAAGACGGCCTATAATGTCAACGGAATACTGTCCATCAGGTTTCGGTAAATGTCCTCCGTAATGTTCCGCAAAGAGATGCCTTCAGATGTGTGGCAAGTTCAGTTTTGTTCTGTTGGTGATTCCCTTTTCCACGTACCATATTTTACATCGAAGAGACATGGTCCGGCCACAAACTTATATTATCTATAGGCTGAAAGGCAGACGTAGTTACTCACTGCCATGTCCTAACAGCAGATCGTAACATCTCAAAAAGTACAACACAGTGCATTGACTTAAATATGGCTGGTGTGGGTGTCCTCCGAAGTAGTGCGATAAGCTAGAAATGCTAAACTGTCCGGGACATCAATGTAAGAATCAGCAGTAATTGTTTTGTCGGAAACGATTAACCTGCGAAAGCTGAATCAGAGGAAATAACTTCATACCATAAAGGTCTACCTACCAAACTTCATTAACAAAATGATACAGACCGGGAGGTACCCTTCTTGGTGAATCCACAACACCCGAGAATGAACATCAAACTGGTAGTAGACCATTTTCTGTTACTCGTTATTCCGTCGCACAGTTTTGATGGGTATGTAAGCTAAGATTTTAGTTCCTCACACCTCGCTAATCGGAGTGTCGTGACTAATCAAACTGATTAGTAGCTTATGGATGATTGTTTGACCGTGGTAACCCGTTTTGGGCAGCTCTTAGCTCAGTGTACAACTTTTTCCATTCGATCCAATTGCCTCACATATGGTTTATCTGATATAAGACAATGATGATTTGAGTTCTAAGCAGTTATTTAAAAATTGTAAGAACCTTTCAAAAACTCTGCTGCAGTTCTCTTTCATATTCAGAGGTTTGCTGCTCGTTTCATGGCATGTTCATAAAACATACGTGCACTTTTGATATTAAATCCCATCTATTAAACTACGGATCTTCTAAGTCGCAGCAAAGTAATCTTCTAAGTCGCAGCAAAGTAGTAACGTACGTGCTTACCCTGGGTGGAAAACAAGGTCTTTCGCAATATTATTTCTTCCTTGAATAACAAGTATCATGATTTTCAGTTATTGATGGTTACATTTAAGAGTAACTTAAGTTTGCAATATTTTAACTGAGTTACTTCACATTTGCAACTGTTTTTAAAAGAGAATTTGTAAAATTTCAGACTAGAATCCAACAAAATCATCTGTGCTCGTATATTACTTTAGCGTATTTATGTAACACCAATCTTTTCTATATAGAGGACTACCAAATTCATTCTGCACATCTAGACTTATTTTTCTTAATAGACTGGAACTGTACACCAACTATACTCAAAACAGTATAACTGTGCTAGTTGTTCGAAGTTACTGGCGTAGAATATAAATCAAAGTTTCCAATCTTTCGTACATCTGCTAGGTAGCTTTTTTAAGGGATGTAGACAGCAGACTGCAGTTTGAAAAAAAGGACGGTAGTTAAGAAACTGAAGTCTGTTGTCTTCTTTCCTTAAAATACACATCTGGTTGAAGTGCGAAATCTTGGAAACTGATTTGTATTGTACGGAAAGAAATTCGGATAACTCGTATAGGTATTCTATTTTCAATAGATATATTTTTGTCATGAAAGGCACTATGACTGAATTGGATGAAATTTTTAAATCTCCCTAGGGGTAAATAGATTAAATGTCGTTTAAATCTTCCTAGGAGTACATCTCCCAAGTGGTAAATGAGTTTATCAAAAAATTCATGATAAAAAGAAAGGGTTCTCTTTGCTACCTTAGTCTGCTTATAAATTTTATCACAATGTTATATGCATTATATCATTTACAAAAGCTAAAAAATGAATAGTTTTATCTTCAATGGTAAGTTGAGTTTTTTTAATGTAATAATTTCCAATATACAAAACATATTTAAAAAAACTGAAATCATCATTTATCGAAGTTCAAGCAAGGGTTATATATGATTATTTACAGTCATGTGTATGATCCAACTTGTGGTTAGTTATAATAATTTATTGAATTTTAGTGGAGAAGCATTTCGTTTTTTTATTTAACGGCCGATTTACCAAGAGATCTCCTTTCACAAAAAAAACGGCACTTTTTTCATAAACGGCATTTTATTTAGATGTTTGCAAATTACATTGCTGGCCACACAAAATGCAACACCAAGAAAGACAGAGATAGCAAAGCCAGAATTACTGGGCTCATAACAACAGATACAAAGATGAAACGATTGAGCTTACAGGCCCGTGCAGCTTGCGGAACACGCAGACATCAATAGTTCGTGTGGTCCCCATGGCTAGCAATAACGGCCACTACACGCCGCGGCATCGAACGAAAGAGGCTTTGGATGTAGGCTTGTGGTCCAGGCTGCTTCCCACACGTTGCCACAGTCCATCAGGCGAAGCCGCGAGTGGTGTTTGTCGTGCCACTCGGTTGTCGATCAGCGACCAGACGTGTTCGATGGGCGACATATCGGGAGAACAGGCTGGCCACGGCAGCAGGGACACCTGGTGGGCCGTGAAGATCTGTTACACGATGCTTGCCACATGCGGGCGCGTGTTGTCCTGTTGAAACGTGGCCGCTGGCAGGTCCTGCAGGTAATGGAGGACTACATGCTCCAAAACGTCGGAGATCTAGCGGTAGCTGTTGAGTGTCCCCGTACAAGAGTGGAGCGGGTGTCATATCCAAATGCGCCATAAACCATAACGCCAGGCAACATACCTGTATGGCGATGAATAATGCAGGCGTCATACAGTCTCTCGCCGCGGTGCCGCCACACGGGTATCCGACGATTGTGGTTTTCCAGGCAGAAGCGGGATTAGTCGGAGAAGAAAATATCTTGCCATTCCCTAGTCCAGGTGCGACGTTCAACGGCCCACTACCGCCTCACGCGCCGGTGGTGTAACGTCAATGGTAATTGGAGCATTGGGCGCCGTGAGACAAGTCCCCGCTCCTGGAGACGATGTCGAACGGTAGGTGCTGACACAGGTTGTTACGCAACACACCCTAATTCCTGCACTAACGTTCGTGATGTGGCTGTGCGAGCCGTCAATGCCCGCCGCACAACATGCCGGTCCTCTCGTTCGGTGGTGTGCCGCGACTGCGGCAATAGCTCACGTCGGCCTGTCCGTCCCTCCTGCACCTACCGAATCCATACTCGCCTCACGGTGGCTTGATGTCGTCCCACACGGGCGCCGATGTCTCGGTAGGATGAACCGCTTTTGCGATAAGCCACTATTCGTCCCCTGTCGAACTCCGAATAGTGCAGGAATGACTGCCTTATTCTGCGACGACGCATCAGGAAGTTTCCCATGCACAGGTCCGGCATCACAACCCACTTTCGCTACTTACACACCGCCTTCTGTGCATCCTTCTTATAGTGCTTCTCGGTGGCGTGCCAGGCGCACATGATTCGCATATGCCCTGCAGCTAATCGTTTGCATGTCTTCTAGTGGGCGACGCATGTTGCGAATTTCAGACCAATCGGATGATTCCTTTTTGGTTTTTCATTTTGGGTGGCCAGCAGTGTATGTTGAATTTCACACTCAATATTATAGAATATCAGATTACTCAAAGGCGAAATTTCAAAGCAAAATATTTGCTGCCTAAGAGTAATAATAACTAGAAAATTATGTTTAATGAGATACACATTAAGAATAAAAAACCGGATAAACTTTCTTGAATAAAATATGTTTGCGGTAATATAACTAAATATCACTGAACTCACATACTGTGTATTTCTAAAAATTTGAATTATTAATGTAAGGGCCGACCCTGATATTAAATTTAACTGAAAATGGAAAGATACCCGTCTAGCACTTCTTAAATATCGTATATAAGCGCATGCATTTTCGAAGAATTGGATGATGCATACACTGGCGGAAAGTGAAAAAGAACACCAAGAAGCAGACGTCTGATACCAACGAAATTTATACCGCATAATAAAGGAATTCAGAGAATAACGTGATCAAAACATTATGGCAAAATACAGCTGTATTTGCTGGTAAACTGAAAAATAACATTTCCATGTAACATGGTTAGAACGAGGTTGAAACCGCTATGAACTGAGTCACACTGTGCTATTCTGGCATGGAGTCTATCGTACAGATGTTGGATGTAAGTTTGGGGTATTGAGTTCCAAGCATCCTCAACTTGGACGCCTAAATCGGGGATGGTCGTGGCTGGCCGTGGAGACCGGATAAGTCGTTGTCCCATAAGATCCCACACGTGATCAATGGGGGACAAATCCGGTGAACGTGCAGGCCATGGAAAATGTCTCACACCCTGAAGTGCATGTTGCGTTGCACGGGCCGTGTGTGGGCATGTGTTATCTTGCTGGAAAACACCCCGATGGACGGACCGTACAAATGGCACAACACGGGCTGAATGATATTGTTGATGTAGGAGGTGATGTTTAACGTATCCGGTACAAACACTACTTGTGTACGGGAGTGAAAGCTGATCGCACCCCACACCAGGAGACCAGGTGTAGGCCCTGTGTGTCGCTGGCGGATGCAAGAAGGTTGGAGACTCTCTCCCTGTGCGTAAGCGAACACGCATACGGCCATCGGAGGCTCCAAGCAGAATCTGATTTCATCGCTGAACACGACAGATCGCCATTGTGTTCTGCAGTGCAGACCTTGGCGACACCACTGCAGCCGTTCCTGACCGTGGGCTGGAGTCAGAGGTACACGTGCCAGAGGCACACGTGCACGTAGTGCAACGGCAGCTCAGATTTGCGTCGCAGTGGATGTTCTGCTTGACAACGCCGCTCTTCTTATGCGTCGATCGGTCCGCTCATCAGTCCGTCTGTGACTCCCGGTTCCACGTCTTCTCGTGTGGGATTGTTCCTCGGACCATCTACGCCACCATCGTGCCACCACCGATATTTCCCTTCCAATTCGCTCCGCAATACGAAGATACGACCACCCGGCCTCGCGGAATCCGACTAGACGACCTCCCTTAAAGTCCGATAGCTGCTGAAAGGGTACACGTCTTCCACGTCCAGGCATTGCAGCTTCTTCAGGGTTTTCGCACGTGTCCGTACGCCGACGACGGATTAAATTCACTTCGTCGTACTCCTTAAATACCACTGACGATAATTTGCATATTATGCCGTGCTGTGGCGTAAGCGCTCAACGGTTAGTCCCGAAATTAACATCACACCTACGTAAACTCGACCCAATTAACCTATGTAAATTTAATGATCGTCCACCAATTCCTTCTTCTTTGTGTTCTTTTCTCACTTTCCGGCAGTGTATATGATCTGCAATTTGCGGAAGAGGATTTCAATGCTGTAGGTTGGAAACAAAGGCATAGGTACGATATATTATTAGCAAACAGTGGTATGCAAATTTTATTAAATAAACCGTTATACAGTACTTTGGATATCAGAAGAACATGTTTTGAAATAGAGCTTTTTAGCAACTTATCTACGTAAAGTTCCAGTAAGTTTGAGTGACCCTTTTAGAGCCAATCTCTGTAATGTTCCAGTAAGCTTTGTTTTTTGCAATTTCTCAGCATTTGAACTAGTAGATCGAGCCGAGGAAACGTAAATACTTTCAAATAACACTCAACTGAATAGTTTTTGTACATATTTATGGTTTTCATATAATCGTTTGTGCCAAACGCTTTCATTTCAATAAAGTTTAATAGAATTGTTTTAATAACAGACATTCCACTTTTCATGAGTAAATGTAAATTTCTTTCAGACCCAGGATGTCATTGCCTACGAAGATTCTTCTCTTCGCAGTCAATGGCTTTCTTCACTTTCGAGTTATCATGCGTTATGCGATTTCAGCAGGAAATGTAACATTTTTAAGAAAACATAAGACAGAACTTCATCCCTTGCCACGAACTAATTTTTTATGCTATACGTAGTAATGCGTTTGCTTTGGATGAATTTAAAAATCCTAAGACGTGATGAAAATCATCTAATTACGTGGTGTCGATTGAGTAAATAAATCCACTGCTCTTTCCACGTTAAGCAACGCACAGCAACCGAAAAATTTTTATTCGTCCGCCGAGAATTGTTGGCCGCTGTTTTGTAAGGCTAACGCTCTCAGCTAAATATCAAGAGATTCGCGATTCGTTTCACCTACGGCGGCCGAATAACAATTTTTCGGTTGCTGTGCGTTGCTTAAGGGGAGCGATGGATTTATTTACTCATAAGAAGTGATATTTCCACAGTGAGCAACACTTCTTTTGAAGTATCGGTCTTCAGGTGCTCTGCAACTATTGAAAAGTTTGATAACCTTCGCGTACTCTGGAGAACGCGTGTAGGACGTGTTTTCACATTTCCCAATTTATTTCGTTCAATGAACCAATATGGTGCATTTGTTCGTAAGTTCTCATTTATTTCTCTGTATCATTTCTGAAGAAGATATGGTTTTCCGTGGAACCCGAAGGCTCCGGAATGTTACACTTATTTCTTATTTTCAATGATATTGGTAATCATGTTCGGTAGTTTGCCTACACCCATGTGGTTTTAAAATTGTAGCTTCCTGAGAATTATTAAGTAAAATTTCCTGTCAAGAATATTTAACCATGTCTTTTATTATTATTATTACTGTTGTATTAGGAACAGAAATTATATGTAGAAGGATAAATTTAAGAATTTCGCCAAATCCTTGTAACAGATATATGAAAGGTACACAATATACCAAAATTGTTTTTTTTTAGTTTCAATCGGAAGTTCGTCATTTCTGTTTAAAAAGTTCTGAAAGCTCTGTATTGCTACTAGTCGCTTTTAAGTTTTTCCCACAATGACTCATATTATAGTGGTACGACCAGCTTTCTTTTCCATGAGTACGGGAGCCTGTAGCTGGAAATTAAATGTCTTCCAGGAAAGCTGAGTTATATGATGGTAAAAGGCTACCCCCATATTATATCTGGGTAAGAAAAATATCTTAATATTTATTAATAATTTATATAATGGGAATTTTCGGTATCGGTAATTTTGTGGTTTACTTGCGAAAAACTGCTACTTTATTTGTTGAAGTTGAACTTAAACTAAGATCCTCTTCCTAGTCTACTACACTAATTACTTCATTTTTACCGTGTTTATTTTATAGTTTGCAATTAATGATCTTAGAAATGTAATTTTTTATGAAGAAATGAAGCTGTTTAACTTATTGCCAGGTAACATGTAACAATTAAATATAGTCTACTTCGAAGTTTTCATCTATCGGAAAAGTGAAGTATATGTGTTATATAAAACATTATGATATATAAAACATCTATTTTTAGAAATTACGAATTCGCCTGAGAGCTGGTTTAACGTTTTCGAGTTTATTTATGTAGCAACACAAATGAAGAAAATTCATGCCTAATAATGCAATTACATAGGAAATATTTTGCAAATGTAGTTCGTCATACATGTAGATTATCCATTTATTTAAACGGTGATAATGAAGAAGTCCAACTTTTGCCTTTGGATTTGAAACATTTGTTTTTGTGCTGCCGTTATTTCACTAGTTTGCTTCAGTATTCCTGAAATGTAATTGTATTTTGGATTCATTATATCCAGTTTTAAATAGACGCTGCTTCTGCATATGAAAATGAATATTATCGTATTGGCAAAACTAATGAAACAATAACCGAGCATGCAATGCAGTGTTAGAAATGTGTAAACGTAAAAACTGAAATACGAAGAACGAATAACATATTCTTTCAAAGCCGATATTTTTGCTGTGAAATCTTGGCGTCCGCATTTTCCGAGAACACCCATTATGTATTATGAAATTACATTTTGTTGATGCCCGGCTCCGAAAAAATATGTACATCGATGCATATAATAGTAAAGCCGCCATATTGGATGAATGGTCTAAGTGCTGTGTTCTGGCCATTTGTCCGAAATCGAGATACAGCAAGTATATCAGGTTTAACTGCTGCGATAAGGCGTTTATCTCTGTGATTCCCCTGGAGTCAGTTCCCCTAACTTAGAGATACTTGATTACTTTCAGCCCTTTTTGCTGTTTATGGCCGTTGAAAATAAATCAAGGAACGGCAAATTTTCCTTTTTACTCTGAACTGTTTTTACAATGCTTTCTTCTCTTGATATTTCCCTTTTCTCTCTTGAAATAAAACTAATGGTATATTTAAAACATGTTTAAAATAACGTTGGGATATTTTACTTACAACGCCTGTCTTCTCAAAGCAGTGCTTACTCTCTTTTGCTTTCAATTACTTCTACCGGTAAATTTGATTAAAATGTTAGTGTATTATTTTCTTGAACTTTACTAGCTGCATCGATATTATGTTTCTTATTAAATAGTGTTTCATTTTATCAAATTGTGATGTGGATTCCAACAATTCACTGCGAGCCAATCGGCGCGACACTGTTAGCATCGACATGGGAGCATTCTAACCTCCCCGTATACTCCGGAAAATGTCACTTGTTGTGACCTCTGCATCAGCTACGTCACAACGTGTGGTGCAACGATTGGTGAGCTCGAATGTCCGTCTCAAATTTATCCTGGGACCACTGTCTCCAAATGCGACCGACGGTTGTGGCATCAGGTTTCATTTCTTCCGCAATACGACGCAAGGACCTTCCGGTCGTACGAATGCCTACGATGACACCTATCCTGAATTCATTCGTTTGCGGAAATCGCGTACGACGGCGTCTTAATGGCATTGACACTCTTTGTTCGCTCTCCAGGCATGATTGCAGCAGACCTACTCACTTCTCGCGCGTGTGTAGTATCGAATAATGGCTTCACGGGCTGGTTGTCAGCTTATATCATGCGCGCTATTCGTGCCGTTTGCCTGCAAATGCAATTATTTGCATAACATGTACGTGCTCACCTATCCTGTAATTTACATTGCGCTGCGTTCAGGTCTTCATGGTGTCGCATTTCCTCTGTGAGGCAGTGTATAATGTAGAATTACAATAGCATTTGTCGCTCAGCCTTTAAATATATTTAGGTGAAAGTGATACATTCCTAATTTCAGAAGTGTTCGTAAACGACAAGAAGTTTCAGGAATTCTGCTATCACGTTTCCTCACATCCCAGAAGGTTTGATGTTCCCATACGTAAACTTCGGAAATTCATCAGTATTTTACAAAAAAAAAAAAAAAAATTCTCATTGACAGTGTTATGAAATTGAACATGAGTGGTATCTAACTGCTAGTATTTTGAAGTCAGGATTGTTTTAAAAAATAAGAATAATTTATTTGACTTATTATTAATGTTACATTAGAAGATTCTAAAATTGTTTTCAGTATTATACGTAATTAAATTTTTATGATAGTAATCCTTTGATGAAGGTTAACTACGTGAGTCTGCGCTTGTTTCTATCGAGGAGTACTTGCTCCTACAGATATTTGGAAATTACATATACCATGGATCGTAGAGGATTCCAGAAATAACCAGAGTAGTCTTTTAAAGCTGTTCCATGTGTTGAATGTTGGAGAGGGTTTTAATGTGTTTTCTGTGAATTAATCTCTGTGACCACCTCGCTTTCAGCGGAGAGAGATACGCTCTGTATTTGGTTCCAGGGAGTGCTTCGATCTTTGAAAACAAGGAGTAAAGAATTAAGTTTCACTTAGCGCCATCTGGAGTGTGATTGCTGTCAGAAAGTATGTGCTTGGAACTGAAGTAGGGAGTACGTCAGAGCTCCCGACGAGAGGTATTTTATTTCAGTAACTGCGTAAGGCGTGTGGAGCAGGCAGTTCGAAATGGCGCGTCAACTGGATTCTTACTCCAAATTGGAATTAGGAGATACCATTCGATTTTTGTGATTCCATTCCAAATGCTTATTTCCTGCAGATATACTATGTGAATAAATTATTCACTGACGTTGCACGATAATAATCAAGTGAAAACCAAACTACTGACATATTTAAAAGTTGAATTATTAATCCTCCCTTAAAACGCTTCCAAATTAAAAATTGAAAATACATAAGACTTTCGTGACCCGCAACGGATCCCATCTACAGATGTGATGATATTAAAAACCGAATCATCGTCACTGTCCTTGGTTATATCTCCAATGGAGCATTTTGCGCAAAAACGTGCGTGTGCATGTTCGTCGACGTAGTCACACCAATACTGTGTAAGCACACCTTCTCCCCCTCCCTCCCTCTCCCTCTCCCTTCTTCTTAAGAGCCCGCACCCAGTACGAGGAATGTCCTTGCAATTTAGGTGCTAAGCCCGATATTTTTGAGCTCAGTGCCTAAACTGTTAGTTTACAGTATAACTAAATTTTGATCCGCGCTCGTATAAGTGTTTTTAAGACTCAAGATTATTAACACCAGATTAAAACTCATTTTGTAACATATGTATTTGTAAGACGGAATCCATTAGAGCATTAGGTACATTGATCAACTATCATCTCATGACGGGGAAGTGGGAGACCCTAGGACAGCATTTGACGGAAAGTTGAACATTTAGTCGAATCAACGCGTCGCAAATATGTTCGGTTGTGAAGACAGCGCATGGTACAAAAAGGCATTAGGTTACGGAGGTTTTCAAAATAAATTTACATGCAACGCAATGCTCACGTACTAGACACCAGCTTCTTTTGATTGTATTGTAAAAAAATACTGAAGGGTAAAAAATTGAATATCCTGTGGAATCAAAAAATGAAATTGTCTACATTCTGTGGGTTTAAAAATCGATGGAAGATATTCAGCTTTCCTTTCCACAGCAAATGCCTTTATCATTGAGCGTAGAAGAACGGGAATTAGTGCGGACAGTTACCTTTCCATATTTTATAGCAAAAATATCTTTTCATTTGTCCTAGGGATATGTTTCATTGAACTGAAAAAGGGTCAGGTTTAAATCGTGAGAAAATTTGATTTAAAAATTATGTCTAAAGGAATTAGTATCTTCCAGTCAGAGTTCAGCAGGAATGTTGAAATTATTCAAAATGTTGGATATCGATGTTCTTTCACATTATGGAGTCCTGAGGTATGAAAATCTGCAGGTACTAAGAAAATATGCCTGTAATTACTTAGATTACCGGTAATTAAAATAATCGTCCGAAAGAAAATACATATTTAAACATCTGTCCTTTTTAAGAGCAAATGATTGAGATTGAAACTATGCATGGCTAAAATTGACAATATTTGTGTTTCTGTAGCGAGAACATTTCAAAATTTCATCTCCCAGAAATGCTGCTTTTTTTTCCACTGTGAAGAAGAAACCCTGCAGATTACCAAACTCTATTTGGAATCAAATTATCTTTAGAGGATAAAGGTAAAAAATACTTCCAGCGTTATGCAACACACCGCCTGATTCAGGTGTCCATGATATTTATAAAGTCGAATAATATGCTGAACACAAAAATGTAATATGAGAGTGTTGTCAATTGAATGACACTGAAGTATTTACTCACTTCAGTTTCTGTTTAAGGTATCTCCTTCAATTATATAATAATAACATATAATCAAAGCCAAACGAATGACGAAATGAAATGTAAAGGACCATGAAACCTGCTAAACATTTTAAATAATTTTATATATATAAATCAAAATTTAGGTATTAAACTGTAAATCAACTGATCAGGGAAAATACCAATTTAAGGAAATGATTGAAAATACTTTAAACGTTGTAATTACTCAGCATATTAAAATAATTTTATTAATTTTTTATTACGTTCTTGTATGTGTAAAGAGGCTCCTATTTTTATGATATGTTTCTAAACATTGAATAGATTTATTGGACTTATAGATACGGTTATCCTTCTGTTGTGCGTCTAAATATTTGTAAACAATCTATTTTCAAAAAAGACACAGAACTCAAAATAAGTTCAAATAATACAATTTTGTCTTTAGGAAGAATTTATAAATAGTATCCAACGTCCTTGTTATCTAATATGTACTTCTATTTCCGAAGGTTCCAGATCGTCGTTTTATTTTTAAGTTACCTTATATACGTAAAATATAAAAAGGGGACGACAAAAAGATTATCTTGCAGAATGTTCGGTGCAAAATCGACAATTTTGATTCAACTCTGCTGTTCAAAGACAGAAACTGCCAGCTACTTCAACAGATACAGCCTAATCCTCTTCCTAAACTTAATTGCTGCAGTGTCTGAAACTGTAACAACAAAAGTAAAAGTATGTACTACCAAAACTTCAATGATTGTAATTATTTATTTCTGTATTTTCATATCTATAAACACATTATATGGTTTATTTTTTAATATTTTTTTAGTTTTTCAGAGCACTGCCAAATCAATCCGGCTTTGTCGCGGTCTCCAAATTAAGAACAACTGCTTGATTTAAAATGCAGAAATATTTGTTAAAACTTTATTTTCTACCGTGAAAATAAAGATAACCGTTTTCGTTTTGAGCTTAGAATTCAATTGATTTCACCGTTAGCAGTAATCCACTGATTTCTTATTTTATTTGTTAAAAGTTCCTTGCAGTAGAAATAGAAAATTTACACAGGACATTTTATATGATCAATTGATTTTTATTTTTGGAAAATAAACATATTTTTGAAGTTTCTTCGCAAATGCGTTCAGTTTTACCGTTGTATTCCTTTGTGTGGGCTCTGGATTACTGATGCCTATGGATCTGATTACATCGTTCTGATTACATAAGAACGTTGGACACACAGAATCAATGAAGAGAAGAGACAGATCGGGCACTAAAGTGAGACATTAAAAACGACAAGGAAAAGTGCAAATCCAAGATTTAAAGATTATTGCGTTCCGAAAAGAATACATTTCAATCATGAATTAGAGACAAATTCGGTACATGAAGTACAGATCAAAATTCCTAGAATAATGCAGACCACAGATTGGAAAATTAGAACGAAGTGGATAATTAGCAACTTCTGGGTTTCTGAACGTATTGGATATGTACGATGTATAATGATTATCGTGTGATATTTGTAGTTATATATTTCAATTGGCACCCTTACACAGAAATTTTAGAACAATGAAATGTAGCTTTACTTGAGAACAATGCCTTGCTAAAGGAGATAAAACACTCCATTCATTTTCCAGAAATATGAAAATGCAATTGGAATGATAATATATATAGTTTATTTTCCTGATATAAAATTGATCGCTGTTTGGATTGCACTGACTTGATTAGATAATATTATTTCTGCAGACGAAGCAAATTAGAACACATTGTGCATGTGAAAATATGGCGAACTGTACCGCTGTTGTACTGGTTGTTCAGTTGGAGGACTGATGTGCATCAGTCATGACACCCGACGCCCACTTTTACGATTAATCGCACGTGGCTAACCAATGTGAGACTTGTGCGTAGTTAATCTAGTCCTGGTATATTGTTGATACAGTACTACGGGGCAGCCAACAAGTTCATCAGTTTTGAAATACTAACTGCTGCCTTCTGGGCAAAAACTATATGGCACTGTCCAATTGGCTTACGTCGCCACATTTTCCTATTTATGGCAAACATGTATTGGGTACGTACAGAGGAAAGGTGTACACAATGTATTGTAGCCTCACGTGACTTTGTAAACAGGCATGTTCCTAATGCAAAGTTAACTTAATCTATATTCAGTAAGCTTTCGGAGGATCAAGTGTTTTCTTAATCGCATTCCACTTGTTTGATTAAAGGTTGCTGAATTTTAAACTTAAGTGAACAGTAGCGAAATGTATTTCCTACAGACATTAAAACATGTTGTTTTACGCATGTTGCGAGACATATCATCATATTTCTGATTCATTTTCATATTGTGCTAGGACGTTTCACAAAACATGAGATATCAATGGTAAATCTGTTAACTACATACGTTTTTCATTTGGAAACATGCCTGTTTTCCAAGATCTGCATTGGTTTGTGCACCTGCACATTGAATTTCATAAAATATATTTCGTGTGGGGAAAAGTGAATGGGGTACTTGTAATAATATTATTAAGAGCATCTTATGCCTGGTGATTAATAAATGCTGATAGGAGGAAAATTACAGCTGTAGAGATGGATGCTTTGAGGAGATCACGTAGAGTGTCTAGTAGACAGAATATAAAGAATGAAAAGATTAAAGGATTGATGGAAGTGAAGGAAACAATTTTAATAGCGGTAGAGGGGGGAACGTTACGTTGGTTTGGTCATGTTAAAAGAATGACCAATGAAAGACTGCCCAAAATTGTCACGAAATTTAAATCAAACAAACGAAAAAATAGAAGCCGACCTAGAAGAACATGGTCTTATGGAATAAAGAGAGCACTTAATCAAAATGACCTGATGGAACAATGGTGGTTAGATAAAGAAGGATACGAAAAAATTTGGAGATCGGAAGGCGACACCATACGCCTTAAGAGATTACACTTGTATACTCCCTGGGGCGGGAGTTGGGATTGTCATTGTGTTTAAATGTGTGTATTAGCTGCAATATCAAGATTTTCTGCACAACATTCGGAAAAATTCTTCAAAATTGGTAGTGTGACGTACACTAATGATACCATCCTCTTGGGAACATTTCGTTTCAAAGCTTTATAATAATCGCATTTTCTACCGAGGAACGCAAGCTGCAGAAATATGTGGATCGCATCTAATATCAGCATTCCTACTTGCATGGAGTTAAATGGAAATAGGTTGATGAGTTGCATCAGTTAAGGAAATGCATTAACATACCTTCTGAGTGGAAAGGGTATGAGATAAGAGTTTGGAGTTTTTCTTCAATAGTAGAAGTACTTTTTTATGATTTTTTATAAAACTGATAAACGCTGCAAAACCATGCATTAATGATATCGACTTTTTAAGTATGAACCTTGGAGAATTTCAGTGCAACCACTTTCATGCATTTTCTAGTCTCTTTATAACCGGATTTTAGTCATCACAGCAACGAGAGACGAATCAAATGAGAATTTGAGCAACAGCTTTTCCACCCTGAAAATAAAAGGCAGAGCTCTAATTATGCAAAATATATCTCAAGAATCGACGTTTTAAGACTTTGAAGTGAAGCTTCTTCAATTTGGATGCAGTATTCGATTACTGTTTTCTTCAAAAGTTTTGCCGCTAACATGAAAATCTTTTGGATCTTAAGAAAAGGGAAAGACGTGGCGCTGGAGGTCAAACTATCTGCAAAGTAGAAATGGACAGATGTTCAGTGAGGAAATCTTTAAAGTAAAAGTGTTGAAAAATCAGAGGTATAGTACATATAAGCATTGCCATTGGGTAAATTTTAATTTGCCGAAAAGCTATTTCATACTCTGATTTAAATTACGTTTTGTATGTTTTCAATTCTGTGTTTTAAGTAATTAATTTGCGTCATCATTAATTACCAGGAGTGATTTTAACTGAATTAATTTGATTTACAATGTGTTGTAAAGATGATACTTTGTTAGCATTGGGTACATTATGCTTAAAGAGCTGCCCTTTGCAAAGGAAGGAAATCCTATAATTTTACTGTCATTGCTTTTGGCATGGGTACCTTATGCTTCTACTTATTACTGTCCTTTCCAAAGCAAGTAGAAACGTGCTAATGCCAGCTAAAAAGAAAACAATTAAAAAGAAAACATGCGTACCAGAATGAAACATTGAAATTGCCAGAATGCCCTGGAAAGCTTAAGAAGGTAGGGCGTCTTAAAAAACACTATAAGTTTAAAAGAGACTTGATCCCATTGAACAAGGTATCAGTCAGAGAGTGGGTGAGGATCGTGGAGCGTGAAAAGAAACCCACATGTGAGCTTCTCCGAATAATTCAAATATTTACTGATTTCGAATATATGCTTTGTAAAATATAAAATTTAAAACTTTAAATGAGTATAAGTCACCTTAGACTGCACCATGTCTGAGGGTTTATCGATTGCCGTAAGCATTTCGTTAGGCAAAAAAGGTTGTCGCTCGTCCTTAATTTAGGACCACTGGTTCTAGAAAAGAGGGAAGGTTGAGCCGTTTGGCAAACACAACACCCACGCTTACTCAACGAGGAAGAATGTTCAGCTACATATGCTTAAAAGACATTACAGAACGAAGCTGTGTAACAAAACGCCACTCCGGAAAGTACTAGTTAAATGACAGCTTACATAACGGAGCTGTGTAGCAAAACGCTACCCCTGAAAGTACTAGAGTTAAAAGATAGCGTACAGAACGGAGCTGTGTAACAAAACGCCACCCCTGGAAGTACTAGAGTTAAAAGATTTAACTTACAGAACGGAGCTGTGTAACAAAACCTCACTCCTGAAAGTACTAGTTAAAAGACTTTGTCTACATAACACAGGAGCGTAACAAAACGCCACTCTGAAAATACTAGTTAAAAGACAGACTGCAGAATGGAGCTGTGTAAAAAAATGTCACCATTGAAAGTACTAGAGTTATTGTATAAGACAACTTACAGAACGGAGCAGTCTGACAAAACACCATTCTGAAAGTTCTAGTTACAAGACTCAGCCTACATAACAGAGCTGTGCAACAAACGCCGCCCCTGAAAGTACTATAGCTATTGTAAAAGACCTAGCTTACAGAACGGAGCTGTGTAAGAAAATGCTACCACTGAAAGTATTAGAGTTAAAAGACTTAGTCTACAGAATGGAGCTGTGTAACAAAACGCCACACCTGAAAGTACTACAGCATTCCCTAAGCAGTTTCCACAGAAAAAGAAAGAAATAACAGAATGAATAAAAAGTTAATGTCAGAAACAATTTGCTTTCTATTGCAGGAGAGGAAGTTAAAATCCAGTATTTGTTTTAAAAACGGCATCAAGATTAAATTCGATAATGGCTTTCCGAATGTTTGCTTTACACTTTAAACTGTTTATCTTCTTGTCAGATATTTTAAAGTTTTAAAGGTATTTTAGATTTCACGCCATAACAAACAAAATGACGTTTATATCATCTAGAATTTATCAGCAGTGCTATAGAGTATTTCTCTTTTTTTGGCATAAATGAACGCAACTCAAACAAAGAGGGACTTGTATCATTGAATATATATTTTTGTAAAAAACGAGATCTATCAAATTTGAAAGTTATATGAAATTTATGAGGTTACTCTGACCACAGAATAATATTCGTCTGCACCTTATTAACAACATTTTCCCTCACATTACACGTCTGCAACACATTTTCATTCCTCACAAGATCAGAGCGTATATTGCCGAAAAGCTCCCGTAAGTAACAGATAATTCCAGCACTCAAACGACATTATGTCTCTTCTGTAGTATCCAGGTTTCACTGGCGTGCATCACATTGTGAAAAATTACACTCTCATATACAACCATTCGGTAAAAAGTTTTCAGTTTATTTTGCAAAACAATTAATATGTATATAAAACCAGTTAACTTTTCTTTTTGTGCGACCGGGTACTTGGAGGAATTTCTCTTTAAAGGAAATGGAATTGAGTTTCGCTGAGTTATTGACCTGCAGCACGATGCCATGCAAGGCAACTCCAAAGCAGTAATTTAAATGTACTCGCCATCGTCCTTTGTCCGAGTGTGGAAAAAAAGATGACTTCACATTGAGACTTGAACAAACAGAATCTAGTGGTAGCGTGATGATAATGGTGAGGTATGATGGACAAAGAACGGTGATGATGTTACAATCTTAAGCAAAGATGCAAAAGTTAGCTCAACATAAGTATTCATCCTTTATCTGATGCATAATGGCTAAATGACACAACACTGAAGCCAATTAGTACAAAAGCCTCTTTAAAAATACATATATATTTCGATTTATATAAATATATCAAAGTGCAAAACAGCAGTCATGTTTGAAATATTCTGAAACAGAGCCAGCAATATTCAAAATAGTTGAAGGTTATTAGTATTTGAGTAAAAAATGCAACTCAACGTTTCAAAACTTCCGCACTTTAGCCAGATCGCTTTTTAAAGAAAGCGATCTGCTTCTTACCATTTCTACGCCAATAAATTCGCATAATTACTACAGTTTTACTAATGTTAATGCACAGTTCCTCGTAATAAATCACTCGAATCCTGTTGAATACAAGAGAGCCAGAATAGAACCCTGGAAAGAAATCAACGACTCCTTGAGGATTTCACCAGAGATTTGTTTAAGTCGTAGGGCCACGGCCAATTAACTAACAAAGGGAACTATGTGCTTAAACTTACAGCGCTGTTAGGTTCGATATTATCCGGAAACTATAGCAAGAATTGGGAATTTGTGGAATGGAAACGGCGTATGGCGGTCAACTCCATACTATTCTGCATTCGACGATATTCACCCTTCTTTTCCCGATTTTAGGCGCCTGCTGCAAAGAAATGTTAGTCGAACCTGCAAGAAAATTCCTTGTGAGTGCCTGAGTATTAACAAACAACGGCACGACGAATATTCATTGCATTATATTCGTCGTGCCGTTGGTCGGTTACATACTCATACTATGTTACACGTGCCGTTGGTCGGTTCTTACTGGTACTCGGTTACATACTCTCCCCGGCCGAAGAAACCGCTGCTCCTGCCTAAGGTGCGAGAATCTTCTGCGAGCCTGTCAAGCTTAAGGAATACAGGGGGTCGATAAAGGTAAATCAGCCTATTCGTGCATGAGTAAGTAAATAGTGACTACCTGCAAATGAAACGCACCTGCAGTGCGTAAGAAGACCAAAGACAATAGTTTGATCTTGTCCGCAGCCGCTATATGATAATTTTGATAAAAGCCCGTCCTCCTCATCCCTTCCTAATATTTCAAAGTCCATTGACTACAGAACTTTTCCTTTAAGACTCAAAACGTTTCCTTTAAGTAATGACTACCTGCAAATGGAACGCCCCTGCAGTGCGTGACAAGACCAAAGAAAATACCTTGATCTTCTTCGCAGCCTCTACATGACCATTTCGATAAATGCCCGTCCTCCTGATCCCTTCCTAATATTTCAGAGTCCATTGACTACAGAACTCTTCCTTTAAGACTCGATGCTAGCTTGCATATGAAACTGATGATTTTCAGCTCAAATATTATAATATTATTTCGTCTTTTATATAGCCCTTAATTTTGATTGAGGTGCCCCTCATGAAGTCCAAGAAATATATTATCATCACATCTCCAAACACTTTCAAAATCTCCATTTCTTGCAAACAAATGGAATGTCATATTGGTTTCTCTTTATTTATAATTTATACCCCTTCTTTACAATTGTGAGAATGTTCTTGCTTTGACCCAATGAGTCACGAAGTAGAGGGCGTTCTGTCCAAAAAACGCAGGTTCGTATATAATTTCCATTAACGTTTATCGCATTGTCACAATCTATAAAATAACTAACGGGCAAAATTTATACTAAATATTCCGATCAAGTTTATTTGGTTCTAAAAACGTATATCTCAGGGACAGTCATTGATTGACACTATAAGGGTTACGTAGCCATCTCAATTAAAATCTCGAAAATATTTCTGAAAAAGGACTGCATTATGAAGAGCATATTTGCGGTATAAATGAAGCACTAGAAACATAAAGCATAATAACGCAGGTTTACAATGCGTTGGAATTTATTTATGTCCTCAAAGTGTCTCAGGTATATATGCAGTTTTAAGGAGGAGAAAGATATCAACATATAATGAGGCTTTAAAGTGAATTTATTACCCCATACCATTGTTATGAAATTTGAAATTCTCTGTAACATTAAAAATAATATAAAATGTAAATGCCACCTCATCCAACGTTCTATAAAGGATGTGAAAAGAATATTTTCAGCACTGCTCGGGCAAATGCGAGAGAACGGTATTATGTGGAAAAAATCTTATGACCCGGATTTCCTGAAAGTTCCCCCACATAAATTGGAAAAGATTAGAATAAAATATTCATGGTCCGGATGCAGGCGTTTTAAATAATTTCCTTCAGAATGAACAAAAAGTTCGTGTGCACGACAGAAAAATCATATGCCGTGAATGAAAACATTGAACTAACCGAAAACATATTAAATCCCTGTCTTTATTGAATAGTAGAGGATACGATCAGTTCGTCAGTAAAATTGTCATTAAAGGCACTTAGAATGAACACTGATATTGTACATAGTTTGAGCACTCCAGAAAGAGCAACAGAATGTTTTATTAAGCAGATTACACTGCGAAACTGTAAGACAAATGAAGCATCTGAACTGGGGTAAATTGTCTCAGATTAAGTCATCCATATTAAAGAATTAATACGTAGACAGTTTTGCCATTTTGACGCTACATTTCCAGCATTTTACAATAACTGTTCCAAAATATTTACTTGTAAATATAAATGCACAAAGTTAACAACCTTGACGAGGAGGTACTCATGTGGTGGATGCGTGATTTCTATAAGAGATTAAGCAAAAAAATCAACAGAATGAAAACTTTTCAGGAAATCATTTATTACCAGATAATCACAATTTCGGGATAGATTTCAGGATTCAGATTTTATCTTTATTTTCTTAACCAGCTCCAATAAATGGAGGAAAGCCTGTTTTCGTGGAGACATCTCAGATTAGGGCATTTCTCCTTAGCCCACATGGACTTTGCTACTCGGTTTTCTGATATATTGTAGTGAAACCACAATGAATAAAATATCCTATATAGTTTCTTATTGCTCATCTCTTGTGAGTACTGGACTTTTGAACTTTGATTTACGTTGTTAGGTTTCCTCAAAGCCTGATGTATAATCATTTGGATCTTTGGAAGTATGTAAGTAGAAGGTTCTAAGGACGAGGAGATGTGAAGTATGTGAGTTGGTTGAATAAGTAATATTAGGGTAAAGATTCGCCTATGCCTGTGAAAAGTAAGTGACAAGAGGGCCACGGTTCGAACTCCGGAGAGACCATTTCCTTGGGCTCCGACGTTAAAGTGTAGGAAGATGTAGTTGCTTAAATCGACGTCTCTGGCCTTTACTTGGCATTCGTGTCACTCTGTACTCTTGCTTGCGTCGGCCGATGCTTTTCGCTTTCATATGGCATCGACTAAACGCCGGTTTATAAGGCTGCTTCTTCGCGTTCTCATACGGCATCGACTACACCCCGATTTAAGGCTGTCTGTTCTCAGAAAAATCCCCCTGAAAAATCCGTAAAATATTTTCCTTAGGACATAAAGTTTTGATATATTCAATAACAATAATTTACTTGGAATAAAAACGAAATTTCATATTTCTTTCACTTTAATGTCGAAAACAATTTTTAAAATATAATATTTTAAAAATATTTTTTTTTAATGAAATGCTTTTCTACAAGCTGTTTTTGATTAGCTTCTCTGGTCCGGATGTAGTACTACATTTATCGGAGGCTAGAACAAACAGCTTGCAAGGCTCAGAAAGCGTACTTCAAAATTTGAAAAGCTCAGTCTCTGGTGAAATATAGACAACGATGCTACCCTAAATACCTGAGGTGTCTAATAACTGGTGGCTTGCGAAAAACGTGGAAGAAAGAAGTTGCCTGGATCCAAAATTTCTTAAAAAACATTGTTTAAAGTATAACTGGAAAGAGTCTCAACTTTGAACCTGTTGATTGCTACGGACACTGCGTTGTTTTCTAAACATTTTTAATAAAGTGTCAATAACTGGTGGGAAATAATATTCCTCTTTTTTTTCGATTCAGCAAGTTTTTATAACCCAAAAACAAGAATCAGCGTACCAATTAATTTGAAGTCTTGTCACTTTCAACTCAATAAAAATTTTGTACATTACCACTGAAACACACAAAAATATTTGGGCAATAATAAAAGTAAACTGTCGGAATTGGTTTCAATATGCATGTAGTTTCTTTCTATCAGCTGTTAGTGAAAGTAGGCAAATAATAAATTATAAACTGCTGCTCGAGATTCCGATTCGCTAGAGAGAAATTATTTAGGACGTCTTCGTCAGTTTCGGCACACACACCCTTAATAAGTGTCGGTAGCCGTAACTTAGGGTTTTTTTACCAAATTTGGAATTAGAAATGTATTACTTTGTCTGAAGAGACCACTGTTTCATCGTATCCTGATATGATCGGCAGAAGGCTGGGTAGAAAATTATAACACCTGCACATAAAATGTATTTTGGCAATAAAATCACAGAAAATGAAGAGAGTGATGCCTTTATGTTTAACATAAAAGCTTTGGGCCCTTCCTTTAAACGCCCTGTCTAAATTACATAAAGCTTTGGGCACTAATTTTACGAACAGTTTGTTTCGAACTCGGAACCAAAATTGGCAGGTCCTATACAAAAATGGGGAGCTTTAGTTCAATTCTAACAAAGGTTCATTCATTGTTACTTTTCTGCACATTTATTTAGACTATGAGACTTATGCGACAAATATTCTTTTGAGATTTACTATAACTGCGTGATGTATGAGTGCGTTGTGTTTGCGACAAGTACACCGTTGAAACCATCTGAAGTACGTAATATATGTACCTTGCATAAAGAGATGGCATCTGACCATGGACATGGATGTTTCTTTGGGTTTGACTTACGACGCTGGCCGTCTTCCTTCCCTGAAAACACTGACCTTAAATAAGAACGGGATACTATTTATACCCATTCCAGTTACTCCTTGTATTATTTAAGTAAAATATATTTAATGCAATCGACAGCAACTCGTGTGAGATATTTTTGGAATTCTAAAATTTCTAATCCTGGCAGACTTTAGGACACAATCTGTTGTACTTGTGGTTGTATTAGCAAGGTAAAGCAGCATAATATTCATTTCCTTAAGACGAAAGTGAAAGGAAATGTTTTATGTGAATTGAAATGCAGCTTTGCGTTGTTGGATGGTGTTTATAGCACGAATAAAGCGAAAAGCGTAAGTAATCCTTTTCGCAATTTTAGAAAACATTTTGACTGGTGAGGTTGCTGACTGGATATATGTGTGCGGTTCTGACCCGTTGTCCGAATTCTGTGGTGTATACGTCACGCATAAAGCATAGCGTGATGCTGTTTCACCTCACTTACTTTCCGAATTCCCGGGAAACTTTGGCATAAACAAAAGACGTACGACTGCATAAAGCCATGAGATGAGCTTTTGATATTCGTTAAACATCCGAAAAGAAAAATTCAACCATTATAAACATAACCATCATTTTACATAACTTTCTATGTATAATTTTTAGTCTATTGGGTATAACCGTTCCCGGAACGGAGCCACTTATGGAAAACATTAACTTATTTTGCATTAAGGAATAATTTCTCTTACATATACAATCTAACATGCTCCTTGCCTGAATTAATATTAGCCCCATCTTGGAGGCAGATACTGTCATTGGTTACAGGGTGCGATATTCTTCTTGTTCAGTAGATTTGGTAATTAATTTTTAATACGCAAAATCGCATGTTTTCGAACATTTTGTATGATGATAGATATTTTCCGAAATTCCGTCATCCGAGGGTAAATGAAAAAGGAAGGTCAATGTTTTCTTTTATTAAGGAGACTAAGAGGCACACATATAACAACTACCATATTTCTCAACATAGTCACCTTGTCGTTCAACGCATATTTCATATCTGTCTATAAGCTTCTGGATTCTTGCAGAGAATGTTTTGTGTTGTACCTTCAGCCACGTATGCACAGCTTGCTCTATCTGGACATCACTTTCAAAACGTCAACCACTCAAAAGGATCTTTCAGACACCAGAAGACATGTAAATCGCACGGCGATAGACCAGGGCTGTAAGCAGGATTTAATAACACCTCAAACCTGAACTCGATAATTGTTTGTTTGAGTTGCCAATGCTGTATGTAAACGAGCGTTGTTGTGCACAAAAATCACATTTTTGGATAATATACGATGTCCTTTTGTGTGAACTGCTGGTTTTTCAGCAAGTTACAATATGACCGAATGTTAATTGAGTCACGCTGTGCTTGATAGTGTACAACGATAGATCTTTTCATATTAAAAAAGATAGTCAGCATTAATTTTTGTGCCGAAGGGAAAATTTTGAACTTCTTTTTGCATGGGGAGCTCGGTTGTTTTCACTCTAAGCTTTGCCTCTTGCTCTCGGGGTCGCAATGGTGGACCCATGTTTCGTCCCCAGTAAAAATCCTCAGTACAGAGATCTGACTCATACCAGGGCAAAAAATTTCTTCCAGTTTCCAGGCGTTGCTACTTGTGCTCATCAGAGTAATGCCGTTGCACCCATCTGGCACACACTTTATGATATCCGATATCGTCGTGCACTATAGAGAATGCAGAACTATGCCTGTTTGTCTTTTGGGCGATGTCAGACAGAGTAACCCAGCAATCATCTTTAATGTGCGCATCGATTAAATCCAGATGTTCATTTGTACGAGAGGTTGACAGATGGCACCAGGGAGCTTCATCATCTATATTCATTCAACCTGCTTGAAAATTTTCTATACACTTGTACACATGTCTCTGCACAACCAGTTGTCTTCCTCATATTGCACAAGCATCCTACGATGAATATCAGCGGTTTGCACACCTTCATCCCAATAAGTATTTCTATGAGGTTTTTATTCCACCATTTGCCACGTATACCGTTATTAACAGAAATGTCTTTAAAAATTTAGTTATTGAGAAAAATTGTATTCAACTCGTAATATGTTAATAAATCGAAAGAAATAGTTCACAGTATAATATTTGTAAATATATATATATTATATCTGATTAAAATAAGTGTTGTTGAGTATAATCGCAAGAATTTTAGCATTGAAAGGTTACAATCGAGAGATCTGTGAAATAAGATATTCATTCGAAATAATAATTCTAAAGATTTCTAATATCAGAATGTACCGGCAGATGGTGTGATACGCTCAGAGCCGCAGTTGGCGTTCAACAAATCGAGATATGCATTCGAAATAACCATTCGAATGATTTGTAATTAGTGCTATACGCTCAGAGCATTCTTTCGCTGTACGGAATGACGCTAAAGATGCTTGATTTTTATCGAATAGCATAACCTAGCTTACGGTGATAGAAGGAACCCAAGTGATTCTCCCTGCGAGAGATAATTCGATCACGTAAAAAGCGAGTATACTTACGAACTTTTCGGATCTCGGTAATTCTCGATATGTTTCCGGGTAGACGAGCGAATTTGCTCGGAACCTATGTTCTCGAGAACAGACGAGCGATTGCGCCTTTCGAATGCATTCGTTTGAACGAGACAGCGTATGAGCAATCAAGAGATTTTTTTCATTCCAATGAATTTGGCGTAATCGAATGTTTCGAGATATTTTTAAAAACGAATGAATCGATTATTTCTACTAGATTATGCCCATCACTAAGTTTTGTCATTTTGCTGTTTAATACAGTTAGGAAAACGCCTTTGAGTAGGCTTTCATTGCAAACACAATTATGTGTACAAAGTGAATATGGACGCGTGACCAATAAATTTGAATACTGAACAGACTGTTGATTATAATGAGAAAACAATTGCACCTCCAGACTGAGTAGGCGAGATTTTGTAGGCAAATTTGGGTTTACGGTATTTGTGTCTTAAAAAAAATCAGCGGATTATCTGCTTAAAAAGCTAAAAATTTAGGATCTGCAGAATAGACCTCGATGTGAATAAAACGCTTGTAAAAAATCGCGGTACTTCTGCTTTAAAAAAATCCCCGTTAAAATTATCAGGCGTAGTTTTATATTTGTAAAAGTTAACAAAAATGTGTTAATATTAGGAACATGTAACCCTATACGGAACCGAAGATCCCGAAGCTGTTGGAAAGAAGAATTTGTTTTACTTTACGGCATTCTCTCAGATAATACGCAAGTTCAAATTAAGGCAATATATTTTGCAGCAATCATGTGCATGAAAAAAGCGTCACACACGTTCGTGGGTCCCACAGGTTTAATTACAGAACAGCTCACTACGTATAATAAATTTGCAGTCGCATAATACCTAATTAAGTTCGGCACCCCATACTAAGTATTCTAACTAGTGTAGTACGGTAATATTGAAAGGAAACTATTTCATTTGGATTTAAAGAAAACTATTTAGACTTACAGTTTCTTTAAATACGAACGTGAGTTTTTTTTGTTTTTTTAATTGTTGGGGCATCTCCCAAAGCAGTAGTTTTTGGTAAGAAATTATGGTTTGGTTTCAACATCCATGCCATGGGTTACACTGTGATTTCCATCTCAATTTCACAGATTGTAGTTTATCACCTTCAGCGAAATCATAGCAAAATTAATGCGGTATTGTGCGTATATATTGCGGGGTGAAAATCTTTGTTGCTGCGTCAGAAACGGGGCAAACGTGTTCAAACAAGGAGGTCTAGAAAATTCAAGTCCACGGCATTAGAGAGATGAGTTCAAAATAAATTTTAGTGACGTCATGTAGAAACCAAGGCGACTGATTGGTTTACAAGATATTGTGTATGACGACAACCCCAAAACTGACGTATCAGGCAGTTTAACATGAGGGTAACATTGCATACGTAGTGAATTCATCTCTAATGACAAGGATGGCCATGGTTTAAGTCGCAAATTCCCACTGCTGCAATGAAGACATATCACGCGCGCTAACCACGTCAGATATAAAACATGTAAGGCGACCTGATGCTGTTGGGATATCACGATCAGAAAGAATCTCCTAGATACGAAGGGTTTTAGAAGATGGGGACCTTGAATACGCCAGAGATTCAAAATCCTGTCAGTGAGTTAAAATATTGAAAAGTTTGCAAAATCCTTTTACTTCAACCGTTTTGACGGTCACAAAGTCAGAAAACCGGTGTCATTCACAATTACTTTTTTTTAGTGTCTTCGAAATTGAATATACTATGTATGCATATATATTAATATATATTAGTTTTCGAAATTTATGAACAGCATGGCATCCACGCCATCTCTATCATGCGCATGATTGCCACTAACAAAAAACTCTGACGATCAACAATTTTGAAGATGCCATATGCGATTTCAATATTTGCATGCCGTTCATCCTGGAGCAGCTGGGCCAAAAAATGTTATAGAAACTTTGGTTGACAAGGAAAATAAAATAAATATGACACAATGTCGCTTTCTTGAAATTGGAAGTGTATTCCAATGAAATATGCTTCTAAGGACGTGCAGTGATTATGCATTCGGCAAATGGTAATGAAAAACAAAATTTTGATTGCACGATAACATTAGAATATATCTCAATTACTGAATTTGGGTATATTATTCATAATCGAAAAATAAAATCCTAACAAATGATAATCTTGCCTATATGAATCAGAAATTTAGTTTACGTACTCAACAGAAAAGAATGGAATAAAAGCGTTTAGTATAAAATGTATAGCACACAATATGGTTTTGACCATACGCCGGCATTTAAGAAAAAACCAAATCAAACTATATGAAATGGTTTTATTTCTTTTTTTTTTGATTGGAGGTTTAACGACCACCGTGAGCAACTCAATGGGCTATAAGCGGTCGCCAGTCCCTAATTTAGGGTCACTGGTTCTAGGGAAGGGAAAGAACCAATGCCGTAAGACAAACACAACATCCATGCCTCACCGGGATTCGAACCCGGACCCCGTTCGGACGAATGATCAGAGGCCATCGCTTAGACCACGGCGCCACCGGGGCTGCATGAAATGGTTTACACCAAATAAGGCTAAAGGCTAAGCACTCAATGGTTATTTGAGATTGGAAATATGCATACAATTAATTGTAAATTTATATAACAAATGTTTTCGATATAGAAGTGCTGCCTAATTAATTCAAAAACTGAAATATATTTATAAAAAATGCTGATGCGTCATTTCTGTTAATAAGAGCAATACGGGAAATGCATTTCTTGAATTGTATTGGTAATATACCTCTTAAACGATTGAAAAAAAAATATTGAAACTTATGAGGCACTGTGCCAAATATTTAGCTTGACGTTAGTCCCGTAATCTCACTAATTTAAAATTCCGAATTCCCACATATCGAAAAATTCAATATCTGAGGCATCATGCCTTGAAACTTCGAAACAAATTCGGATTATTCACATCAAACGACATATGGCTCTGGTAAGATCCTTGTTCGTCCTACATATGCCCAAAGGCCATGTGGGTTGCAATCTGTTTGCCTTTTGCTTTCACATTTGTTCACTGCTGTTTCCTAAATTTAGTTTTGTCTAATAGATCCAAAACTGGCTTAGCCATCATTGTTTCCAAAGTGTCATCTGATAATTTCATACACTCAGTCTACCCTAATATGTATTCTGGTGTGTGAAGTTGTTTCTGTAGATACTTCTCCTTCATAATTAGGTAAGTAAAAGGGCGTGGAAAGGGTACGATTTATATTGGTTATTCCTAATTGTTTGCTTCAGTGTATATTGGACATATCATCAGTCAATAACTCTCCTTCAGCATGGCATCTACTTATATTTGTATATTTATTTTCTTCAAGGTTCTAAAATGAGCTTGGATATTTTTTAATTTAATCTTTGAAAATAATGATTAAATTTCTAATATCCTTTCCATTATTGTTACTTCGTCCAGTCAGGAGGCCCGATGTGATTCATTTAATGGTAATCAATGGATGAGTCAGATTTCAAAATTATTACAAAACATGCAGTCGCCACGCTAACTACTTTCGTTGTGGTATCTGAAATGTTCTTTCAAATCAAGTAGAATAACAGAGTAGTTCAAGTGTCACTGATTGTAAAAATCGAGACTTTAAGCAAAAAATATTGAGAGCACAAAAATCCTCCAAGGAAAAATTTTATTTGCAATTAGGGAAAACCAAATGGAATTATACAATAGAACACTGTTAGGTTGCTAAAAACTTACCAAAAAAGTAAGTAACAAAAAGATAAAAGATATGTATATTTAAAATTAGAAGTACTCCTTGAGGGACTTTGTCAGGCGCGTCTCCTGACGAAGAAATTTATGCTGAGATTTGCTGCTCAATTTGTGTGTATGAACCACTGTGTTGTAATTTCTGATTGATTGAGAATCAAACTTACCAAATAAGGAAGTTTCCTTGGGTTGCGAACCAAACTTACCAAAAAAGAAGTATCAAAAAGATAAACATATGTATACTTAAAATTAGAATCACGGTTTGAGGAACCGTGTCAGGCGCTATATTCCTCGCAACGAATGTTATGTGCAGATTAGCTGCTCAATTTGGGTGTATAACCCATTGGGTTGTAATTTCTGATTGCGAAGGGTTAGATGTAAGCTTCTTGAGTAGTTAACACTTACGTTATATATCTTTTAGATTAAATATAAGGAGTTGCAAAACTGATGTCGCCTAAATCTCAATCCTGACAAATAAAACCAATGCCTTCTTGCCTAACCTAATTTCAACACTATCTGTTTCTGAAAGTTCAACCTTACACGAATTAGTTGTGGGATTGTAATTTCAGCAAATCACATTTTAGCTTTTTTCCAAGTGAGTTTGCTTATGTTGGAAGCAAAACAAACTGCAATTATCCGATTTATCACAAATCATTTCATAGTCGCTTATCAAGGAGTGTAACTGCACCTAAATAACTGTATTGACCTGTTTTGAACGATTTCCTTTTCAAGTGGAATTCCTGAATGTGTGTATCTTCTCAATTTGGAAATTGGTTGTTTTTGTTGGGGATCATCCTCATTTGAGGGTTTTCTGGGGGGCAGGGGGAGTTAATGATAATTGTGTGTTACACAATGATAAATGCGGTCTCGGCCGATTTAAGGTATGGTGTTCCGTTCCCAGGAGGCGAGATATCTAGTACAGGAGTGCAAACACAACACACATGCTTTACTTGGATTCTAACTCGGAACCATGTGGAACTACTAGTTTGAGAGTACCTCAAAACATTCCAGTGAACAGTGCACGCTAATTTTACATTCATTTAATATATTTCTCAGATTTCATTTTGGGATTTAATTACGTAGTTTACTTCACACGTCCCAGCTTTGTCCCTTGAATCTTTTCTTGCAAGCAAACTGAAAACATAATTTGCGCTACAACTTATTTCCTTGCCGCAAGCTAATTGTTTAAAAATTATCTTTCATCACCCTGCGGAGAACACAATACTCTATTCTAACGCAATTGTCTATTAGGATAATATTTCCTGGAATTGTGGAGCACAATTCAATATGTTTCAGCGACAAACATGGCACTCAAAACACAAAGCGTAAATCATTCCTTGAGATGTTTCGCAGAATTATGACAAAAAATACGTGTGATCCAGATTGTTTACAGATTACTCGATCTTTTGGATGTCCCACGTTTTGCAGCTACTAGAATATAAATATGTTTACAACCAATATCTACAAGGAGGTTAGAATTCAACAGGAGACACCACACGCAGTTTCCCGTGAAGCCAATTAGCTGCGACGCCCACCCTCACAGCTGCCATCTTGTTTGGTACAAAACAATCTATTCTGCTGCGTGTGTGAGAACCTGTTGATTCGTGCCCTTACACGTTTCAGTTATTTCAGGATCGAATAAAAGCTTTATTTACAAAAAGCAAAGTTGTGGGCTTATCTACTGCAATAACAGATAATATGGGGAATTAAATGTAGTACGTTCTGGTATCTGGATAATTCATAGGATCACGTTATAGTGGCTTATCCGCAAAATGCCGGGATGTGTTGCTATAGGCTGCACTAATCGATCTTCCAAAAAAATGCCAGGGATTACCTTTCACATGTAAGTACTTGTATTTTTTATATTGGACTAACATATGGTATGGATGTTTGATTAAGAAATATGGTATGGATGTTTGACAGTGGTGGAATTTGGAAATGCATTTTTCATAATAAACTCGTGGGTGTGTCCTTACGTGGATCAAATTTGAAGTTAATGCAAAATCAATCGACTGCGTACACGGTATCGTCATAGTCCATTCGGCAGGGGAGGCTGCAGCCCCGGGCCCCGCATTTTCAAGGGGGCCCCAAAAATATGCAGGATGCTTGAAGAATTGACAGAGTTCTGCAGGTTTTTTTGGTTTTGCCTTGTGAAAAAACATTTCTTTTTCTTTCCGATTTTTTAGGAGGTGACCGCAAAAAATATAGTCGCCCCAGTCCATCCCAAATCTTTGGAAAGCATTACAGAATATTTTTTTGTACACATCTGCAATTGGGAGAAATTTTCATACATTAAGAATTCGTTTGAATCATGATATTTTAATCATATTCTTTTGCCCACTACTTCGATATAATTTCAACAATGTGTACCTAACCCTGAGAGAAGAAGGCGGGGGAGGGGTGTGTTAAAGCAGAACTGAACTGGTATCCATTTTTCAAACGTGCATTTCTACCTTTTCTTGCTACCACTGATTCGTCCATGAATCATGGGAATATGACGGGGATATTTTTTTGGCTTCCTCATAATATTTTGGGAATGTTTTATCCTGGGTATTTTTTATTCTGCCGCCCAATGTGAAATCCTAGATGTGCCACTAATACTGTGGCCTAACAATAATGCCTAGTCCCCGGGCCCCCATCTCCTTAAATGCGCTCTGAGTATCATCTTACCATATTGCAGCTAAAAACAACCGTTTTCATTTTCGAATTTTCTTGAACGCGAAATTACGGCAAGGGCCCTGCTCGATTTACGAGCTTCCTTATTCTTTGCACTGCCCTGGTAACAGAACAGTGAAAATAATGCAATTATTTTTTGCATTGATTGAATTTTTTTCAGGGATAGTAAATTGTTTGTGTATATGGTTTAAAATATGTGATTATAATGCACAAACCAGATTATGGTGCCTTGTATCAGTATTCTTAGATATTTAGAAACTAGTGACAACATATTTCTCAGGAGAATTACAGTCCACGTAATGCGCAGTCTCTCATTTCATGCGAAATCCTGCAGTAAAACATTTTTTTCTAGTATTTATTAACACAGCGGTCAAGAATTAAAGTCCCAAAGACTGTTGCGGGATAAAGATTCAAAGCTTTCAATGAAATGCTTTTATAATCACAGAAAAATGGGCATGACAAGCAAACGGACACGAGAGAAGAAGGCAAGTGGACATGAGAACCAACGCCAGCAGAGAAATTTGCATAACATTAAGAAAAACGCTGTCCAACATGCAAGTGAGTTACAAAACTCAATTGATATAGTATAAAAGAGGAACGGCCATATCATTTCTCGTTGATAGCCCATGTAAGAACCTTTCCGGCGGCTGCAAATGCTTTCCTTATGTCTCATATATGTGTATCCGATATACGGTTTCTAAGTTTCTAACAATAGGGCATGTCGAAGCAGGCCGGTCTCAGCCTCTGGTCACAAGGAACTTGGTTATCCACCATGGGTGGTTTCACGGTTATGAAATCAATTCAAGAATACTGGTGGACAGTCACAAAAGAACGCCCAAGTTTTCTTTATGTGAACAAACCTCGTGAAACCCTTCATGTCTCTAATACAATGGCGTCACCTAGGCCATTGTTTTCGGAGCACTGCGTTGACTCTCAGAAAACGGTATCAACAGAAACCATGTATCGAAGTCTTAAGGAAATTGCTGATTTTTTTTGTGACACAGGACCTACAGTTTGTGTCACGATAACAGCATCCCGAAGGATAACTCGCTGGAATTAGTTCAGACAACAGGCAACCTCGCTCCTAGATCCCAGAGTAGAGGGGCGATGTTATTTCTACAGACGAGTCGAGATTCATTGTAGAAACGAATTCTCATTGTTATTTCATGTATTTTTTTTTTTTGCTCGGAGGTTAAACGACCACCTTGAGCAACTCAGTGGGCTATAAGTAGTTGCCTATCCCTAATTTAGGGTCACTAGTTCCAGCGAAGGGTGATAACCAGAGCCGTAAGACAAACACAACATCCATGCTTCACCGGGATACGAACCCGGACCCCTTTTGGACGAATGATTAGAAGCCATCGCTTACACCACTGAGCCACCTGGGCGGCGTCATGTCATCTGTAACGAACGGGATTCGTAATGATCTCGCAAACTTCTGCGAATGAGATTCCTTCAGATGCGGAGTTCTGCATATCTGGGGTGGCACTATGCTTAACGTTCGCGCATCTCTCCACAGTTTCGCAGGAGACAATATCAATGCTTGAAAATATAGGAACGAAATTCTAGAACTTGGAAAATTAATGTACCTAAATTAAAGCGACAACATTATTTATCCAGTTTGAATTATTTACAGCAGCACACGTACATATACACTGAAGTGCCGGAAAAACTGGTGCAGATGAGCTTACGCAAAATACATAGCAGCGTCACTTATGCACCTACTCGGTTGCCTCCTCCAGTGAGTATATAAAGCAATAGTTATCCTTGCCAGCTATCAGATATCAGAGCTGTTTTCTGCATGAGAATGATAAGTAATAACGATTTAAGCTATTTTCAACGTGGTGTCATACTTGGCACTCGTGAGTTGGGTCATAGTATTTCGGAGGTAGAAACGAAGTTCGGATTTCCACGGACGACAATTGGAAGGGTGTACCGCGACTACAAGAATTCCGGCAAAATCTCCAAATTAAGATACCAGTGTGGCCGTAAAAAGACATTGGGTGAACGTGACCATCGGCGGCTGTCACGAATTGTTTCGCGCGATAGGCGTGCAACACTCTCGCAGGTATAATCGGAATTCAATGCTGGAGCCTCAACCAGCAAGCGTACGGGCTATGGAATGTACTCTGCACGTTATAGGCTTCGGCAGCCGACGCCTAACTCCAGTCCCCTTGATGGGTGCACGACACAGAGTTATACTCCTAGCTTGGGCACGGCAACACCACCACCGTACACTTGATGACTGGAAACAAGTAACCTGCTGTGCTGAGTCGCGTTTTCAACTGTATCGGGCAAATGGAAAGATTGGTTTGTGCCGCAAACCACATGAAGCCATGGTTGCTCCCTGTCAACAGGGAATTTTACCGGCTAGTAGGTGGTCCGTAATGGTATGGGGTGTGTTTAGCTTAACTTTACTAGTACGCCAGGTACGTTTACAAACGTGTGTGACCGGCCAACGCTATGTGCGCAACCTTTCTGACGAAGTACACCCGTTCATGTCCTGCATTCATACTGATGGATTGGGCCTGTTCCAACAGGACAATGCCCCTCCACACAAGTGTCGGGATGTCACATTATGGTTAGAGGAGCATTCATCTGAGTTTTAGGTGTTGCCATTCCCACCCAAGTCCCCAGATCAGAAAGTGATAGAACACATTTGGGATGCCATGCAACCCGCTATCGAACACAGGAATCCGAGACCTCGGAATACACTTGAATTGTGGAACGCTCTGCAGGAAGTATGGTGTGCATTGCTTACAGCACATTTCCAGAAGCTAGTGGAGTCCATGCCCCGTCGTATTTCTGAAGTCCTGCGTTCCCGTGGGGGAACTACAAAGTATTAGACTGGTGTACAAGTTTTACGGCACTTTAGTGTATATCTGTGGCAATGATGAAGACATTTGCTTTATAATACTCAGAAGATTTGTATGCAAAATGTTCTGTTAAAAAGCTTTTTTTTTTTATTGGACGTTTAACGACAACCGTGAGCAACTCAATAGGCTATAAGCAGTCGCCCGTCCCTAATTTAGAGTCACTGGTTCCAGGGAAGGGAGAGAGCCAGTGCCGTAAAACAAACACACCATCCATGCCTCACCGGGATTCAAACCCGGACCCCTTACGGACGAATGATCAGAGGCCAGCGCCTTAGACCACTGCGCCACTGGGGCGGCAAAAAGAAAATCCGTTTCATATTCCGAAATATGTCGTACTTATATCTTGTCCTGGATTACCTTCCCCATTTTTTCTAAAGGCATGTTTATTGATGCCTTGAATGATCTTAATGACGTAAGCTTCTAAAGGCGTGAATGAAATAAAAATAAGGATCAAGTAATTGCAACCGCAATATTAATTGAAAAATAGTTTTTTTTGTAAATCAAAATTAATATTTGGGTAAGTTTGGGAATATCTCCTTCGGTTGAATAGAAATTCAGATATTCGCATTACTAATATTTCAACACTCTCTTTGTTGTATCAAATTCATGTTTGAGAGGTGATTTTCGTGAGGAAAATCTTTCAGTTTTCCTAAGCGTCCTTGTACAACACGTATAAAGCTCATATTGTAATTTTATGAAAGCTAATGTTCAAAGCAATAGGTAGAGGAGAAACAAATGACACTTATTCACGGGTGTAATGAGCCCGTCTGTTCAATTTTTTTGGACATGAAGAAAATTTTCAAATTAGACGTTTGTTTAAAATAAAGCGTCACCAATCAAATGCATGCTCACTAATAGACAAATGTGCATTACGAGAAATCATTTTTTTTTGTATAGAAAATGATTCCATCGCGAAGATATTACTGAAGGCATAATCCAAATCCAACAGTTTGGAAACGAAATTCAGAGGGGAAAATTTAAGTGACTTCTCCCCCACACACATACCTCCGGCAAATAAGCTGTGTGTTATTTGGAGGTACCCATCAAAAGTAACTAAAAAATCATAGTACTCGAAATTATACTAAAACTAACAGACTTTTACAACGGATTTCTCGCAATTGAAGGTTTACCCACACCGTGATCAGTTCAATTGGATATAAGTAGTAGCGTGCCCGAATTTTAATGCAACCCGAACCAGGGAATGGTAGATCCAGTGTCGAAAGACAAACAAAACATCCAAGCGTTATGAGGATTTTATACGATATGCAATATAAAAGTCAGCGGTTATGATACTAAGCCACCAGGGTGACCAAAAATTCATGTTAAAAGCAAGACGAACACGTGCTCGATTACAGTTTCTGTCCTACCATTATGACTTCTTACAAGTTTTAAATCAGAAATGTGGGCATAATAAGAAATATTGATTCATTTTCAGTTTCATGTCTTGTGAAAGGCTAACTCGAAGACATTTTCCTGAGTTCCTAGGAGAAATGAGATTTTAATAAAAGTTGTATATATTATTTTCTAAATAAATTACTAAATCCTTAAAATTCCCTCATTTATCAACAGAATTTGACAGTCTCCACAATCAAAGCAATAGGCCAGATGCAATCGCTCATCTCAAATGTATGGCCATAATTCCCAGGAATAAACGATGACAAGCATATTTAAAAAAATATAGATTATCATTCTATATGGCCCATTTTGATACGTTAGTACTATTTGAACAACCGTTTGACATTTTCACATTTTTGGTGTGACGTCATTTTCTTCATTATCTGGCATTTTCGCCTTGAATTCAGCAAAGAAACATATCTTCCTCTTTTGCAAAACTTTAATAAATATAATTCTGTTACATTACAAAATCACTATGCTTTGATACCTTTCTAAAAATAGTCTACAGTTCGAAACCTTTATTTACATTACTCGAAATGCGGGTTATGACTTCCAATTCTCATGTTTTTGATGAATCTCATTCGGAACAGATAAACCACACTGGTCATAGCGTTTTAAAATAGTCTTAAAATTCTTTAAAATTGGTATATAGTTTAAAAATTAAAAACCTGTTACCAGGAATACTGGTTGGCGTCTTAAATTCATGTTCCAAACAAATTCCATCACCTCCAATTTCCGTGTTTTGAATGAATTTCATCGAGAACAGATGAATCGCATAGTCCTCAAAACTCCGAAAACAATCCTTGAAATTCATCAGTCTGTGAAATTTATTTACACACCAAAAATTAAATACTTGTTACTGTAAATACTTGTTGTTGCTGCTTTTGAAGTCCATGTTCCTCCTAAACCCCTCGAAAATGCAGATTAAACATATTTCGAAAAGTCTCGAGATCATCCTCAAGCAGAAAATGTACGTGCTATCCTTATCACGACAACATGTGCACTGGATAATTTGATCTTACACGGGTTTCTCCCAAACTATGCTAATGGGCATTGAACGATCACGTCCCTTTACACTCTTGTATCTTTCTTTATTGTGCTGCCATCTACGTCTTATTAGTTATGAGAATGGCTGCTTCATCTCCATTCGCCGATGTTTTAAACTTTCGTTTACTTTTTCTATTATCATTTTCCAAGGCTCATTCAGTATATGCGGTTCCTTAATGTTACAAGCCGAATTTCTATTCTTTTCTATACTTCATGATTCCCAGAATCTCATTTCCCAATCATCCTTACGATAACTTAATATAACGGTTTCTTTAAAATTTGGTATTGCCTCTTCTTCCAATTAGTACTAAAGCTGTTTTCCTTTCTTCCTTTTTCCAATTTCCTCCATGTTGCTGTAACCTTATTTTTCAATATATTTTTGGTTGAGCCATAATAATACATTTTTTTATTTGGAGTTTTCACTTCTTGACTATTGGTATTCTGTATAGCCCTGCTTGTTCTAATAGAAACATTTTTTGGTTTGCGTTATCTATTAATGCAGCTGTTGCGGTTAGTGATTGCTCCAATCCTCTATTATGTTTTCCAATTGTGTCATACGCTAGTACCTTCTATATAAGGAAATGCTCCTCTAAATTTTATGTTTTTTTTTTCATTATTTTTTTCATCAGTTATATTCTTTCTTCGGAGTTTGGTTTTGTGTTTTTTTATGATATTATTAATGTATTGATTAGGATATCAAAATTGCTTTGCAATTCGTTTTATCCATGCTGTTTCTTCCCCTCGGTATTATTTATGACTAGTATGCGTAAAGGCTCTTGTAACTAAATTAAACAAAGCATTGGTGTTTTTGTGTTTCAGGATGTATGAGTCTTCCTGCTGAAAATATGTATTGGGCAAAAGAATGTCGTTCTTCCAATCCAAAATAAATTTCTAAATGGTACATGAAACTTTTTAAAAAATGTACTTAAAGGAAAGCATGGAACTCACAGTTTGTAGTTTTATTTAAACAAAAATAATTATGTATATATATAAATAAACTAAAGTTTGTGGATTCCTTTTTATGGAAAAGATATCAACTCGCCGTTTGCTCGGCACGAGGATTTGAAGACAGTTTTCAAACAAATATGTATACGCTAGATATGCAGGTATCGTGCGCTCTTTATCCATAACTGATCAGAAAGTTAGCATCTCAAATCATTGTATAACACTTGTAACTATTCAGCGAAGTACCAAACCACATCAGGTTATTACGTTGTAGTCAGTCTTGGCCTGCTTCGAAACTCTGAGGTCGTGGACTCTTCTAAAAAATCAGAGATAGCTCATTTTCTCGTCATTTTTTGCATTGTTGATTTACCAAAAATCATATTTCTTTAAAACGCAATGAGCTTTACATCTGAACGATTGCCTTCGTTTCTAACATCTGTTGTTTTTTAATATACTGAAAAGAACAATCCAGCAATCTTCCAAGTTTAAGTCGTTATTCCTTGCAAAATACATAAATTGTTGTTAATTAGGTTAAAATGGATGTTGTAAGGAAATCGAACCATCTAGAAACAGTGGCGTCTTTAAAATAAAAAAAAAACTTTCCGTTTTACAATTTTGATGCAGATTTAGTGAAATCTGAATTACGTATGCAAGAAATGGTGCACGTCTTCTTAAATTAACAATGCAATCGGATATACGGCTTGTAAGAATAAGACTAAGATTAACAAAGAGTAGATATGTTGTGTTGTATGGTTCAAATATAAATTAATGCATTTCAAATGATCTCTTTCATATATTTTCGAAAATATTTCAAAAAAACTGCAGATCGGAATAGCCATTTTTGAGGGGCAGAAAGTTGAAGAAAGAAGGAAACCCCGACAGAGGGAAAACAGGTTCATTTTTGTTATGGGATATCTTTTTGTATTGCTTCTCTCTGTAATACCTTTCTCCTATTGTAAAGATGTAAAAAAAATTATATTAGCAAAGATAAGGAAAATAATTTCGCTTTTTGCAATTTACCTACTTTCTTCAAAAGTTCCTCCTTAGCTTAACGACTGGCATATGTCGCAGCTACTGCTCCATTCAGAAGGTACCGTCTGATGTCAGCTGATCTCTCATCCAGTGATGTTCTTTCAACAGCATCGTGCGCCCAATAAAATGAAAATCGGTGTCGTCTCATGGAATGTAGATCGCCTACATTGCCCTGCAGAATGCCTAGTAGAAAACTTCTAATCAGTGTTTTAAAGAAGACGAACTACCATTTAAAAAAATTAAACATAATTCTTTAGACATGAAGATCTACTCCCGCCATATATTTATGTTGCCGAATTTGCCAAATTTAATAGAAGAATAACTACGTCTAATAAATATGCCAAAAGTACTATTAATAAGGGACTAAGGTAAGAAACCAGACAGAATTTATACGTCGCAATTTAGCAGATTGTTAAATTCGTATCAGCATTTATATAATTGGAAACAAATAGCCTATAAAAATGAAAGAAAGCTACTCCGCATTACAATAAACTCCTGAGGGCTAACTTTGGAAAAATTAAAAGTTGTATCCATACTAAATTTGTTGGTGAAATCACGGCAATAATCATGGTGATTATAATGACGTACAACAACAACTTCCTTTTTCTTATGTTTCTATGAAGCAATTTGGAAATTTTGAAAAAGTTATGCATTCAAAGGGGTTCGTTTTGCAATTGCCGAAGACGGTTTAGTGCGAAAACACTAAAGTGAAAGTACTCTACCTTAAAAATGATATATTTATGGTGTTTTCCAAGGTTGCTGGCCTGGCGATCTCTTGACAAAATTCGTTAACTTAAGATCTGTCATGTGAGGTGTACCTATTTGACATACTCGGTACAATATGATTACTTGTCCGCGCGATCGCTTTATTCCTTCCGTGAAACCAGTAGCCATAAATTACGAAAAGGCGACAGCTTATGATTATATGAGTTACTCATGGTGGTCGCTCTACTCCGTGAAAAAAAAAACAGCAGAAAAGGAGAATGTCCAATACTATCCAAATGCACCTGCAGGTTCTCATGGAGAATTCTTTGCAAGAGCAAAATGGGCAGTGTTGGCATCTTTTCGATTTTGGAACAATAGTAAAATACTTCATTTGAAAACATTTATTGCAATCTTCCTCCTGTAATCGAATTTACTTATTTCTTAAATTTAAGCAGAATCGTTATGTGCTTGTATATTGCCGAAATTATGTGTAATCATTAATTAAAAAAAGATCAAACATATAATTTTTTTTTTATCAGAAAATATTTTATTCAAAAAAAATATTCTGATTAAATTCCAAATTGAGCTGAATGAGATTCATTCTTTTTCACCGGTTGTGCGGCATTAGGGTACCCGAAAAGCTGAGTTTATGAATATTAAGGCTTCCGGTTCTGGATGTAACCACTGATTGGCCGTACACACAGGTCAAAGGTCAAACGTCATGTAGCTGGCTGCGAGACAAGCTTTCCTAGCTAGAATGGAAGCGATTTTTCAGTTTCGTGGGTTGTGAAAAATGTAAATAATTTATTTGAAGTATAATTCGAGATACGGTCAAGCGTTTGCGTTAAGTCTGGGTTTGGATGAGCGTTAAGGTTCAACTTCCATCCTATAGCTCCACTGTAAATCCTTATGTGCACATGTTCTCGAAGACTATTACTTTGTAGTGTTTAAAATTTTGAGCACAAATAAAAAAAATCGATAACTAATATATGTCACAGCTCTTATTCCAACAAAAATATTATATTTTTTTAAATTTAATTTATCTGACTCGTAAATATTCCGATTTGGCGCTAGATTGGTCGGTAAGTCAGCTTAGCAGTGTTTATGTCTGCTAAGCTAACTTATCACGCTATCTAGCCAAATCTCTCATTTCTATCTTGTGAAGAAATCTCTCATTACTGTCTTATTTTTCTAATTACCTGAGTCAAATACTAGTAAATGAATAGGGGAAGAAGTGAAATTGCAGCCTTTTCTTCTGTAAATGATCTTAAATCCTTTTGTACGTTCATTTATTGAAGAGAAAATGTGTACATTAGCAGACAACTCCTGAATTTGAGCTAAAGAAACTCCGCTTACTTACTGAGCTCTACCCCAAATAACGTCATTTGTTAAACCGTAACAGCACGTATTTTGTCTTTTCATTATGGAGTCAATTAGGGAGCACTTCCATTTTGAATATGGTGAGATCTGCAGTGATTCACTGATGCCAACTTCTGCGACAGTCACTCAAGATGTTAAAGCCACGCCCAAAGAGTGCGTTTTGCGGTATCGGTCGCAGAAGATGAACCCTAACACTCATTCAAGACAGCTTTATGCGAAAGAATAGGTTCTCTCGCAAACATTGATTATTTACCCATATTTCAGCAAACTCAGAGGAGACAAATTTTAATTTTTGAATCGCGTTTAATGTGTGTAATACTTTCTTGATATTTTCGATAGACACTTATGAGCCAAATGGCCATCAATCCCTTATAATCCCGTATTACTTTAAAATGAAATTTATTTGAACCTTTCAGCGTTAATTGGTGCAGAATTAATAGAATCAAAGAACAAACACTCATCGTCTAAAAATAACCAGGAAGCGATCTAAATTTCTTTGAGTATATTTAAAATGACTCTAGAAAGAGACGTGTGCTTGCTTTTAAAACGAATCGTAATACTGAACAAAGTGATGATATTGTTACACGTTTCAGAATCTTCCAGAATACAGAGAAACATTGTATTAGCTATTCATAGGAAGAACCAAGATATATGCAGTTTCCTTTATTTTATGCAATATTTGATCTTATATCACAAGGTAGCTCTCACAGAAGAAAATTCCACCTTGCTGCACCCAATTGCGTTCGTGTTACATAGCCACACACTTGAGCAATTGAAAATGCAGAAAGTCCTCAAGTTAACAAGTCTCACACGGCAAGACATCTCCCTCAGGGTGTGACCCTCATAAAGCACCAGATCAAATTCATGCTGAAAAATTGACCATTATACTATTATTGCTAAAATATGATTCCTGCAAATACACCAAGGAGACAAGGCATTATGATCACCTTGTAATAGTATGATGGTCCTCCACGTGTTGCCAAACAATACATATAATGCGAGCCATAGTCACTGCAAAATTTCTGAAAGTGTCTTAGGATATCTGCTACCAACAAGTTCGCAGCAGATGCTTTAGTTCTGGTAAGTTACCCAGTATGTTACTATTTCAACAGAAACCCCAGACGTTCCATTGGATTGAATTTGCAGACCAGCCAGCTAGCGCAGTCTTGCAATTTAAAGTAGGCCTAACAATGAGCCACGGTCTTCTATTCGTAAAAGGCGGTGGCCCAGTTTTGGGCCTACGTTAAATTGCAAGACTGTTGTACCTGGGTTGGGAAACACCTAGATGTCTTACTCAGTTTTCACAAACCATTCTCTAAGATTCAGCCAGTGTGACAAGGCGAATTTCCCTGCTGAAGGATAGCACTACTTGAGTGGAGTATCGTTTTCATGGAAGAAAATACCTGGCCTCCAGTGATGTCTAAGTAGCTGGTAAATGCAACAATACCCTAAAAACAGGTATTTGGCTCCACAGTCTCCCAGCAAAACATTACCCAAATTATTACACTTTCCTCACTCATTTGTTTAGTCCGACGGTGTATCCTTGTACCAACATGTACCTCAGTAAATGACACATACATACCCTACCGTCCACCTGGTGCACCCGGAAACAAAAGTCTTCGAACCAAATGACTTTTTTGTGCATTCTTTCAAAGTATAGTTGTGATATTTGCGTGCCTATTGTAAGATCTTTTGACTGTAAATCAGTATGAACATGGACATTCGGAGCGACCTGCAGTTACTAAAACCCATTTCAGCAGGGTTGGATATACCGTATGTTGTGACACGTTACTCCTGTCATTCGCATTCGAATTATTTCCATGAGGAAATGAAAATAATGGCCCTCTCATGAAAACTAGAGGGAATGTTCCACAAGATTTCGGTCTCGCAAAACTCTGTAAAAAGCAAATCAACGAAATTAATACATAAAATGAATGTAAAATATCGTGGTCAATATTATTCGTGTAATAAAATATAAGAAAACATTTTGATTTCATCAGGATAGTTAGTAACATGAAGAGCTGAATTTCCTTAAATGCTATATTAATGAAACATTTGGATTGACTTCGTCGCTCTGAATTATTCTATAGGTAGGCGAGATTTACCAGTAGGCATTGAGAAAATGCATTAAAACCCCGAAACTAATTACGAATTTTGCGAACAAAACAAATGAACAAAATCAAGGGGCTTGACATGTGAAAAAAGAACCCTGTTAGCTTCTTTACCACGTATAAATAATCGTTCGTGGGATTAGCTGGGACTATAGGCTTTAAAGGCATCAAAACACAAGCGTTTTATCCCACAAGTTTGAACTTTCAATGCTCCTATGATATACCCAAGAGATTTTCATAATCAATTTGGAAAAACAAAAGAGCAAAACGGCTATAATTTCTCTAAATATACGTTTTAAATATTTTCCTCCATTTGAATGATAAAATGAATGTTGACAATATCAAAACCCTGCGCTAAGGTTTAGAAACAAAATGAATTCAAATAAATCTGTGTTTCAGACAGAGAGAATTTGCTGAGTGCTAAATTTAGTCTTGTGAAGTTAAAGGTGGAATAAAATTTATTCGTTCTTTACATGGCATCTTAAGTTACTTGTGGAAAAGTTTAGTACATGTAAGAAAGGTTTAACAGTTTTCACATCTTTTTCCGGCTGCGAATACACTAGTCAAACAGAAAAGAAAACGTCTAGTGAACATTCTTAAATTCCAAATAAAAATACATTCCACATGCTATCAGAAGTTCTTCAAAAACGCTTTTCAGCTTTTTGTCCTTATGCATTTTAGAAGAGTTTCCGTTCTGACTGTGAATGGAACACCGATACATGGTGTAAGATATTTTAAAATATTTATTTTAAAAGACATTTTAATCTTGGAATCATTTCTTGAAATTTGGTAACTACCAATGAACGAAAAGCAAACATTTAATCTTAAATTCACAATTCCTGCAGGAAGTTCCATTTTAACTGGATCTTCCAAGAAAGAATTTCTCGAACATACAACCAACACCCAACTGCCACACCCTTATTTTCGTTTTCCGTCGTGAACTGTTGAATTATTATTTTTATTACGTTTTTTTGAAGTACATATTCCACATTGTGATGCTTTCAGGTTTTTATATTACAAATATGAAGTTTACGTTATGAATTCAAATAAGAAAATCTATACAAATATACTCTAATTTTTACATTTTGCTTCAATAAATAATATGATCCTTACGAAAGCAAAACAACCTGACTTTAAACCAAGAGTTTCAGCGAATTCAAAGGGAAATGGCGGCTAGCATGTGCAAATGGGGTGGACTGCAGTTATGCAATCCCGTTTTCAGCAATATTCGGTGCAGTGTAGTTCTGCCACATTACGCTCGTTAGCAGCATTAAATTGCTGGCCAGATGGCAGCAGCATTCATTCTGTTGTCTCTTATCATACGGGATAGCCACCGCTCACTTCCATAATTGATGAGCGGCGATTGGCCCAAGCCTTGGCACATGCTAATGGTTATTCCCTCCTCCCACCACTGTTTGAAAGTTCTCACGACGACCAGAAGCGTTGCAGTCTCAGAAGTGACCTGACCAATTCATCTGGCCTTTAAAACTGTTTTTTCTTAAATCCTTTAATTTCGCTACATTTCGCATCTGAAGAACAAGAATAACACTATTTAACATAGCTCAATATTAAGTGTTATTTATTCGACTTAATAATATTTTCACATACCGTCGTTTGCCTGCGGTTGCTTCGACTTACATAAAGACATGCTGGTGGCTATGTTTTGACTCCTCCGTGTATGTATCGGATCAACTCTTCTAAATATATTTCAGTCACTTGCCGCACTTAAAAAATGATATCACATCGTAGCAGTCCTTCAAGTGCATACCAAATGTTAATAAAATCAAAATAAAAAAAGTAAATTTATCATACCTAATGAATTAAAATTGCCACACATACAATTGGTACATAATTTTTGATAGATATCCCTCACCTAAATTTGAGCTAATTTCGCCGTTTGGAACAAATTAATGGAGTAACGTACATATTTTTAAAATGTAAGGACGAAAGTTATGAGGAATTCACTTCCACGACACTATCCTCATCACAAAGTTCCGATCCGTTCTTTGATTTAATTGCTCCAAATAATCTCAATTACTCTGACTCTGTGAGTAAAAAGATATTGAGTCCGTAAGTACGATTTCCGGGTAAAGGTTTTCAAGGGAAAGCGAGAAGGGTTTAACAGACATGTCGTCAAATTTTGAACAAAACTTTTGCTTCTGAAGAAATCTGACATATTCTACTTTCCCTGCAATTGCTAAATGCCACACGAAACTAAATTATTTTGAAGGAAGTTACGAAAAGGGAGATATACCTTTGTTACAATCAGACTAAATAACAGAAAAGTATTACAATATTAGTCAACCTTGAAAAAGTAATAAATATCAAAAAATAATTTCTGTACGTAACATTTGTTTTATTTCCAGCTTTGTAGAGATACTTAATGGAGAAAAAAGTTGATGATTCTTCATTCTTTATCGTCGATATGCACAAATTTTGTTTTAATTAAACAGCATTTATTCACTTTATCATTGGTTTGAAATAAAAATAAATCTTATTCCGGACCAACATACTATTATTCGAGGAACTTAGCTTGCTGACATTATCACGACAATAAATAATTGGGAATCCAAACCCGAAACAAGGAGTAAAAAGTTTACTTTTCAATCGAATAATTTATAATATACAGCATATCTATAACTAAAAGTAAGTTATAAGGAAAATTATCTCTATCTTAGGAATGAAATTTGGAAACCTAATTTATTTTCCTCTCAAAGAAATTCCCATACCCTTTGCCTGAAATTTGAAATAAAGGAAAACGAAGTTCGGTCATTCATCCTATAACGACTACAATAATTCTATATATGCTCGTATTTTGAAAAGGAGGTTTTCATGATTCCGATGGTCATCGTGGTATCTAAAAACCATTTACAATAATGAAGTGAAACACACGCAATATTATGAAATATGTATTACTTTCAAATAAGACAAATCTGGTTCTCACATTTTTTTAAACCAAGTGATCTGCAATTTTTGTTTAATAAAAGAAAGTTCAACATCTCTGCGGCTTCTTCAACTGACCAAACACTTATATCAAAAAATGAAAACATAAAAAGAAGATTATAATTTGAATGGAATGCTTTTTTAAATAACTCTTCGTATGAGCAGGTTTGCTGATCATTCCGATTTTTTTACTATTTTCATGCGGGCAATCAGTATGTATTTCAAATGTACTGATGGAAGACATTCTGTATAACCAGTAAGTCCTAAAGTCTACCCAGATGACATGTAATTAAAATATAGAGCGTTCCAGTAGCTATGATGGCAAATGTTTATGTTACACAGGAGGTCTAGTCACTTGGCCTTCTGTTTTAAGGAAAGAGAATTTCAGATCAGAGATCATATGCAGAGGAATTTAGGAAGGGAGTGTCTGACCCCAGGGCTTAAACAACCCTCAGAAATAGGAAGCTAGGAGATTTGGGCTAGAGTCCCCGATAGGAAAGTGACACGGGATCACGGTAAAAAGGGGGAGGAAAACAGCTTTATTTATTACCAGGGGCAAGTACCCGGGGTTCGACGGCTTAACGTGCTGATCCGACGCACGGCGGTTATTTAGTGGTTCGAGCGTTCGTACATGCCTGAGATCGAACCTGAGGTCTTCCCCGTGGCAGTCACGAACGTTGACCACTGGGCCCACCCGCTGCCGATAAAGAGAATATCATTTAGTGATATTATATGTGATATTAACAAAAGAGTTACGTCCATTATAATTAGACGTACCTGTTTTCTTTTCATGCAATTTTAGTGACGTGCACTCTATCATCTAACTGTAAACTTTAATGCCCCATAAAATCTGTGTTCTTTTTACTTGTATTCTTGATGAAACTTCACCGTTTCATCCCTGGGATGAAACGGTGAAGCTTCATCAAGAATACAAGTTCATCACTGGGATAAAACGTCAACCTTGCTGTCGAAATTCCCTAGTCTCTCTGGAATTTGCGTATTTAGAAGCAGATGCAGAAAATAATTGCAATTCAAATAGCAACGAGTGAAGTGAAACCAACACTTAAGCCAACGAGCGCATAGGTTGTATTAGTATTGGAAACTTAACTTTACTTAATTCTGATTGTTCTTGAAAGACAATACGTCCAAAAACAATTTACTTCTATCGTTTTACTGCGTTGTTGCCACTATGTGAAGTGAGACCATTCAAAATAAGTCACTGGAACGTGATGTACTCTTGAATTTACCATTCAGAACATTTCATATCTTTTCGATTCCTGGCTTTAATGAATTTGAACACACTCTATACTTTCAAATATAATCTGATGTATCTATAGAAATGACGAAACATTATTTCCTCGAGTGTCATCTTTTCAAATTTAAAAATAAATGATCCTGCGAGAAACATAAATATATGAGACAATGGAATGTGTAGAAAAGGTACAGATAATGCAATATTTAAATTGTATATTTCAATATGAAAAATAATCAACTAATTCATGCACTAGACGTTGGTCAGAAACACCATACAAAAGTCATCGCTCTTTGCACGTTAATAAGTGAGTCACGGAATTATTATCATTGGCCGCCACCGGGAATCGAACTTAGAGTCTCCCAGTTACGCGCAGGATATGCTGCCAGTTCACCACAGCGTCCTCTAATTCTCCAACTTCAAATAGGTTTAACTACCAAACCACTTGGCAAGTTGCTTAATGCATCCCCGCACAATGCTGGGGATTCACTAAAGATGGAAAGCACTAGCAACAGAACAAATATCGAATTCTAAAGACTCACATGGCATTAACTGCCAAAACACATGGTAGGTTGCTTCATGGAGCCTCGCACAATGCAGGGGATTCACCAAAGATGGAAAGCAGCAAATGACAAATAATGAATTCTACAGACTAGAGAATTCGATATTTAAGGTCGTTGTTGTGCAGTGGTAGCATGTCCGGCGCGTAATTAGAAGACCCTGGGTTCGATTCCCGTGGCGGCAGATGAGAATTTTTCCGTGACTCATTTATTAACGTGGAAATAGCGATGACTTCTGTTTGGTATTTCTGATCCACGTCTAGTGTATGAATTTATTACTTATTCGCCTTCTTGTTATTTGTTCATTTGGTGCTTTCCGTCTTTGGTAAATCCCCAGCATTGTGCGGGGCTCAATCAAGCAACCTGCCATGCGGTTTGGCAGTTAATCCCATGTGAGTCTGTAGTATTCGAGGCCGCTGTGATGCAGTGGTAGCATGTCCGGCGCGTAATTAGAAGACTCTGGGTTCGATTCCCGGTGGCGGCCGATGAGTATTGTTCCGTGACTGACTTATTAACGTGGAAAGAGCGGGGACTTCTTTCTGATGAACAATAATGCGTAAAAATAGGTATACCAACATCAAGTTTGCGAACTAATTATAGTGACCAAATCAGAAATATGGATGAGTAAAAGTTAAGACAAATTTATAACAATTAAGGAAAATACAAAATTAAGAGCATTAAGTTTTAAAAGGAAATGTGAAGTGTCTTAACTTATGGTGATTCACACTCCGCAGTTGCACGAAGGAAAACATTTTGATTAATAAATAATGGGTTTCGTTATTTCAAAGAATATATCCAGGATTTTTGACAAAGTAGGTAATTTATTTGAAAAATTAGTTTAATGAATAAAAATTATGCTAAGATTTTATCCAAATGAATACACGTCCGAACTCATGAAAAGTGTGGAACGTACGAACAATTCAACACCATGTAATTTACAGTTCGTGTTCGTAAGCCAGCAGCTGTGTGTACTGTTCGGTGAATGTCATCTGGTGTAGATTGTGTGCTTTCTGTCGCACCCGGCGGTCGAGATGTTCAGATCCGCATAACTGCAGAATTCCAAATACAGTGGCGCGCGATTCATTCCTCCAGCCAGTATCACCAAGTTCCGGCAACAACTAATGGTTCCCGATGCTTTTTCGCCCCAATAAGATGCAGGGACAATCCAGCCATAAAAAGGCCTGAGATGAATCATTTCATAAAGTGTCTACGTAATAGCAAATTGTCTGAAGACAACTCACGGGCATTCTCACCCGTTGTACGTGCTTCTGTCACCGATATCATTCTAATGCTGTGAATAAAACCGCCTGGGTCAGGGGAACAAAACGTTGGTACTTTGCACAGTTTAGTCATTTCATCTCCAACAAATAACATGATTTTGTCACAACCAGTTGTAAGTTTAACCCAAAAATTCAAAAACCTAATCAATTCAGTGAGTTTGGATGTTTTAAACTAAGATGAGTGAGCATATTTTCAGACCAGTTTAATGTCAGTTCAATTTACGTAGGCAATTGGTATTTACGAATAAAATTGGTCGATGTTCGCAGGTAACGGCAAAAGGATGGAGTTGAACTGTATAACAGATATAACCATATAGTACAGCATACAGCATCCGCATCTACAGGAGAAGTTTGACATAACACAACGGGCCAGTCATTGGCAAAAATGGTTTTTATTCTGATTTCAGCGAATCATCTGTAAAAATGGATTCTATTCCAGCAAATATTCGGCAAATGACGGGCGACATCGCATTTGCTTAATTGAACATACCTGTAGATGGGCAAAGGTACTAGTAGCTCGGTGAAACAGGATCTTGCGCTACCAATTTCTAAATCACATTTATACAGAAATGTCGCAAGTATTTAATTTGTTATAAATCAAACAAACATAAGCATTTTATTGTTTTCATTTTTATGTTACAAATTTTTTTATTGTTTTTTATTTTTGAACAAATTCGAAAGGTGCCGTAGAGCTTTAAACCGTAGTTTCTAGATAGCCTTACAGTAGGTACCAATATGAACATAAGATTGAAATTTCTAACAAAGCTAAAATAATTTCCTCATGTTTTAAACACCTGTTCAAAAATCACAGAAATCAACATAAGACAATATATTGCCGATTTATCACCTGAAAAGCTAAACTGTTATTACCAAAAATACTTGCAATTCGCATTTCAGTAGCTATTTGCAGATTAACCTTGATGTGAACATATCGTAAACAAGTACCAGGTCAACAGAACATTCTTCTCTGCGTGATGATTGTTCTTGAAGTACGAAGGATAGGATGATTCATTTATTTAGCGAACGGAGCAATTTCTGCATCGCACAATGGAGATTGTCGCTCCTATTCCTAGCTCAAAACGATGTGAAATAATGTGCACTTCGTATCTAATTGTCTATGAGCTTCGAAGACAATTACTTAGTAAGTGATGTAACTGTCATGCAAAGTGAGTGATGTAAAGTGAAGTCATTCTACTGATTTATCAGTAGATCTACTTATTTTGACTAGTGCCTACTGATAGATTTTCGTAATCTGCTGATCTTTCGCTGTTTCAAGACCGCCTTCACTCTCTGGGACATGCTTTCTAAGGATATCAACAATATTTCACTACTCACGATTTACTGATCCAACGGTCAAAACTCATCCCAGAACTGGAATGAAGATAAAAAGCTTACCAGGACGAAATTTTTCAGCAATTGCTATCTAGTATTTTTTAACATCAATACTGGTTGTTATGAAATACGTTTTTATTCTGGATATTGAATGAGTCTAACATACAAAAGATGTTCAGTAGTTTCGTAAACAACCATTACGAACCTGACCATCAGCTTCATTTTTTTCTTTAGCACGACATTTGTAAAAAAAGATCGTGCTTATGTTACCGGTTTGTCCGTCCGTATCCACGCTATCTCTGCACCTATTTTTCCGATTTGAAAAATTCTTTTTGCATTGGGAAGCTTGAAATATGCGAATGGTGATCCTTCATTTCGTTTTTTTTTACGATGTACAATTTCGCCGCTAGATAGCGTAAATGCAGATGTTGTCGAATTCAAAAATACGAATTATTCCACATATTTGCTTCTAAACATCCGATTGAAAAAACTATTTTATCTTTCGATTCCATTTATGTCGAAGAGTATTTTCGATATAGTTATTTTTCAAATTAGGCATAGATTTTCGCAAGGGGCGTAAAATAAATTACATTACCCCGATAACTCTTCTTCTAAAACTCCGATTTGAAAACTTTTTGCTTCATCGGATGCACCTCGTGATGGCAAATCTTTTGTATATAATTTAAATTTTTTGGTAAAGAATACTTTAGCCACCAGGGGCGTAAGTGTTAATTTTTGCTTCTGGTGTATTTGCCATAAAATCTGAGCTTCTAAAATATCGATTGAAAAAATTCTTTCGTGGACTGATGCCACTCACATCGATAAACCCTTTGGAATATGTCCTTAAAATATTCTACAGTCTCATTGAAAGGGGGCGTAGATGTATATTTTATTTTAACCAATATCTCTACTTTTAGGAGTCCGATTTAAAAAATTCCTTCTTTGTTGGAATGCGTTTTCAGTGTAACTCGTGTTTCATATAATTTCAAAATTTTCAAGTAATTCATAGACTTCCCGCTAGGGGGCGTATGGGTAAATTGGGTTTCCCCCTATGTCTCTGCTTCTAAATCTCCGATTTGAAAAATTCTTTCTACACCGCATGCAGCTTTTGATGGGAAATAGTTTGTACACATTTTCTAATTTTTGTTAAAAATATTGAAAAAGACGTGGTTTGTAGACCAGTGGTACTTATGTCGACAAACCTTTTAGAAACGTTTTCCTTTTGAAAATAATGCATGGTTTTTCCGCCAGAGGGCGCAGAAGCATATCTTATTTTTGTCAATATCTCTACTTCTAGGTGACCGATTTGAAATATGCCATCTTTGTTGGATAGTGTTTCTAGTGTGACATCTGTTTCATATAATTTTAAAAGTTTCAAGTAATTCGTAGACTTTCCACAAGGGGGTGTAAAGGTAAATTGCTGTCCACCTACATCTCTGCTTCTAAATCTCTTATTTGAAAAATTCTTTCTGCACCGGATACAGCTCCTGATGGGAAATCGTTTGCACATGATTTATAGTGTTTATAAAAAATGTTTTGGCCACCAGGTGGCAAAGACGTAATTTCCGCTTCTGATGTATTTGCAGCAAAATATGAGCTTCCAAAATCTCAATTGAAAAAAAAAGTCGTTTTTTGACCGATACTACTCATGTCGACAAATCTTTTAGGAACATTTTCTTCTTCAAATAATACATGGTTTCTACGCCAGGGGACGTAGATGTATATCTTATTTTTGTCAATATCTGTACTTCTAGGAGACCGATTTGAAAAATTCCTTCTTTGTTGGATGGTGTTTCCAATGCGGAATGTTTTTCCTATAATTTCAAAATTTTCAAGAAAATCATAGACTTTCCGCTAGGGGTCAAAATGGTAAATTGCATTTTCTGCGTTATTTCTGCTTCTAAAACTCCAATTTGAAAAATTTATCCTGTATCGCATACAAGACCTGATGAAAAATATTTTTCACATAATTTCTAATGTTTAATAAAGAATGAATTGGTTACCAGGGGGCATAAGCGTTAATTTATGCTTCTGATGTATTTGTAGCAAAATCTGGGCTCCTGAAAACTCGACTAATGTTTTTTTCTTGGACTGATACCGCTATCATGGAAAACACTTTTGGAATACTTTCTTCCTAAAAAAATGCGTGGTTTTCCCACCAGCGGACGTAAAGTCACATCTTATTATTGTCGATATCTCTGTTCCTAAGAGTACGATTTGAAAAAAATATTTCTATGTTGGAGAGCGTTTCCGGAGTGAAATGTTTCTCATGTTTTTCTTAACGCACAAGTCAGCAACCATAGGGCGTAAGCTCACGATTCCGTTTACAGCAATATCTGAGGGTTTAAAAACCCAATTGAAAAACTTCTTTCTTCCGTCAGATACTATTGTTTTCCACCGGTTCCATTGACTTTGAAGAACTTTGATAAATTTAATTTGCGTCAGAACGGATTCAAAAGACGTGCTTATTCCACTCGAAAATTCGGGGTCATCTTTCTTGTTGTGATTTTAGCGACCACTGGGAGCAACTCAATGGCAATCAACGGTCACCCGTTCCTTTCTTACGTCCACTGGTTCCACGTTAAACAGGGAGCCAGTGCTGTAAGAAAAACACAACATTCATGACACACAGGATTCGAACACGGACCCATTTGAACGAACGGTCATAAGCTACCTGTAAGAACACTGCGCCACCGGCGCGACATCAAAAGCTCGGTAATGGTTAATCATCTGGTAATTCTTGGGATTAACAGTAGTTCGTGAAGTACGGTCATATTTGACATACCAATATTTCAAGTGTTCTTTCCTATTGAGATTACATCCAGTAATACATTAAATGATTGAAGTCATGCATTTTTCAAAAAAACATTTTTTTGAGCTCTTGTATACTAAATTCAGGTAAAGGTCTCTGGCAACACTGCTGAATGGTTAAAAAGCTGTCTTTCGTGTCAGTTTCATTGAAAGGAAGTTCTATTATGCTGTATTGAAATTCCATTTTCTTTTATTTGCTAAGCCGGAATGATAGGCAGGAGGGTAAATCAGGAGATAAGGTCTGTGTGTTACCGTGTATTAAAGAAACTAAAAGGCATATATATAACAATTTCCTTTTTTCTCAACGCATAATTTATATCTGTTTACAAGCTTCTGGATTCTTGCAGAGAAGAATGCTTTGTGTTGTTCCTGCAGCCACGAATGCATCGCTTCCTGTACGTGAAAAACCCCAGCTTCACAAATAGACTTTCGAAAGCTTGAAAGTCGCACGGGGCTACATTATGGCTTTAAGCATGAAGTGTTAGCACCTCGGACTTCAACTCGGTAAATATTTGTTGAGTTGCCAATGCCGTATTAGGACGAGCGTTGTCCTGCAGCAACAGCAACCTTTTCGATCACGTTCATCGCCATTTTGTGAGAATTGCTGGTTTCAAGTTGTCTTTCAGCAAGTCGCAATGTAACCTATTGTTAATTGAATCACCCTGTGTTTGATAGTTTTAAACCATGGGTTATTTCATGTCAAAACAAAAAGTGTCAAATTAATTTTCTTTGCGGAATGGTCAACTTAGAAATTATTTTTGCATGGGAAGCTCGTATATTTCCACTCCATGCTTTGCCTTTTTCTATCGAGGTCGTAATGATGATTCCAGTTTCATCACCAGAGACAGTCCTCTCCAGAGTACTGAGATCTGACTCATACCGCTGAAAAAACTCTCTGCCAATTTCGAGGCGATGGATCTTCTGCGCATCAACCAAGTGTCGTGGCACCCATGTGGCACACATTTCATAGAATCCAATATCGTCATGCACTATTCAGAATGCAGAAACATAGCTAATGTTTATCTATTGGCGATCTCAGACAGAGTAACCCGGCGATCTTCTTTAATCATCGCATCGACGCGATCCAGATGGTTCATTGTGCGAACTGTTGATGAAAGGGCCCGACCGAGTTTCATCAAGCACCTTCGTTCTACTAGTTTGACAGTTTTCTATCTACTTGTACACATGTCACTTGCTCATACACTTGTCCTCACTATATTCCACAGCATCCTACAGTGAATTTCAGCGTGGTGCACGCCCTCAGCCTATAAAAGCTTCACTACACTTCGCAGCTCGACGATAGAGTATTCTGAAAAACGACGGGTCATATTTACGTCTTTACAACTGCTGTTAGAAATTAGCGATTGCATCCACCACATGTCAAAGTCACGGGCGCTCCTCTCTCCAAATAGCAATCTGCCGCAACTCTGTTTGCTTACGAAACGAGATCATTGACCTAACATTTCAATTCATCCTCCTTTCTTTCAATATGAGTCTCTTACAATAGGTGTGTACTAACAGAATCGGGCACACCTTTTAAGAAGAAGCAATGGTTATCGTTGTTTTCCTGTTGAAAAAGCATATCAGACGGATTATCACTCGATTTCATTCAGCTTACAATTCTTGAAAAACAGTTTTTTTTTTCATATTTGCAGTCTAGCGACGTGCAAAAATACCATGTTAGCTTTCAAAATATACTTCACAGGTTTTGTCCCGAATACCTTACTGAGAGATTTTCTCTTGGATGATTTAGATATTGAACGATCCGAGAAACATCAGAAGTTTTAAAAAAAATGAGATGTTTCCATCTGATTCCATAATGATATAATTTAAAAGTTTTAATATATTCAATCTCTGCGTTACGGAAACCTATCGCGGTTCTTTTGTTGACACAAAGCTCTGTGTTTTTTGTTAGTCTTAATTTTAATATTGTATTTTCATTTTTATCTAAATGGTCCACGATTAACGTCATCCTGTATGCTCAGTGTTATTTATGACACTAAGCATGTATCGCTAAGCCGTCTTTTTCAATATTGCAATTATCAGAATTCCAGGAGTCAATATGGATTTTCGAAATACAACATCGGAAATGGACCTTTTCGAAACTTACACCATCAAGTGTGGCTGATAAAGGGCTGTAGGGGCAATGTTGAAACGCTCTCCCCTGCTAGCGAATTCAGCATAACATTGCCTTTGTGTTAAGCACCGCATCTAATAATGGTTAGGTCATATCTAAATAGAATGCTCTTTCACTAAGACGGTTTTTACGGTCGGTTTCAGTAACGTAAACGAAATGAGCTTGATGAACGATGGTTTTACGCGATCTCAATTTCGGATTCTTTATTGTAACACGCTTTCCAGAACTTCAAACAAGCCTAGTTTAAATAAAATGCAATATTTAGAAGTTTTTTTATTCTAATCTGTTATGGATAAGACAAACTTATCAGTGCAAATCCCAGTGTCTCTTTATACTCCACAAGGTACGAGGGGAAATCAGATAGTAGCATTCCCTTTTAAAGAACATTGAAAGTACTGCATGTACTGAAAATATTATTTGCTGACGTGCAACGTGACATGTTGTGCTTTACGTGGCTGCAGTTTGAAGTTTCGGAGGCATCATATTGAAGGACACACATTAAAAATATCTGCTGTACTGGTTGAATGGGCAAATACAGTCTGAGAGTCATTCGCTTCGTGTGGCAAAATGGATGCCGCCTATTGACATTCACCGTGAACTTCAAGCTGTGTACGGCCATAGCATCAAGACAGTGCAGCTGGTGCGAACGTTATGTCGCGATTCCGTTGTGGTAGACTGAATGTTAGTAATGAACCATGGACCGGATGTTCCTTCACATCAGCAAATCATATCGGTGTAATTGAGGAATGCCTACGCGAAGACAGCTATGTGACACTGCATCTCCTGGAAGAAAGTTTCCATCTTTCGCAAAGCACCGTATGGAATATTGTTCATGACTATTCGGGCTATTGAAAATTGTGCAAAAGATGGGTTCGCGGACAAATGATAGAGAACTTCAAAAATAACTGCATCCGTTATGATTCTCTCATCCATCTGCCTTACCTCAGTGAGCATTTTGATGATTTCTTGCGGCACTGTATCACCGGGGTTGAAACATTGATATTACTCAACACTTATGAGTCAACGGCCCAATCCCTTGTGTGGAAGCATCCAGGGTCCCCCTTGCCAAAGCTTCAAGACATATCGCAGCCGTAGAAAGATCAAGGCAACGGTGCTCTGGGACTTTCATGGTATACTTCTAGTGGATTGTAAACCTTTCACGACAAGAATCATTGCTGCTGTTCGTCAAGCTACACTGAAGAGACTGAAAAGAGCTGCTCGACGAAAAATACCTGAGATGTCATTCTAACGCGCACGTTTGTTAAATGACAACGCTCACCCGCTTACAGCTCGTTACACAGTGAATGTGTTGGAAAGATGCAAATGGGAAGCACTGCAATATCCGTCCTACAGCCCTAATCTGGCTGCGTCGAATTTTCACCTCGTTCCTCGGTTATAGCAGCACCTTCGTGAGAAACGATTCCCACCGTAACAGCCCAACGAAGCGTACAGTGAAACAACTGTTGCATGGAGAACAGTCATGCCTTTGTGGACTACGTTTGGATGCCCGGATTTCCGTTTGGACAAGTCTTTCAATAGACAAAGTGGCTACCTTGAGAAATAGCGTACGGATCGCCATATATCAGAGACATACATACATTTTCATCATATATACACAAAATATATGATGATGGGAATGTTACTTTTTGACTTCCTCGTACCGATAATCCGCATGGTAACTTTTGAACATCTCAGATTGTATGAGATGAAATATCATCGCATCTAAATTTCTGTCCGACTCACGTATCATAAAGAGATTGTCCACTGTACTGACTACAGCCTTATTTATGTTCATGAGAAAACATTTTGAAGATCTGGAGGTCACACACACAAACAAACACGCGCGCGCGAGCGCACGGGTCCGCACTAGGTCCTATTTGCCAGTTTTCATCAAAGGCAGAAAGTGATGTACATACTGTTTCTGAAGGCCGACGCACAAAGACGTATCCCAGAGAAACTGTTATTTTAGTCACTCATTATATGAGCTAACTCTATTCAATAATAGAATATTTCATTTTATAACGAAGCGCATTGCAAAACAACAGCACATTATACGAAAAATAACTGTGGAAACAAAGAAATCTCGAGATATTTTTATGTTAATTATTGATTTCTTATAAACAGGTAGAACATGAAAACTACTCAATTTCCGAATAACATTTGAAACGGTTTTTATCGATACCAGGTGGAAAAAAACGTTGCACATTTCAGAAATGTCTTCTTAAATTTTTTAGGCTTTATTAATAATATGAGTCCTGAAGGATACTTATTCGACAAATAAAATATTCAGTTCTTTCCACGAAATAAATAATTTATAACTTTCGCCTGAATAAATGAACACCTGGATGAGAATACCCAATTATTTAGTTTTCCACACAAGATGCCATGTCATTACGATAACAAAATATTCTGCGTCCGCATGTAGAGAGCAAAATAAAGCGTGTTTAGAGGTGAAATAACTTTACGGAATATCGATTCTCGGAAACCAACCCTCTTCACCTTTGCTTCTTTTTTGTCAAACTTTTTTTATGGACCGGTGGATATTCTTCAATATTACAATTGAATATAAATAACTCCATATTAATAGGAAATTATAGATATATGCAGTAGAAACTTTAGGAAACATAAAACCAACCTAATAAAAAATAAAAACTTGGCCCTTTTTGTTGCATTTTTCAAAATTTTGAATTATTTCTCATTTGGTCAAAAATGCGACACTCTTTCTTCTGCTAATTTACTGGTGAGCATGTCTTTGTTCTTTTATAGAAATTTTCGTGATTTAGCAACTTACAGAACATTCGTATCTAAAACTACGTAAAATCACTTGTTCTGGGTGCTGCCATAAGTAAATCCTGCGCAACAGTATATATTTATTCTTTTCTGCAAAATCAAAGGCTGTAACATAATCCACAAGGATACAGTGGCGAAATAATGAAATCACCAGCACCCACACTCTTCAGCCTCAGAAGGGAACTGAGGCATGCCTTGGAGCTCCAGTTGACGTCACGTAATTACCGTCTCATGCCGAATTAAACATTTATTCCTTTCTTTTCATTTAATCAGGCCACTGTGCACCCCGTAATGCAACCCATCGTATCAGAAGCACACTTCCACTAGCAACATTCTTTGTTCTTTTTGTTTTTACTCACCTGCCTAAGTACACTTAAAGGACGAATTATTACGTACTCCCACTTAATAGCGTGTGGCACCATCTTTCGTACGCAGGAGAGCATCGAGAACTGGTGGTACGAACGCAATGAGGTCCCGAAACGGAGATTCAGTAACCGCTGACCAACAATTTAAGAGTGCTTGTAGAAGAGCAGACAGAGATGTAGGAGGGGATAGTTGATCACGAACAGCTCGTTCCAATATGTTCCATAAATTCCCTACGTGGTAGGTGTTCGGTGAGCGAGAGGGCCAAGTAATTGTAGTGTGCTCACTGCCATACTTCTGGAGCAAGCAGGTGTCTTTCCGTGACCGATGGGGTGGAGCGTTGTTCTGTTGAAAGATCAAAACTTGGCACGGACAGAGGAACATAATGAAAGCTTGGAGATAAGATGGTCGGCCGGGAGCTGCGCAGTTGCACATAACCGCAACCTGTGACGTAGGAACCAAGAGGAACCTTGGGATCCAGGTCGAACGACGTGAGAGCTGCCCAAAAAGTTACATCGCCTCCTTCGGACTTTTGTGCCCCAACCTGGTATGCGGGGCCATTGCTAACAGCTGTCTATGCGCACACGCTGCCTGTCATTGGCGCGATGCAGTGTGAATCGGAATTCGTCAGACCATATGACGCGTTACCAATCATTCATGCTCTAGTTTCGATGGGACTTTACAAACTTCAGCCGAATAATGGCATGATGTGCCGTAAACATCGGGACACGATGTGTCGTCGACTACAAAAGCCGAGTTGTGCTATGCGTCTACGGAATGTCTATGAGCATATGCTTGTAAATGATCTTTAATCAAATTGTGACGTGATTTGCTGCAAACAAGCCTTCCGGTTCGTCTGTATATTACGGGACCTATCGTCGGCGTTCTCCATCATCCAATGCACTTTTGCAGCCATATTTATAATGTTAGCATATTAGTCGGATTTCATGTACTCCTGTTACACACTTGGTATGGTTTGTCGCGCAAATCCTAACAGTTTCGCTGTTGTGCTGATTAAACATCCTGCCTTCCTGGCTCCCACGAGTTGATCTCGATCAAACTCACTAAAGTCTCGTCTTCGACCGATGCTGCCACTTCACGGAATGTATTCCTGTGCGTACCGACTCACTCTATTTATTGTCCCAACATGTTTTCCGGCACACCACGATTCACTGCTGTCTTACTGCTTTGAGTATTTTCACCGGGGTGTACTTAATAATCTGTCCTTTCAGTATACATAAAGAGCTAAGTAAGATTCCAAATTAAACGGTGTTAAATAGCCTTCTTTCCGAGCTGACTAAAAAGTCCTTTGACCTCTGTTAAAAATTTACTTTGTTTGGAGGTTATCAGTCTTGCTTTTCCAGTTGCATTTCTTCTCTTCCAACAAAAACTTTACCTTACTTTGAGATTACCGTTGTTTAAAGGTGTCATTCAATCGAAATCATTCGTACTTAGAATAGATTTTTCGCAATAAAAATGACTGAGCACATCTGCTGTATAGGAAATACCTCCATATTGAACGCACTTTAATACTAAATGAACAAAATGCTTATATATCGATTTCCGTTCTTATTTTCATTATTCTTTATCGTGCATCTGAGAATTCCTGATGTAAAAATGCTGGCAGCTCTTCTCGTTTTGTTATTTGTGTTCAGGTAACGACGCTTTCCTTTGTTCATAGTTTACTTCAATATGCATTTCTATTTAAGGAAGCTAAGTTTATCGATAAACAGAATTCAAACATCAAGATTCATATTCTGAAAGCCTTCCACGTATACCTCAATCCTTGGCAACTTTTGTACGCCTTGATATACACTTCATAATTATTGAGCGCATGGAAGCAACTTAAAATTATTTGCGACCAGGTGAAAACATACTGGGTTGTGGCGCAGTGCCAAGCATTTGGGAATAGTTTCCAGGCACCCATGACGCACCGTGAACCCAACCGAAAGACGCCAGATCGACAAGGCGAATCTGAACATCGTTTCAGATAAAATTCTCCTCTTCATGACTGTTTTTCCGCAGGCACAGTAACATGTTCGCTGACGAAGAAAGCTTCTGTTTAGTCGAAAACGATGACCACATATGTGTAAGACAAAGATATGGAGAGAAGCGATGGAAAGATTGTATTTAGATTAGTTCTATAGTCATCAAAATTTGTTTTATAATTCCACTTATGCTACATTCAATGTGATAACCACAATGCTTCTTCATAATTTTTTTCGCCCCATCTGTCAAATATTTAAATGTTTATTTAATAAATGATATATTTTCATATTTTAAAAAGGAAGTCACATGCAAAACATAATAATAAAGTTTATAACTGACTTTTGTGATTTATTTATAATGACTGTAAAGGAAAACGTAGGACAGTTATTAAATAAAAAATAAACGGTAGAAAATAATTGCGTTTGAACGTATTAAGTACAAAATTAAAACTGATTTTAGAAGCTGAATTTAGGTTCCACAGAGAAATGACTGTAAGTTTGTGTCATTTATTTCGATAAAACATGTTAAACGCACTAAATGCTTGCCTTGAGTGTTATTTGTGTTAGACATCTTACAGCAAATGCTGTCAATCGAAATATCTTTCTTCTGATAACCTATAGTCTTCGCTGGACATTGGAGGTGAGGAGCGTCTATTCCCGTGGGAGAGGAGCGCGGAGGGACCATCACTGTTTCTTAGTGTCTTCTGCCAAGCTTCCCACCGTCAACTAGACTGTGCGCCCAATTTTCAGTATCTCACACCCCATTCTTTCGATTGCTAGGCTCAAATCTTTTATTTTTCGCAAAGCACAGCTGAGTGTGTGGTATGAAACGGAAAGTCTTCCCATTAGTGTGATTTCTAATGTGATAACTCATTTTCCGGCAATAAACTGAATATTGTAACCATATATATCTTGTTATTGGATGCATCTGATATGGTATTTCTGAAAGAACGTTAAGCTCCATTTCCACAACAACAAAATCTGTTGATTAGTACACCAAGCTCTTCATGTTAGAATTGTATTACCCAAAGTAAAACTGCGCCTCACCAATGGCGTGACTAGTGTTGTATCCTAATTGCTATTAATGCGATTTTGAAAATAAAATGATGTAGTACAAAGAATCTGAAACAGAACTGCAAAACCTTTTTTTTCTTTTTGAAAAAATGGAAAAAGGGTGTTTCGCAGCATTACCGTTTTGTGTGTGGTAGCAAGCGAAGTCCTGAAGAGTTGCGCAATTGTTTCATGAACTTTCGTGGTTCCATTTTTAAATACAGAAAAATTCAAAGCATGTTTGAAGAACAAAAGAACAAAAATTGAGGTGACGTACGATTGCCGTGTTTTAAGTAGGAGGCGTAACTCTTGCAACTTTGTATTGTGATTCTCAGTTTCAAGACGTCCTATTTTCGATATTCAGACATTTGTGAAATATTTTTTTTAAACTGGAATGAAACACTGGGACAGAATCTTCGAATTATTCCAATATAACAATATTCGAAGGTAAAATACCACAGAATTTATTTCAAAAAATATGTTTTCAAAACTTACAAATTGTGTTCATTGTTAAAGACTTTGATCTTTTCTTTTGAATCTTGCTAGCGATCAACACTCTCAGCTCCATACCCGAAGTTTACACTACCATGACTCAAATGATTATTATGTTGTTTGTGCTAGTCTTGTTCTGTCCCTGCCTCCATTCGTCTTAAGTGAACAACAAACTGAAGCAAAGTAGCTTTTCATCCGCTCCAAAGAAGTTGTCGCATTGCTCACTATATAGAAAGGAATTCTGCTATGTTGAAGTGGAAAATATCACACATAATTGTGTGTCACTAAAAGCGTTTTAGCGTTTTCTGCATGATTTAAAACTGAAGCCCAATGCGTTACTGCTCTGTAAGAAATGAAGTAACATAACACGGAGTTACATGTTGTTTTCCATGAATGGCAGAAGAAAACAGTTTCTGGAGGATTCGTTGGTCCCATTTATGATGAAGTCTGATATTTACCTTCAGAAGATGTTGAAGTATGTGAATGCTTCTTCTTCCTTTTTCAGAACTTTCATAAAAATTTCTGCGACATAACTTTAATGTCTGTAGTGGTGGACTTTCTAACGCTGAAAGTCATACATCAAAAAAGTTCTAAATCTTTTTCTTTAGTAGTTTTGGTTGGCAACCAGTGCACATTATATCCGTAAGTAGATAAAAATGGATATTATCAACTGCCGCAATTATACACAAAGGATGTCATGTGGTATCATCGGCGAAAAATTGGAAATAATGGGTTTAACATAAAAGCACATGTGTTTATACATACACAATATTGACAAAAGTCACTGGACACCCCTTCAAAATCAAATGAACATATCTGCAGCGTTGTTAAGAGGTGCGGTACAGCTGCAAACGGTATAAAAGCAAGCCTGTAGCTGATCGCAATCATATCGCACTGTCGGTTGAGTGAAAATATTGCTGCGGGAGAGAACTGACTTTGAGAAAGGAAATATTGTTGGTATTATGTTAGTGGGTTGTCAATAAAAGTAACCGAGAGGCGTTTAAACGTACCCAAGAAAAATATTTTGAATTACTGAATAAATAGAAGACAAATGGCGTGCCTGGAGAAGAAACGTAACTGCAGACCAAAGAAAAACAGTGACAGATGACGTCGAAACCTCAAGAGAATCCTTACAACTAATCAACGGAGTACTGCACAAGACCTCTGTGTACAGGGGAACAAAAATGCTGGAACCTCGGTATGTACACGTACCATTCGAAGAAAGCCGTGGGTTACCGTGGTCGTGCGGCTGCTCATAAGCCTTTCATCACCACTCGGATTGCTACTCGTCGTTTAGCATGGTGCAAAGAACGCTTATTGTGGACCTTAGATCAATAGGAATGAATCCTGTGAACTGATGAATATAAATACACGACCCCTCAGTCTAATGGCCGTGTATGGGTAGGCGGCAGCCGGGGGAACTCTATTTACCATAGTGTACTGTTCCTGTGGTCACGTTCGGAGCTGGAAGTGTACTCGTATCGGGGTGCTTTTCGTTGTAAGGTCCCGGGCCATTGGTTATTGTGGATAAACATGTTAACAAGCACGTCTACCTTGATATTCAGGACAGTTATGCCCTACCTATTCTGTGGCAGTACTATGTAACCGAACCTGGTGGGTACCAGCAATATAATGCACCGAGCCATAAAACAACGACTGTTACGGCGTGGCTTGACGATAATTCCGTATCGTGTGTGGACTGGCCGGCGCAGAGCCCTGATCTTAATCTCATTGAGTACCAATGGGATGAATTAGAACGCCGCATAAGAAGTTTACAACCAAAGCTTGCTACTAAGCAACATTTAGTGGTAGCATTATGTACTTCATGGAAGCGCATAATACCTACCAAAGTATGTCAATAAATGCTATGTTTTGTCTCTCTTCAAGGTGTCCGGTGACCTTTGTCAATATAGTGTATATTCCATCAGATTAAATGCGCAAGAATTCAGCATTGCTTGAAATTGAAGTTTTTAACCACAAGTTTTAGCAATCATGTAGTTTTTGTTCAATAAATAAGAATGACGTTTTCAGGTTAATGAGAAATAATATAAATTTAGTAAACAATTATTAAAGCAATACATGTGGAAAAAGTGACAATTTATATATATTTCCGTCATTTAACAGAATTACATGCGAATTTTGAAATATACGTACATAACAGCTTTACGGCAATGCATAGTGTTTTCCAATTTCATTGGTATCTGTGTGTTTTTCAAAAGAAATGCGGAAGATTTTCGCAGTACATGATATGTAAATAAGAAAAACAAATAATTGAATAACACTTTCATTTTAGTATTAGTAAAATAAATTTAATTTATGAAACGTATTATCGTGTTTTTGTGTTGTTGATTTTTATCATACAATTTGATTGACGGCCTTCGGAAAGCAGCTATTTTATTAGCAACTCAAGTCAGACTCTTGAGTTTGTGCTTCCCTAAGTTCTTTTGGTTATTGCAAGAGCGAGTACTGAACTGAAAGCACAAAGGTTAGCACTGGTAATTAAGGAAATCCGGAATTTTCAAATTCAGAGATTATTTTGGCTGCTTTTATTTTTACGGTACTGGTAAAGGCCAAATTGCGGCCCGCCATTCTATTTATTACTGCCCTCATATTTTATTTCATTCAATAAATTTGATTGTTAAATTACCGGAATAGCCACTATTGCTTGCATACTTAAACGTCTCCGTTCAATTCCAATTGTAATTGGCCAAAATAGTATTTATACCCTCACGTAGAAAATTTGCATTCCTCAATTATCACTACAAGCATTAATACCTAATTAAACCTTCCTTTTCGTTACTCGTCTTTTTTCATTGTTAAGGGACGCACAGGCGATTTCTTCCTTGAGCGAGTATTTCATCCATCTCCCTATCTTATGTCCAGCCGGCGCTGCCACTGTGACGTCACACAGAGGACACTATTCAAGTGCTCAGGTAAAACCAGTATTTTGAGATCCGCAATCGTACACTACGCAATAATTGTACTCGCGTAGTCTCCTCGACTTTCTCCTGCGTGACACACTGCAAGTAGTTCAACCGCGAACACGCACTAAAAAAAATAAACAGCCAATTTAATTCCATTGCTTACCACTATCCAATTTTAAGCACTACAATTTTGAAAATGCGACATCTTCAGAACACATATTCGCTCTAGCTAATATAGATCTAAACGATTCGCCATGAAAATCTGTAAGCATAATTCAATCGACGCTGAGGCTATTTCAAATCAATCACTTTTATTCTCACTTTTATTCTCATAATTTATTGAATCACTTTTATTCTCACTTTTATTCTCATAATTTATTGAATCACTTTTATTCTCACTTTTATTCTCATAATTTATTGAATCACTTTTATTCTCACTTTTATTCTCATAATTTATTGAATCACTTTTATTCTCACTTTTATTCTCATAATTTATTGAATCACTTTTATTCTCACTTTTATTCTCATAATTTATTGAATCACTTTTATTCTCACTTTTATTCTCATAATTTATTGAATCACTTTTATTCTCACTTTTATTCTCATAATTTATTGAATCACTTTTATTCTCACTTTTATTCTCATAATTTATTGAATCACTTTTATTCTCATAATTCCTAAAGTAATGTTTTCCGTCTTTTGTATTCCTATTGTTTTAACGCTTTAATAGAGTATGTCCTAACGTTGTTGAATTCAACTTAAATAATTAGACTGTAACACAAAATTAGAGATTTTTCTCGTTACTTCAATAGCCAAAACAACAGGATTTAGATTGCTAAAAATTCTCACGTGTTTCAGAAATGCATCTGCACATACAGGACATTGGTGTTTGATGCACATTATTGCCTAGTAAAATAATTATTGGTCGTTCCTTCCTGGCTCAATTGTTTCATCTTTGTATCTGTTGTTATGTGTCCAGTAAATCTGGCTTTGCAATCTCGTGTCCTTCTTGGTGTAGCATTTTGGGTGGCCAGCAGTGTATGTCAGGGATTTCGTCATCGCTCGTTTAGTATGCCCACAAAGATATCCTAACTTTACTCCGTCACATTTCTTTTCTCTCCCGTTACCAAAACGAGACTGTTTACAAAAACAAACCGCGAACACCTGACAAAATTGAAGGTCAACATCAATGATCTATAACAAATATTCGCCTACAAACTTTGAAAACATTTGCAAGACATACTGTGAAAAGGGGGAATGCCTGTGTTCAGGAAGACGGTGGCCTTTTCCAGCACTTACTCTAATATTTTACGTATGTATGAATTCATTCTTGCTTTTATATTGATTGTTTCACTACTTATTTCTTGCATTACCATACTTATTGATGTGTTCCTTGATCTTACTATCAGGTTTTCTATTGTATGGTACAACCCTGTATTTCAGGTAAAAAATATGAGTCCTTTCTATTTCCAAAATTTAGACAATTCAAAAGATCAAATTAGAGAGTACTAGAACTGAGAAGTGGTTTAACCATACACAGACACCTAGCAATAGAGCTCACAGTGGTGACCAACGTGCGGTTGATTGTTGTGGTTAGCGTTGGTTGTCATGACTGGTATCACAGCAATAAGCAGTCACCCAGTACTCCGTCCAATAGAACAGCATTGCGCGTTTGACATAATTCCATATGCATTATGAGCCGTAACTGGCTTCGCATGGGGTTTTACAGCCGGAGAACAACGAGAGTAGTCATGGGGATGCCCAGTCACTGCAAAAAATGTGTCGCATTGGCCAAGGATATCAGAATTGGACCCTAGAGAGATGGAAATGACGTCTGGAATTATGGGTCTCATTTCTTTGTGGACACTGTTGACGAAAGTGTTAACATATTGCGTAAGCAGCAAGAAACTTAATACTCTGGTTGACTAGCTGGGATTCAAATGGGCGGTGGATCTAGGGAGCTTCTGTTTGTCAAATTCTATGTCCGTTGGTTATCATCCCACTAACACTAAATGGTGGACGATACAGGAACATTTTCGCCGGCCATAATCATCCATATCTGCAGAATCGTCAGCCGGACCCTACTGCTACCTTGCAACAGGACAACGTACCGTGTCATAAGGCTCCCAGAACTACTGATTTTGTTTGTGGAACGCGCTAACGAATTTGCTACTTTGCCTTGGCCTATAAATTCCCCAGGCTGTACCCCAATTGAATATTTGTGGAATAAGCTCGAAAGGGTTGTGTGATCTTCTGATGGCCTTTCACAGAATGAGCGTGAACTTCCGTAGCTGCTGAAGCTGAGATGGTCAATTTACGTGTGGAGAATATCCTATACCTTGTAGAATTTTTCCGCAGTGACTGCGAACCGTGATTGCACGGAAAGGTGTACCAACGAGTTATTCATTTGGTGCTCCATGATAAGTACATAACTTTCTGCACAGTATATTGTACAGGTTTTTAAGAAATAGCAGAAAATGCTTATATTGCTTTGAGTTTATTATCTGTAAAATAGATTACATAAACGGTATTTTCAGAAATTGTTTTGTTGGCGTGTGCGTCAGAATCAAATTTGGTCTCTCGAAAAGCGTTAGGCTTTTCCCTACTGTAGCATGCCCATTTTGCTGATTCATGACAAAATAAGTTGTTAAGTACACAAATTGTATTGACTGTATACCATGTTATTAAAATGATACTTTTCTGAGGGGGAATCCCTGTAAACTTTAAAAAGAATGTAACGATTCAAATTATCATAAAGACCGAAACGAGTTTATGTGTGCTTGAAGGTACCAAACTTTTATTCTTGTTTTTAGATATATTCTAACCAGGAAGTAGCAACGTATTTTTTAAACAAGTTGATTCGCGCTATAATTGTAAACCGCAATTATTTTCACAGAAACAGTGTTTATGTTTTAAGATCTATGTAAACTTCAAAAGCAGAAGCTACATGAATTACAAAAAGTGTGATTTGCATGTACGATTTTTTTTTCGAAGTTTAACGGCCGCTGTTAGCAACTCAATGGGTTATAAGCTGTAGCCAGTCCCTAATGTATGGCCACTGTTTCCAGTGAAGGGTAAGAGCCTGTACCGTAAGACAAACACGTCATCCATGCAGCACGGGGATCTGCAATCGGACCCTATTTGGACGAAAGATCTGAAGCCATCGCTTGGTCAAGAGCTCCACCGGAGCGGCGTGCGAATTTTTATGATTCGTTTATGTAATTTCTGATCCTGAAATTCTAGAAAAAAATTTATTTTTTCTGAATTCTTATGAAATGCAAAATATTTTATATGCGTGGTGAACTCAACTGCTGCGTTCAAGATGTTTTAGGTTAGGACAGTTTTCGGAGTGTCCGAAAAACTGAACATTACTCTGGCATGCGTTATTGTTCCAAATACGAACAACATGCGTGCGCATTTCCTTCAAAACCATGAAAGAGCTGTCATTTTTATGTAGAATGCACGATAAGGTAGTTTATGCTATGTCCAATAGCAATGGAGCTCTCAAAGCGCAGTTTAGTTATTTCGCATACGCAGTTGTATTTTCCTTTTGATCTTATCCGTCAAAAAAAGCCCTTCTCTCAGAGGAGAAATTTTCCAGCCATTCAGATCATTGATGTTCTATGACATTCACAGTCTAAAGTAAAAATATGAATAGCAGAAATGGAAATTTTCAATAAAGATACATTTTTTGCTACAGGATGGAAATATAGATCATTTCTGTTGTACTACTTTCTCATAAGGAAATCATACAGTAAGCAATTCTGAAGAGTTCGTATCGATAGATGTCTTACGAAAAACCATTTTATTAGTCATTCAAGCAAAAAAAGTATTAATGTATACATTCAAGGCGTTTCATTGAGAAGACTCAAAATACAAATGCAGAGGTACAGAACATTTTTAAACTCCGTTTCAAACCGCATTAGAACTATCCTTAAGTAACAGATATTTAGAACCCTCAATATCAGTCAGAAATACATAACGCTCACTGACAGACGTAACTATTGTGACGTGTGTATCAAGACGATAAACCCGCAGCGATACTTTCCGTGAATGTAGCATAGTCGGTTAGAGCAATTTACTCCTGCAAATTTTTTTCCAATCCCATCAGTGAGGAATTCCTGATTTCACACTATGATGCTGGGAAGAATTTATGGACTTCACTACAGAAGATTACAGGTGTAAGTTGCTTTAATAGCGGCTACATGGTGCAGACATGTAATTTCAACAAATTTAAAAGATACATGATACTGAACGCTAGGCTGGAAGGAGAAAACATCTAAGAATCAAACAACTTATTCCAAATCTGCAAGAACGAGTACATCGAAGGTATACAATAAAATTTGTGCAGCAACCAAAACAAGCCGTCAGTGGTGTTCCTGTGGACCCCAATGACTCGTAGTTATTCGAGGGCAACAGCGGATGGTGACGACTGCATTTGGTACCAAATTATATCTACTGAATGAAATAACAGCGCAGTGATATAGCGGTAAGGAGAGTTGAATTTCAGCTTACACATCTAGCCCTAATATAGCGCAAGTGTACTATAACAGCAGACGAATGGTCGACTTCATGAGCCAATCTTCTCTGCTAAACAGCATTAAATTCACGTGAAGTGTGCACGTATCCCCAAATCTGGAAACTTGAGTTCGGAAAAAAGGTTTCTGGACCTGATGAATTACTTTCACAGTTAACACCCGCAGAACGGTTTGCCGCAATAAAGCGTCGATCGCAAGGAAACGATGAATTCCACTTGCCTAGCATTTACTCTTCAGGCTGGTCGACTTGGTGTGATAGTCTGTCCTATGAATCCGTGGCGCAAAAAATTTCCGTTAATAACTCTGGAACAGCGCTTTTATACACGCGGGGAAATTTGGGTTTATTTCCTACCAGGATAATTGGCATATGTACATTTCCTTTTCGGACGCAGATTGCTATATTTACCATAATAATGCTCCATAGAACTAGGCTTCGATAGTCAAGCAGTGGCACACCAGCATGATATTAACTTCTAAGGGTTAAACTGGCCACCGCAGTCCCCGAACGTAACACAAATAAACATTCGAGGAATGAGATTGAGATATCTGTTTGTAATAGAGAATCTTCTGCGAACATTCGGAAATTAACCAAACTCATCTCATCCTCAGAGTTGAACTTCACAATATAACGATACAGCACCTCGCTGATTCCTAAGTACATTGAAACAAAACATTTTCTGGATGATAGGGCGACACGCTACGAATTTAAGCATGCGTTCCTAATAAGTTGCTTCTTTAGCGTTTAAGAATTTTATTATTTAGTAAATCGACATGGATTATTGAACTTCTAAACATTTAATGGTGGATGCCGTGTCAAAATATTAACAAGAGAAACAAAGCAAGATTTTGTATTCAGTTTAATACCTAAGAAATTTAATATAAGAAATCTTAAAAGATAAAAATTTTATTGGTAGACTTATATTTCTTGTTGTGTATATCGCCTTTTAAAAGGCATCTAAATAGAAGTCAAGTCCAATTTTACCTAAAGCGTAATTTGTTCCCGATTTTCAATGCCATCTTCATAAAGAACCTAAAATGTATCAAAACATATAATAGAATATATGGCACTGCACATGCATGTTGGAAACAGCCACTCGCTCAGGAATTTCTTAGAATTTTCTTAGTAATTATCAGTGGAAATGTAAGCGAAAATGGAAATAAGGACTTGTTAGTTTTAATAACATTGATTTCCTTGAGAATATGCCTGGAGCCATTTGGGTCCAGCATAACGTGGGGCACGAACAGAAATTACGCGGAGAGAAATGTCGTTTATACTCTATCTTTTACGATACATTTTTCGGACTTGTGTAAATTAAATAGTGATATCTTACTTCTTTGTAGTTACAATGTTTGAGGAGTAAATGCATATAAGTGAGTGGGACAGGTGCGTCACATGGTTATGTAACACGCCCGTGCTCTACTATGTTAAGTATGAATGAGATTCTCAGAATCTTGAAACCGATATCCACTTTGCTGAATGCTGGAAAGAATTATGCCGAAAACATTGTGCGTGTAATCCCCAAAAGCCAAGATTTGTGGGATGTGTAGGACTTCTGAAATACCACACGTGTGTACTTTTCATTTCATCCAAGTTTTGAGTTTCCATATGAGACAAAGTAGGTGCACTGCTTTAAGCTATCATCTCTGAGATATATGCAACGCGACACCTCAGGAAGGGAAACACCATTTTGTAAGATAAATTCCACTTTGGTGTACATTTACTGTTAGAAATTCTATTACTGCCCACCTGGCCCAATGTAATCGCACACACCGTTGTATCCATAAGAAAGGGAATCAAAAAGCGTAAACTTCAGTACTGCGTGACTCATAAGAAACGTCAAAAATGAATCTCTATGTTAAATTTCTTTTTTGCGCTATATCCATCTAGTTTTATGTATCATTCACTTCAAGGTTTGTGGTGAACTTAATTGTATTGTGTAGACTGTTTATCTTTCGCAAGAAATCATTTAATTCGTCTGAATTTACAGAGACCCAAGCCCGTAAAATTATGAGCACTCTGAATATAGTGAGAAACTACAAGTGTTTCAAGTTGGGTGACGACATCTACAGGTAAACAAACTGAGCACCAATGGGTGGACCTTTGATTTGAGTCCTTGCGGAAGTTGTAATGAGACCACTAAAATACCTCATGTTTGTATATTGTATTAAGAAATCATAAGAATGGATCCGTTTGGCTGAAAAAATATCCTAAATATGGGAACATCTAGTACACGGAAACAATTTCGAACAGGTAGGGGGAATTGTGTGCAACACATAGATGTCAGAACTACGGATGGATTGTAGAAAGTTTTAATTTTATTGCAAACGGAATGTTCACGAAAAGCCTTTGGTAATGCCATCACACTCTGAATGTGTGGCTAAGTTACACCAAAAAATGCACATATTATTTTCATTGTTCTTTTCCTAGATTTAGTTATACGTGAAATAAAATTTCAGGTCATGTGTTAAGCCTCCAATTAAAAAAAATATAAAACTTCTAATCTAATGGAGCACCACAGATTGCACCTGATGGTACTGAAAACCGAATGTTGATAGCAGTTCAATTACTATTCTCAGGGAGATTAGAACCACATTTCCCAGAAGACAGAATATCATACCAAATTGAAGGAAAATTCATGTTTCGACATGCGGAAAACAGCAAACCTTACGCAAAGAGTCGCAAGGTCACTTTTTCTGCTTTCAGAAATAAATGCTGATATCAATGAACCGAAGGTTTCCGAAAAAGACGCAATGCAAACATAAGCTGAGGCAGCTGAAAAACGGGTTGATAAAACATTCGCTCGACAGTCAAACCCCGACAATCTCTGGAACTATGTTGTGATACTTTCCATTCCTTATTTCTTCGCGGGTATTGGAATAATGCCCTTCTGAATTCCACAATGAGGCTAATTTGAAGTTGTGGAGCGATGTGTCTGTGATGCCCTATCGTGATAACCATTCGAGAGTTTGGTTCCAATTTTGAATCATGGAGGTGGATCCCTGATGCTATACAGTGACATATCATGGTATTCCTTAAGGCCCATTGGTTATTCTGCAGGAACGTCTCGTATCTGAAAATTACACATTCATTCTCGGGGACCAATTACAACCAACAACTCAGGCTTTGTTTTCTTATGACCTTTCCTTGTTTCAAGAAGATGATGTATCCATGCATTTTGCGAAACTTGGATAGCAGATGTTTGCGTGTTATGAGGATGAAGCTACCCTGGAGACCACAATATTATTCGACATTTGTGGGAATATCTGAATTGAAAGGACACATTGCACCTCGACCTTTAACATCACTGTCACATTAGGGACATATTCTTCTGTGAGGAACATACAAAATTTCTATAGCATATTGCATAACTTGTATAAACGTATGTGTATAACTTACAGATCTTTAATAAAATGTCCAGTTGCTTCTGTCTTGACAGCCCACGGCGGTCCTAGCTTAAAAATAAAAAGTTATCGTTAAACTGTATGTGTTCCTATTGTAATAAGAAACCTCTATCTAACTTATGAACTAAATTCTTTAAGAATGTCTTTTACGATACAATGCAGTATGTACAACAAATTAGTACAAAAAATATGAAACACTACAGTAAATAAAAATTTGGTTTTATTTTGATCACTCAGATATTTTATATCCCAAATACTATTCGCACTTTTTTCGGATTCAACTGATCTAGAACTGACTGTACTGTGATTATACACAGGAAAAATACAAAATATGCAATTTAAGGGCAGAATTTTAGATTAAATAAAGATTTTATTACTGATAGTTTCTCTGTTTTGTCATTTCTTTTATTGACCTGAGACAAAGCAAAATTTTATTGTACCAGTGAAATGTTTGTTAATAATTGTCTGCTATCTTCCCAAATCTCAATTAGTGAAGCTTACCCCGAGCCCTTCTTATCTCGCTCTTTCAGTTTAGGGTAATCGATCTTTTAGCGCTCATCCTGGTCTCGTTTAAATTCGAGGCAAATGCAATCTTCTATTGCGTTTCAGATAACTATTACCCGTATGAGAAAATCACTAGTTTTACACGAATCAATATCCGCTGTTCTGCCATTTTTCTCATCGTGTTAATTGAGCAAGATGGCACCACCTTTCATGAGAGCGTGGAAGCATTTTTTCGAAGAAGAGAGTCGTAAACCTCGGTTCATTTCTGTTTTCGTTGTTCTACTGTTTGAAGTCAATGAACACACTTTTTATGACATTGTTAACGATTTGAACACAACACGTTTCTATTGCGCGACAAAAAAGGAAATAAAGCATCCCTATACCACATATAATTGAATATTGAGTTCACATAATATCCACGTAAAAATGTAATGATTTGCTTTACCACTTCCTTAGAAGCTGATGTGGCAATATCACTAACTGTTTCTCTAAATGATACTTTGTAAAATCAAATAACTGTTTGAAAAGTTGATGTTTAAGATGTTTCACTACAAAAACAAATTTTGAAGAAAATTATTTGTGATATTAAATGGCAGCTCGAGGGAAGTCAACCCAATGCAGGTGACCGACGAAGACGGATTGGAAAGAACCAACCTCATCTGCTAATATTCGTGTAATAATAAACTTGTACGCTGCTACAGCTCGAACCTGTATGCCAATGGTGATGGGCACTGCACGTCTTGACTTCAGCTTGTCTTTCATATTGTTGTCCCCAATATTTAAACACTGGAATCATTTCATGCTGCCCAGTGTTTCTACGTTTTCACTGCACTTAACAAATTCCGTTAGCTGCTGCTGTCCTGTTTAACTGTTGTTTTCTTATAACGTTGGGTGTCTTCCCGTAAAGTACGGATGCCGACCTCCATTCTCTACACACCAGATAATTAAGCGTATATGTGTTCCAAATGCATGTCATTAGCTTCTCGAGTTTGATGTCATAGCGGCAATCTTTAGGCGGGGGCTCGAGTTTCACACAGAAATGAATTTACAGCAATCTGTGTAGCTCGGCGTTTAACTAACCTTGATACGGGGGCTCCAAGGATAACCAGTTTGCAATATGTTATAAATTCTAAAAACAACAAATCTCTAAAATAGGGTTAATATGTATTGTTAGAAAATTAAAGATCCGGCTTTGACAATTGGTAATACGCTTTTCAGATGAAGGAAAGGCAGAATAACTTTTTCGTAGATTCTATATGGAAATGACCAATATTGAAAAAGTTGGAATTCTGAATTTTCCATTTCTTCGGAGAAGAAAATTAAAACCCATGATGCTGTTACACGATCTTTCCAATGAAAACGATTTATTTAAATAACAAAATTGAAGTAAAAGATTTGGAGCTTCGAATTTAAGTGTGGTTGCATTAAGATTATATACGTCCGAATATTCGAATCGACCGATCTTTTATTTTCAGAATTTGTGTACTTCTCCGTTTACCGATATGAATGGACTTCCGATCAGGTTCTGCGAATTTTCACTGATATTATATGAGAACTTTATTATGTCTGAGAGACCCAGGTACACATTTTACTGTGTTTCTTACAATTTACAATGTGTGTCTGGCCTGTATCGTGCAGAAATGTTCTGGTCACTTTTTTCTGATTTCCCAGTTGCATGAACAATGATTATGGACGATATATTTGCATAATTCCGCAAAAGTTAACGTAGGAAAAAACTTCATGCACAGTTCTTGAAAGCGTTTTTGATAAATATCTATGTCCTGCAATTTCAGTATTACTGTTGTTCAACTGAAATGTTACTACGGCAGAATTGAAATGGTGCAATCTTCGCGTAGATGGTCATAAACGTTCAAGTATTATTAAATTTTCAAGCAAGCTACGCTCAAGGGAAAACACTTTGGTTAAAAAATAATGTATTCTCAGTTTAGCCGATTGGAATGACCTGACCAAAAATATTTCGACGCAGGCACCTCTGGGTTTAATATCACTCTATGTGCTTACTAACAAGTCTCGTATCTTTCTTCTATATTAAGAGCAAAAACAGTATCGTTAGAACGATACTTCTGAATGCAGGGTAAGCAAGAGTAGTTCTTCTTTTAAATGCTACATCAACTTCATTCCGAAATATAGAAAATGTTGAACACTGTAAAAATTGGGGAGCAGAAAAGAAATTAAATACCTTGGGACAAGGGATTGTCAAATTTCTGAAGCTTATTATCGTTTTGCATTTTTCAGCGTCATTACCAGAGATCACTGTCCAAGTTCAGATAAAATGAAGAACAACATTACAGAAGCGAGACATTTGGGTTTCGTAATAGATCATTCTCATTTTCATTGGCAACTTTGTTTAAGAAAAACACGGGGTTATAGGATTTATACACAGTGAAGGAAGATAGCGTTAATGTAAGACGATTAGGAAATGGAAAATTGAATTTTCTATTAAGAAGAGCTTCTCATTTTAGCTTTTATTAAGACATATATTTTTCAACACATGGGGGATAGTACGAGCTTCTTTAATTTTCATGATATCCAATATATCTACTGCCAACTTTAAAAACAAAACAAAGAAGGAACATTTCTTCGCGAGTTCCAAAAATGTGCGAGTAGCATAACGAAGCCCAATATGTAATTAGAAAAGGCCTATCACCTTACAGTAGTGATAGAAAAATGACTGCACAATTGTTTTTATTCTGCATTAACAGAAATACTTTTTCTGAAAGTGTGGAATAAACACTAGGTTGATGCATAACTTCCTTCAGTTTTTTCACCTCACTTGTGGAATGTATTACATCAGAAGGGGAAATGGAATAAATCAACTATGTATCCCTCCCATTGTTTACGATGGTGTCACCAACGTCTGGGTAGGTCCGCAATGTCATCCTTGAATCTTGAAAAACTTGTAAGTTTTGCCGCGAAGAAATCATCATGGAAATTCTGGAGATCAACGTCATCGTTGAACGTTCTGCCACGGAGTGCATTCAACAGAGATCGAAACACATGATAGTCTGAAGGGGCGACATCTAGGGAATAGGCCGGATGTAGAAGGATCTCCCATTTCATGTCCTGAATGGCCATTTTAGTCTTGTTTGCACTGTGAGTGCGAGCGTTATCATGTTAGAGAAGGACATCATGGCGCCGATGCGGCCGTTTCTGCTGAATTGCTCCCTTCTCACGGCGGATATGCTCACAATAGAGTGCAGCGTTGACGCTCCGATTCCTAGGCAGGACTTCTCAGTGAATAATGTTTTTAATTTCCCACCAAATACACAACATGATCTTAGCAGGATGATGATCATGTTTTGGACGTAGGGTAAGTACCTTGTTTAAGCTTAACCATTCCCTCTCATGCCTGAAATTCACGTACATCGACCACATTTCATCTCCAGTAACAATACGTGACAGAAAAGGTTTGTGTTGCTGAGAACATTCGCGATAACGGGCGAGCAAGGAACCACATATGGCAACACGATTATTCTTGTTGTTCTCAGTGACAGTGTGAGGCACCCCAGAACCCAATTTCTGGACCTTTCCCATACGTTCCAGGTATCGCACCACTGTGGCTTGATCACAGTCGATCTCGGTTTCCTATTCTCGTGTGGTTTGACGAGGATCCAAGTGAATGAGTTGGTTCAAACGATCCTCATCAAACCATTTGCGGGCTGTGTTCGAAGCAATAGCATCCTTCCCATTCACAGAACAAATTTGTCGAGTAGAGTTGGCGGCTGTGCATCCCTTGTTAAACTCGTAGAGTAGCAGATGTCGGAAATGTTCAATCCTCTCTACTTGACACTCCATACTTCCGGATCTGAAAACCAGAAAACCATTAACCACAATCATACAACGCAATGTAATTTAGATACACGATTGTACCGGCTACATTTTGTATATGATTTAGATACACCATATTACTGGCTACATTTTATATACAACTAACCATCTGCACACTCACTACTGACGTGGGAGACACTTGTGAAATAAAATGGCATGAACTTATGCATTATCTCAATAATTAAATTGCCTATTTTTGTTTCATTCATATCCGCTGTGATATGGAATGGGTACAAAGGATAGTTCTTTTCTTTTGCGTAGTGATTGAGACAGCAATTAGGTACCTATAAATCCATGTTCCAGAGATTGCAGCTATATCCATAACGAGTTCCAGAATTTATTTTGGTTTCACATGATGCCATATAATTTTTATTGCTGTTAATGCTTTTCAAAGAAATAGTGTGACAAACCCATTACTCGGTTTAATTCCTGGTATTATTTTCACTGTATTCGATGCTTTAACTTGAAACGTTTCCTACGAGAAAGATTTACAACTTTATGTGTTTCCTTAAAAATGGATAACATTTTTTATCATTTCGAATATCATTTATCATATCATTACATTGTCAGCACAAAATTAATGAAATTCGGCAACAGTTTTTCTTCTTGGAGTAATTTCGTTGTCACAGAAAATTAGAAAAAAAAGTTATTGATAGTTGTGTGTTTTGAATTTAATATCAGTTACATCTTGTCTGATATACATAATTGCAGTTGTTTGTTCTTTTCATTATTAAATTTGAAAAAAATAGAATAATTTAAAAGGGAAAGGTTTTTTAATTTGCCTTCGGGTACAGGAGTTTAAATTATGTTCATGGTCATTAGACCAGCAAGGATTGTGAAGTATAATGTACAACTGCCCACCGGTGTGCAAACCTGCAACCTACATTAACAGGCAGATGATAATCTCTTAAGGATAAAATTCATTATTTTCCAAGAGGAAGCTTACCCGGTTACTTTACATAGTGGTATATTCTGGTGGGCACCTAAGATCCTGTATCTCACTTCGCTAAAGTCGGGAAAGGATACATTTTTCTAATAGAGACCTGTTCAACAATTAAACTCATTGGACATTCTTAAGTGTCAGTGATCACTCATTTAGAAAGCATTTTACTACAGACATACACTCTACTCATACGATTCCAAATAACGCGCAAGGTCAAAACAGCTGCCCAGTGGGTAAATTAACACAATAGGCAGAGAGGGAAAAATTATTTCCTAGTTAAAAGAAACATCCCCGCAAAATAAACTAAACCTCTTCATGTGCTTTTCGAAACAGTAACTCTAAAAGAGGAAGTGCCTATTAAAGACATTTGTGAGATAAATCTTGAAAACAGTTTCATTCTCCAAATTGAACTAGAAAATGGTATGCTCTGAACGTGAGAATAAATACAATTTTTTCATTGAAGATCTGATGAAAGAGAACCCCATCCTTAGGAATCAGCGTCACAGGTGTGCCGCTCGCGAACAATTTGTTCGAACAGAACGAATCAGCTAACTAAGTCATTGACAAACTAATCGTTTCTGAAAAGGATCGATTAAGCAAAAGAGATGATTCTCTGAATGAAGCAGCCAGAATTAATTTTTACTAGACATCAAAATTTCACCAACATAAACCTTTAGCACCGAAATCTCACACGTAGACCATTTGTGTTTCTGGAAGACTTCCAATGTAACTATACATATTTAATAATGAAAATGTTGAACATGTAGTTAATTCCTGAAGTCTTTGCAAAGCCATCCGATCGACGCGTGGATATTTTTTAACGACAGATGTGAGTAGCTGATTAGGTAATCAGCAGTCTCCCGTCCTTAATTTTGGGACACTGGTTCCAGGGATGTGAGAGACCCAGAGCCCGTAAGACACATGCGAAGTCCATGCCTTAACCTTATACCAACCCACACACATGAGAGACGGATGGTCAGATACCGGGACTCAGAACACTGTGCCACTGGAGTACCTCGTGTGATTATTCACCATTTTATATGAACGTATGTTACACAAACACCAATAAACGAAGTATTTAATTTGAATCTGTATATCTTATCGTTTCGTATGAGATCATAAATTTTGCCCGACGTTCTTTAAAAAAGATGTCTGTATTTTGTTCTGAGATAATCTAACAGTTATATATGCTAACAATAGTTTAAGATAGGTGCTGAAGCCCATTCAGTTTAAACGCATCGACCTGGGAAGCTGTAGATTCTGCTTGGTCCCATTTCCTTCAAAACGTGATTTGTTTTATGACATATCAGATCCCACAAAGTATTACTGAATTCGTGTGTATAACTGCTCTTTCATGTTTTTCTTCATATATTTTTTTCGAATTTTCTCCATATACTTCAGCGTTTAATTTAATGTGTGGTATCAAATTCCCTTTTAATATTGATAAAAATTAGTCATACATGTGTTTTATCACGACGTTGAAGATGACTTGGGGAAGAGAAATTGTAGAAATGTAGAAAAGTGGTTCAATCTATGAGGCTTAAAATGTATATTTGTGTAGTGTGTGTGTGTGTGTGTGTTTGTGATGTTTCAACATAATGCTGTTGCAGGAGAAAATTCATTTTGGAAACTCTTAAAAACATAAGCAAATATTAATCCAGTTATTACATGTGCATGCGGAAATTCTTGCATATATTACCACCACCAACTGTGATAATTTAAGTCTGTTATACTTTTAAAATTATGTTTTTAAAATACATTTAATTCAGCAAGGTGTCTTATAATATGCTGGACATCAAATTACAAAGATAAGGGGATGTCACATAATTAGTAAAGTATGTATTAAATTTAAAATCATAGATGTAAACAATATGCTTTGCAATAAAACGTGTGTATAGCCAGTATAGAACCGTAAATTAAAATGTCTAATTAATCACCTAACTATAATAATAAAAGGATATTTTTAGAATGTAGAACTTTTTCTCAAGTAAATTGAAATATCCTCTACAGATCGTTATACCTGATAATTTCGACTCATTCTGAACAAAGTAATGAAATATATCTCACATTAATCTCATATATTCAGAAGAAATTTCCACATTTCCTATATTCTTCACATATATTTTTGAAGTACCGTATAATCCATGAAGTTTTCATAGGTTCCTTTTAAACTATAGGCAGCAGCTGTTTAAATCAAGAGTTTTCTTCAGATTTGATGTATTATTTTTTCTTCAAACACATATGCCTGGTGATACTTTTAGAATTAATATTTAATGCCGTGATTAAGCAAGCATTACCGTTTCGTAGATATTATCAGTTCCTTATGTGTAAAACAAATTATATTAAATATTAGTCCTTAAACTTTTCATTGGAGAAGAAAAACTCGAAATCTTAAGAGCGCCTTTGATTAGGCTTTCCTTTTTAGCGTTACGTTTGTCTCATTCTGCAAACATCGGAAATCGCTTTAACAGGTGAAAACATAAATAAGGATTGGGTTATAGAGCAAGTATATATGTGTAATGTTCTTGTAAGGTTGTTGTCACCTTCAAAAATGATTTCTACTTATTGGAAAACCGTACAAGCAATTATCTACAATTAATATACGACTCTTTTGAACATGCAGACAATGAAACGATGATTGCTTTTTTGTAGTAAGGTCACAGGCAGAAATTGAAATTACTTCATGTTCAATTGTTTAGTGTCGTCACTCCGAAATGTGTTCTTGCAACTTTGTTCTCCTGACTGAGGGGCATTGTTGCTTTAGCGCTGTTTGAAACACGGTCAGGATTTTAGCTGCTGTAGTTCAACAGTATTTCTAGTTCATTATTCGTATAACGGCCCGTATGTAAGCGACGTAAGTACCGGGAAGATGTGGCCTTAGCGTTTAAATCTTACAGGATGTGCAGCGTTCTCCAAGCATGCACTCTACCTACAGAAATCAACATCCTCTTAAGAAGAGTACAAGCGTTAGTCAGCAGACAATAAGACAGCTTATGCACTAGGCAAGCATGGAAATTTGACAAGTTAGGCAATAAACCTAAACAGAGTGTCTCTAAAGTTCCCACAGTAAACAACTCCAGCAGACCGATATCGAGGAAAGAAATGGAAGTCCTAGAAAAAGGAGCAACATTCTCATTGCTTCTGAAACCGGATCCTACGCATAGCACACGGGAGTTATAAAGCACAATTGCCTTAGTCCCTCAGCAGGAATTCAGCAGAATTAGGAATTTGGGAAGTGAAAATTTCAAATCCACAATCGAATGATATCGTAAATTCAATAGACAAGATTTGCAAGTACTGCGCAGACTTCAGAAAGATCCTAGTAAGTAATCACCCAAACGGACAAGACGGGGCAAATTGTCGTCATGGATGCAATAGAATACGCAACACAAATCTATGATTTTATGAACGAGTCAGAGCCCATAGCAATCCCTAAACACCCGACTAACCTTTTGATGAGAGAGACGTCAATAGAAAATATCGAGGATATCCCTCTGACACTCAGAAAGGCTTCGAAGGTAACCTCTGGCGCATGTGTCGCCCTACTTTTTAGACATTTTAACACCATAATCCATGCCACAACTTAAGACCGATTGTAGCCAAAAACAATATTTATTTATTTATTGTAAGCGCATCCCTGCAGACGGTAAATCTAGTTACAGGAATTGCTATATTTATATTTACAGTGATAATTACCAAGTGATATGTACAATTTTGCAAAGCATGCTTTATGAAAAAAATATTACTTATAATAAAAATATCCAGACATTCTTGAAGTGAATTGTAAAGCCTATAAATTTTACATAACGGATAATTTTTTCAGCATCAGTTCTGCAAAATGGCACTGGAAATAGTTTACATTTTTTTGTCTTCGGTAAATATGTGACACGGAAACTTAATTGGTTTACAGTAACATCTATCTCTCGATTGATGATGCCGTATACCAACTTGAGTTGGAGAGACTTCCTTCTCGATTTCTGAGAGGTCATCTTGATGAATGTCAGAAGGTCAGCAGTCGGGATGTCCGCTATATAAACATCCGTCGATTTATAAAAAGTTGTCGAATAAACTTTTTCTGAACTTTCTCGATTTCATTTACTAGAGATACTTGGCAAGGACTCCAAATGGTCGCCGCATATTTCAGTGAGGATCTGACCGTAGTCTCAAAAATGCGAATAAGTGTCTGAATATTCCAGTAATACTTGGAATGTCGCATAATAAATCCAAGTTTTCTGTACGCTGTATATACAATTCTTTTGATATGACTTTTAAAGTTCATGTTCGAATCAAACGTGACTCCCAAGTCCTGGACGTCGTTTGTCCGGGTAAGAGTACAGTCGCCAGCTTTGTAGTAAAAATGAGTTGGTTTTCTTTTTCCGCGAAAAGGAAACGACATCACACTTGGAGATGTTGAGATAGAGATGGTTTAATGCACACCACTGAAGCAGGTTATAGAAGTCAGTTTGAAGAGTAAGACAGTCATCAGGAGTCTGTACATTGTGTCAAAGCTTGAGACCATCAGCAAACAAGACACGTGAGCCATGAATGCAAAAAGGAAGGTCATTAATGTATATGGAAAACAGGAGTAGTCCTAAATTAGAGCCTTGGGTATTCCAGGTGTGGCAACATAGGGATCAGCAACATGGTTGTTATAAATAATAAACTGGGATTGGTTAAAAAGATAGGACTTAAACAAGGACATTAGGTTACTACTGATGCCAAGACAGTTCAATTTCTTGAGTAAAAAGCCAGGATGAACTTTCTCAAAAGCTTTAGCAAAGTCAGTGTAAATAACATCAACTTGTGATCCTCTGTCAATAGATGACGTAATATCTTCTGTGATGGGGAATAGTCTGGTAAGCGTTAAGCTTGTCTTCATAAAACCATGCTGTGCAGAGCTGAGGACATGTTTGAAGTGATCATTCAGCTTACAAAAAGATAAGAGACTCAACTATTTTCGACAGGACAGAAATAATTGTGATAGGTCGATAATTCTCAATAGTCCCGTCTGCTTGTTTTGAAAACAGGAATAATTTTCGCTATTTTCAGATCTGGAGAGGAAATTCCAGAGATGACAATTAGATTTTGAATATGAAGCAGCGGCTTACAAAGTGTCAGGCCACATCCTTTGACTATGTACGAAGGAATCATATCAGTAGCAACAGCTCTACGTCCTTTCAGTTTCTTGATAGCGTGTAGGGTCTCATTCTCAGTGAAGTGGTCAATGTTAAGAATGTAAAGCTGTTCGTACTGACCTTCGGCAGTTACAGGGAATATATCATGCTGGTGGGGAAAATAATTCTCTGTAACGAAGACAGAACGGAACAAATCGGCAAAGCCATTCGCGATGTTCTGGCCACCCTCAATCCTGGTGTTATTGCGATTAAGTATATTGAGTGGGACGCATCGCTTCTTCTTAAGAATTGTAAATTCCCAGAATTTAGAAGGATCGTGAGTGTTAAGCTCTTCAGTTTCTGTCGTAAATGAGATATGCGCTGCTTTTACCGCCTTTTTAACTTCGGCCTGGAGATCTTTATACTGTCTGTAGTCATCAATATTGGTATGTCTCATGAATTTTCTTTTGTCTAGGTTTTTCAGAGCAAGAGTTTTTATAACATACCGACTGAACCACGGGGAGTACTTATTCTGGAAGCTTTGCCCTTGGGAATACATTCATTGAGGATACTGTAGAACTTATCTTAAAAGCAGTTCAAGGCATCTTCGCTATCAGTTTGCTTATAAATATCGGACCAATCGCAAGTCTCTAATAAAGTTTGGAGCTTGGTGTAATCACCTTTGCGGAAGTTAAAGTGAACAAACGGAGTATAACGTTGGGGTTTAGCCTAGCGAACCGGAGAAAAGGATAAAACTTGAGCTGGATGATGTCCACTCTCTCTCGAGTTCAGTGAAGTAACAGGGGATACCACACACTGAAAGCTGAAGTTCTTATAAAGAATTAAATTCAATCATTTATTGTTGACATTCACAGTGTTGTTCAACTGAGGCAAGTTAAGAGTACTAGCAAATTCAGTTCGAGTTTTTTCTTTTTTCCCGTAGGTACGGAAATCCAAGTTATTACCAGCTGGTGCATTTTGGAGTGTCAGAATACCGCACTTAGGTTAGGAATAAAGCTTTAAACAAAAACAGGATTTTTGTGCCTCTGTTTTACATGAATTTCATTTTTATGTTTATGTACTAATCACAATGCTTAATTTAATCAGATGTGTGTGACTAAATAGTTTGTGGATTTCTGAGTGGCAGCATCGTTCGATAAATTGCAGTTGCACATATGCTTCATGAGAAGATTTTTAAAACTATGTGTGTGTGTTTGATTTGGTATTACTTTCTACTGAAACTGGCTTCAGTGAAAAAGAAAGAAAATAAAGACAACAAGAAATTGACGCACCACCATAAAAAACCAAAATCAGAAACAACCGACTACAGTAAAACATGAGCTTCAATTAAAAACAGAAAACAATTGTAAAACAGATATGTTACGAAAGCAAAACTTTCAAATTTTTGTCGCGTTCTATGTGTTTGGAATTTTCATTTCAAAAAGACCTTATGCTTTAATTACCAAAATATGTTGAAACCAAACCTTAAATGTACTCGAGGGAAGAAAACAGAAGTGGAATTATGAAAACAGAAAACTCTTATATTCTTGATGTTCCTACGAACTGTTAAGAAAAAGTGACGCTAGTAATATACCTTGTCTGTATTTAGTTCGTGTGCCTGCAATGTACTTGTCATACTGTAACGTACCAGGAGATGTGACGTACCTGCCAGAAGGACGCACACAACAGATAGGAATCAGAATAAAACGTCCACGTAGCTCAATTGGTAGAGCAACTTATTCCGGAATGAGGGGACCCGGGTTCGAATCCTGGCGCGGATAAAAAATGACGGAGAAATTCACTTCGTTATAATGGCGCCCGAACTATCCGGATGACCCGACCGTTCAAAAATCTCGCAATGGTGTGATGTAATTTCCACACCGCGAGATAGGAAAAATAAGAGAATCCCTTCTCCAGCACTTCAGAAAAAAAATAAAAAAAAAAAATAAGGGGGAGATGATGTAACGTACCATGAGATGTGACGTACCTGCCAGAAGGACGCACACAACAGATAGGAATCAGAATAAAACGTCTGCGTAGCTCAATTGGTAGAGCAACTTATTCCGGAATGAGGGGACCCGGGTTCGAATCCTGGCGCGGATAAAAATAACGGAGAAATTCACTTCGTTATAATACCTCAAAACCTCATTCCCCTCTAGGCACCTGTAATTGCAGGAAACCTTTAGTTTGCATATGAAGGACAACCTTTAGTCCTTCATATGCAAACTCTGTTCATTAATATGCCAACTCTGTTCACCAACGAACATACACTAAAGAAGTTGTACGGTCTCTCAGCGATACGGTCTTTATCACTTCTGTAAAATAATAAGTAAGATAGCTTCACATCAGGGAAAAGTAAGCAACCAACTGCATATTTGCTTCCAGGACCTCCGTTGGAAGGTCATCCAAAGGTTGAGAAAGTAAGATCGCAACAAACCCCGAAACAATTTCCTTGATTCTAGTTTGTCTACGGAGATCACAAATGATTATGTAAAACGTAAGTTCCTACTGTTCGCCAAATCTTACGGACCATAGAAAAATTAAAATATTGCTTTTTCAATAGACATGGAACAGATCTGAAAACCCGAACTGATACCAGAAATCGAAACACTACGGATGTAATCTCCTGCAAAAGAGCAATGCTAAAATTAAAATAAAGGCGTTTTGTGGGCCTTCAAAAAGAACTTTTATTCAAAGTGGAAAATCCAAAGATATATTAAGCCAAGATCAAAAAATAGCGTACAGATCTTTCAAAACTGGTATGGAAAGGTTCTTTCAAAAATTCAAAGCACATAATTACCGTGGCATTGTGAGTAAGATCTTTCATTTATCCAAATGTAAGGATTTTAATATGCCCCTTAAAATAAATTTATTGGGCTCCCACTTGGATTTCTTCCCTCATAATCTCGGTGCCGTCAGCGACAAACATGGCGAGAAATTTCACTCAGATATTTCGATCATGGAGAAGACATACCAACGAAAGTAGAGCTGTAGTGCAGGCAAATGTTGAATACTTACGAGGGATGTCTAAAATGCTATACAGAGAGCATCATCAATTGTCCGTCTTTAAGCACAATATTGTTTTAAATGTCCTTACATATGCCATTTTTTGGATTTAACATGAGTGCCACTAAACTCCTTGCGCAGTAGAAGAAACAAGTAAAAATCTGAATTTTTCATAAAAAGTACTATTAAGAATAGGCAATGCTTCTTGAGGAACCAAAGTAAAGTTTCGTTTTTTGTACCATCGATTTCCAGCGAATTAAAATTGGCTTTCAAATAGCAATGATTTGTTCTCGTGCTTGAATGCAACAAAAAGCAAACTCTGTAATACCTAACTGAGAAGAAGTTAAGGCTCGGCGAGACATAACTAGCGCCGCCATATCTTAAGAGTTAAAATGCAGTGCACAGAAGCCAACATACGGGCTGATGCCGGAGCAGACTGCGCATGCGTATTTCTGTTGACTTTAATTATTTGGGTAAATAACAGTCAGCAATAACAGTCAGCCGAGCTGATTGTTTCCTTCTCGGTAGCATAATAACTTCGCAAATCGGATATGTTGGCTTTGTTACGCCAATCAGGTTAGTTAAGGCTTTTGTTTGTTTTTCAGTTTTTCAAAAACATTTCAGTAATGCCAAATACTAGAGAATGTCGTCATTTTATACAGATCCTTTGGCCTAACTACACTGACGGAAAAAAAATCCTAACCCCAAGAAGGGGTTGTGTTAGATAAACGACAGTTGGTAGGCGGTGAGAGTACATCTGTAAGATGACGTCTATGCAAATTTCGCGCTCGTCGCATACGTGTGGCGCTAGTAGCGCCCCTCGGAACATGCAAAGCAGGTTTGTTGTAAATACGCGCTGTAACGTTCGTGAGCGTTAGTTATCGTTGAGATTCGACGTAGTGTGTTGATGTTAGTCAAGAATGCCTTTACGAAGACGAAGAATCCATTATCAACAGCTCACGGAGTTTGAACGAGGTCGTGTAATAGGGCTACGAGAAGGTGGATTTTCTTTCAACAATATTGCAGAACGACTTGGCAGGAATGTAGCCACTGTGTACGATTGTTGGCAGCGGTGGTCAAGGGAAGGTACTGCCTCAAGAAGACCGGGTTCCGGCCGGCCACGAGGCGTTACTAAAAGGGAAGACCGCCGTGAACGGCGTATGACCGTGGCGCATCGTACTGCGTCTGCGGCAGCAATTCGAGCAGCAGTTGCCACCACAGTGACACAACGAACTGTTACAAATCGGTTACTTGAAGGACAGCTGCAAGCCAGACGCCCTGTAGCGTGCATTCCACTTCCTTCAAACCACTGCCGTTTGCGACGTCGGTGGTGTCAAGCTAGAGCTCATTGGAGGACGGAGTGTTGATCTGTTGTGTTTTCTCATGAAAGCCGATTCTGCCTGGGTGCCAGTGATGGCCGTGTGTTGGTTAGAATAAGGCCAGGTGAGGGCATGCAATCAACTTGTGTGCGGCCGAGACACACTGGACCTACACTTGGAGTTATGGTCTAGGGAGCAATTTCCTATGATAGCAAGAGCAATCTCGTGGTTATCCCACGTACCCTGAAGGTACAGTTGTACGTCGGTCTGGTGATTCAACCTGTTGTGCTGTCATTCATGAACAGCATTCCAGGGTGTGTTGTCCAACAGGATAACGCTCGCCCGCATACCTCTGTTATAACCCAACATGCTCTACAGAGCGTCGACATGTTGCCGTGGCCTGCTAGATCACCAGATCTTTCACCAATCGAGCACATATGGGACATCATTGGACGACAACTCCAGCGTCACCCACGACCAGCATTATCCGTCCCTCTGTTGACCGACCAAGTGCAACAGGCATGGAACTCCATCCCACAAACTGACATCCAGCACCTGTACGACACAATGCACGAACGTTTGCGTGCTTGCATTCAACATTCTGGCGGTTACACCGGTTATTAATGTACCAGCATTTCACATTTAAAATGGCTCTTCTCGCGCTTACATTAAGCTATGATCTTGAAACCTTAATCGATTAAATATGTTACCTATACAAATGTATTGCCGCCATTTCATTCCTCTACAACTATTTTTTCGTGGTGTTGGGATTTTTTTCCCGTCAGTGTATAATATTTGCTATAATTTAATTTAAATAGTAATACTAATGTTATTGCATACTTTTCTCACCGCAATAAGGGCTGGGCGAGATATCAGAAAACAGCAACAAGAAAAAAACTGCTCTGAGCAAGTAGTCATCAGATCTAAAAAAAACATCGTGGCTCAAAGAAAAACTTCACTGCCGTAGTCCCGCTAACGTGTTTTGCTCCTGAATGTTAACTTTCCCGCCGAGCATATTACCTCTTAAGATATGGTGGCGCTGTTGTCGCGTGTTTTACATTTTCTTTATAAGGTTGGACTATTTTACGCGTTTCATATTCTTTGCAAAAAACAGGGATATGACATATTTAAAGTAACAAATTTTTTAGAAAATAAAAAGAGCACGTTACTAAAAGTTTCTCACATGTATAAATCTCAATATTTGTTTGAACACAACATGATTATTTTGATTAAGCTAATAAGACGTGTGGTTTCATGTCAGTGAATTTCCAATTAGGCCAATAACACTATTCCTGCGTAAATCAACTTTTGCATATTAAGCTTAATAATACGTTTTTCCAGAGAATTTGTAGTCAAATATTTCACAGAAAATCTTCACGAAATGTCTTCCCAATTCCTAGATTTTTCATAATTCCACAATTTCACTTCAACTGAAAACATCATCGCATTTCTACAGGGCGAAAAGGAATTCCTCTAAGAATTAAATATTGCAAATTCTTTACGTGAATGGTTACTAGAAGGATCATATCGAATTCTACGGTGAAGTGAACACGACGTTTGAGTGAGTTCAGACGCAGAAAGTTTCAAATTGATTTAGAATAAACAAGATCAGCAAGAAATGAAACATGTTCATGTTAGCTTGTAGACAAACAGCGCATTATGTAAAATAAGATCGGGGTGTGTGCGCAGCAATACATTCGGTAAAGCATACATTTGTGGAAACAAAGTGCTTTATATAGAAATTGACTAACTCAGAAGGAATGAGAATACAGGGGTGAAATGAAGCATGAAGGTTAGAATACGGAAGGGTTTACCTTGATGATTTTTTCAGCCACGTACAATATTTATCAGAAACATAATGCAGCACAATGGGTACACTTTAGTAAGTTGTTGCGAAGTCGCAAGCGGCAATACGGGCTGCAATACGACATGAAAGCGACTCAATCAGGTGAAGGATATCGTACTGAGAACTGGAACACCAAGCACGGTTGTTTTGAACTGGTAATTCTTCGAGATCATGCGCAGGACGATTTGATTGAAAACGACATCAAAAGTGGTCATACATGTTTTACATTCGGGATAAATCGGGGGATCTTGCTGGACATAGAACGGTTCGAATATGTTACAAATATTGTCTGGAGACCCGAGTGGTGAGTACAAGGGCGTTATCTTACTGTAAAACGTAGTGGTGCAGGCCATTCGGGAACGGTATCAAAATGGGCTGAAGAACCTTGCTCACGTACCATGCAGCTGTCAGTGTGCCATTGATTCGGAAAAGATGTGACCCGCGGTCATGTGCAATAGTACCTCATAACATCTTGCTTGCTATACGGGCAATGTGGTAGTCGTGAACGAAACCGTAACCCGTCCGCCCACAATCGTATCGCTAGATAAGGATCCGCCATCGCCAGCTCATAGATTGAAAGGATATAATGGCGTGAGTGTCGGCTCAGCAAGACTGTTTTCCTGACGGTGATCCGTCAGCTCACAATCGTATCGCTTGATAAGGATCCACCATCGTCAGCCCATAGACTGAAAAGGAATTCTTCACTGAAAGCCACAGTGGTCCGTTCGTCGTCACCCCAGTTCACAAAACTTCGGTACCAAGCCAGACAAGCGCTGCAATGGCTGGCTCTCAATAGCAGTCAACGTAACGGTTGCCTACTGCGCAGATTTGCTACATATATCCTAGGGTTTACAGTTCGTTTCATTATGGCTACGTTCATGGCCGCTGGCGCAGCACGTAACAAATCGGTTGCAGCGCGTTTTGGTGACGATAGGGCTTGTCGAACAATCCGCCAGTCTAAGCGTGCTGACGTTTGTCGTACTGGACCACTGAAGCTGTGACGCACGTACGGACCTTCCTGTAGCCACTAGTGCCAACAGAGTCTAACATTTCGCGCATCCCGGTGGACATACGGCGTGTATACCAGGCAACTGTACACCGACCTATAATTCTCCCTTAAATCGGAAACGAATCCAAACTGCGATAAACCTGCCGACATCATGTACCCGGAATTTTCGGGATTCGCTGAACAGTTTGCCAACAAAAACAAGCAATCTGAAACGTCCGGGACCCTCCCGCCAACGAACACACGTTACCATCGCTGATTCTGGTAGAACATTTATCTCACGAACGTGTAAAGGCATCGGCTCCGGTTAAACATCATTTGCATATCTCAAATGGTTACAACTTCCTGCGATTTGAATGTTTGTAGGAGACCTCCTTCTAGGTGGGGCAATTTCTAGGTCGAGCTGTGTAGAAAATGGAATGATTGTAATCCCATAACAGTTGAAACATTTATTCCGACAAAGCAACTATACGTGTAGAAAAGATCAGTACGTTGTAGCGCTTGTTCTATATCGAATACAAGAGTTTCTTGGGCGTTGCACAGATGCATACACCGAGCTGTAGGTACGTAGTGCCCTGAGGTATCGCCGACATTCCGGGATTAGAATAAGTGACGTCCCATCATGTACCAAACGATTTTCGAACGGTTGGAGGTCTGGCGATCTCGATGGCCATGGCAGGGTGTCGATTTTACGGAAACAAGCCGGCGAGAGCTGTGCCATGTGTGAATAGATAGTATACCTTGAAACATTGTTCGATGATGCGGGAATAGAAATGGTAACACAACAGGTCGTAGAATGCCTGGCCGTACTGTTGAGCCTTGAGGATGGTACGAAGAACTGTAAAATAAATCCAGCTATCGCATGAAATTGCTCCCCACAGAGTCACTTCGGTGTTTGAGCCGTATACCTTTCCATATTAAAGGCAGCATTCGTCAGCTGGACGGCTCATCTCCAGACACGTATGTGCTGGTCATCGGTGTCAACTACAAACCGAGACATATCACTGAAGACAACACGTCGGTACTGGACACTATGATACGTTGACAGGGCCCTATACTACGGAAACACGTGCCGTCGTAGCTCGTTGCACAATGATAAGCAGCAGAGTACCCTTCTGGAATGTAGTTCCCGTGCCGTATGTCGTTTAACATCTTCCCGGATGCCCATTTCCGTACGTGTAAAGGAGGTAAAATGGCCATGGATGGTTGATGGTGAGGAATTTCGTTATCTTTGTGCGGTCACATAATCGCTAACAGATGTATTCGATTTTCTCATGTAATTGACAAATAACACTTGCTTGGAATTACGACCTTCGTAATGATCAGTGTTACGCAACTGAGCTGTTAATCTATATTTACCAAGCGAATCTATTTGAACAGTACCAATTTTGGCTGCGGGGAGATATTTCTGATAGGACTTTATTCGATAATTCGTTTAGTATTAAAGTGCCATTTAACAAGTGTTCAACCTCATCGAAACCGGTTCGTGATGGACCAGAACAAAAATCTGGTAACTGAAAGTTCCAGAGATTTGTGGATGAAATTGTAAACGGCTTTTATTTTTTCTCCAACACGAAGGTCTCTGTAGCACCAGAGCTTACGGGCAAGCCGAATGAAGTAACAAAATGATCTAAAGCCTTCTTTTCTTCATGTAAATGTACAAGTAACAAAAAGGAATTATAGGTTGTTTTCAAGAAATTTACGTTAAAATGGTAAGTAGTAAGAACTCGGTGAATGCCACTTATTTTATTTGCTAACAACTGCATAAAACTTCGATGAATGCGGTTTCTTGAAAATTTCTTGTTCGTAATATCCGGTTAAAATCAACACAGAATATTCCAAAGACAGAGAAACTTATAAAGACTTCAGTTTACGCAAGCTACTGATATTTTAAAATAAAAAAAAACACAAACCGGTCCCACCTTGAACGAATGGGCACATTTCAGCGTTTAAAATAATCAGTGTCGTAAAACAAACGCAAACCGGACACACTTCAAACAAATAGTCAGAAGTCAGCAATAAAACACTCAGTCACCATATAACGAAGTAAATTTCTCCGTCATTTTTGGTCTACGCCGGGATTCGAACCCGAGGCCGCTTATTCCGGAACAAGTCGCTCTACCAACTGAGCTACGCAGACGATTATTCTGATTCCTATCTGCCTTTATGTCGTGTGCGTCCTGCTGGCAGGTACGTCACATCTCCCCCCCCCCCCCGAAAGAGGGCCGGGGGCATGGCCCACGGGTCAGCCGTGACCATGAATCGTTGCAGGCAGCCATCCACTGTAGAACGTGCACTTGAGAACTCCCAGTCAATCTGCTGTGTGGAATGCAACCTCACACATTTTATTTTTCGAAGCGCTGGAGAAGGGATTCTCTGATTTTTCCTGTCTCGCGGTGTGGAAATAACATCACACCAATGCGAGATTTTGAACGGCCGGGTCATCCGGATAGTTCGGGCGCCATTATAACGAAGTAAATTTCTCCGTCATTTTTGGTCTACGCCGGGAATCGAACCCGAGGCCGCTTATTCCGGAACAAGTTGCTCTACCAATTGAGCTACGCTGACGATTATTCTGATTCCTATCTGCCTTTATGTCGTGTGCGTCCTGCTGGCAGGTACGTCACAACCAAGCCGGTGAACGAATTTCTAAGGGGTCGCTGTCAAACATACAATATATTGAAAAAAGACAGAAATATCTATTGACACCAAAATGATATAAATGTAGCGCTTTATATAAAAAAATGTAGTTAAACTAAGTCACTGTTTTATTTGTCACCTCTCAGGTAACCTGGCCCGGACATTCACTGAAAATACGAAGTTCTCAGCAATGTTCTTGTTGGGAGTTAAAGACAAATGTAACTGGCTCTCTCATACTTGCTGTATCGACTACGCATTTCTTATAATAGCTAAATTTCCTACTGATCTGATACAGAGGCAGAAAGAACATGGAATGTAAAGGATTTCTCATTTTTGGAGTGAGAAGGAACGCTCTCTTTCATTATTATGTATTGCTGCATATAAACGGAAAAGCCCTTGTATAAAACCATAAGCAGGGAGAAGACGCATCAGAAAAAAGTGTTTATGCAAAATCTTGAAAGGTACTATGAAGTTCGTTTCCAAACTATTTAATAAGAATGCTTTAATGCGGAAATTCAATATCCACTATTTTTTTTGCTCAACGAAATAATATTAAAAGTTGCTTTTAATATTTTTTTCTTATTTTGAGTCCATTTTCGTTGTTTAGGTTAACATTTTGATTTCATCCAGGATTGGGGTTTTCAGTTTTATGCTACTTGTGCTTTTCTGCGCAATTTGTTCAATATTTTCGCACTAGGTTTCTTCAAAGGAGGTAAAGGTCCCATTTTGTAAATATGATGTGTAAATGTTTGAAAAATGTTCAGGGAAATGAACTGTAATAATGTGTCATTTACGTCAATAATATACTGAACTCGACGCTTCCGTCGGATGGGGAACAAAACATCTGAACTAGTTTTCCATCAACTTTCAGTAACGCAATGGAAAATACGGAAGATTCACGAAATTGGCGCATTTTATAGTGTTGCATTTATTCAGAACGTGTACGTTAAATGTATTCGCTTATACAGTGATTTAATCTCTGTAGTAAAACACATTTCAGGAAAAAAATTGTGATTTCAGGTAACAAAACACATGCATATTTTCATGTTTCAGGTTTAAACTAGTAGAATACAACCGGTATATAATAAAAATAATTATGCGTTCCTTTCTTAGATGAAAACATACACTGCCATATATGAAGAACTGTATGTTCCTCACTTTTGTCACACACAGTACTTGCAGTTCCGTAATTTTTGTAGGACGCTTTTTAATCACTTTCATCTATTCTTAATTTTCTACAAATTATTTCTCAGTTTACTATTATAAAATATTTAAGACATTTGTCCGTGAAGAAACCATTTTTTCCAGTTGTATGGTTGTGTTTTATATCATTCATTCAAATTCTGCAAATATGATTTTGTACAGTCACTAGGACACATGAAGTAAGTTTGTAAAATTTCTTCATAAAATCAGGCAACTGTTATATTTTTCGAAATGTACATGTGAAGATCTTCATTAAGTCCTATACTTTGCTGTTTCTCAAATAACTATTGCAGGTAATATTTCTCTAAATATACAAAATGAAACCAGGCTACTCACCGTTAAGAAATTTTAAAATTAAATTTTAATTATTATTAACATTTTGTTTTATTCAGTAGCATTGATTTAGATCTTATATTAAACAAAGGTCTTTATCTGACCACAAAGGAAAAAGTTGCGTAAATTTTCCCACTCCAAATTTTTTTCAAAGTGTGAGGGCTCCACAGTACAGGTGGAGATGGTTTTCGATAGACAAAAAACAACTATCGATGGTTTTCGATAGACAAAAAACAACAATCGATAGTGTCATGAAAGAAATACGGGATTACGCCATATAATACAAATTTTGAAGATGACAATCCGATTTTTGGCGTAAATGTGACAAGGATGGAAAGTCAGATAATATCCGAAAACTTGAAAATTTTCATCGTCCTGGAGCGGGACTCAAAGCCGCGTCTTCCAGAAAACGCCCGGGTATGCTAACCATTACACCACCCAGAACGACCAAGTTTCAAGTTTCCGATCAATATGAATATAACCATCACAGGATTCGCTAGTCGCAGCAACCGGCATTCATGTTTAGCGAATCTGGAGGTTAAGAATCTTATCCCGTGATTGCCCGGAGAAGCAGATAAATCATGAAAGAAATACGGGATTACGCCATATAATACAAATTTTGAAGATGACAATCCGATTTTTGGCGTAAATGTGACAAGGATGGAAAGTCAGATTTTCTTTCATGATTTATCTGCTTCTCCGGGCAAACACGGGATAAGATTCTTAACCTCCAGATTCGCTAAACATGAATGCCGGTTGCTTCGACTAGCGAATCCTGTGATGGTTATATTCAAATTGATCGGAAACTTGAAACTTGGTCGTTCTGGGTGGTGTAGTGGTTAGCATATCCGGGCGTTTTTCTGGGAGACGCGGGTTCGAGTCCCGCTCCAGGACGATGAAAATTTTCAAGTTTTAGGATATTATCTGACTTTCCATCCTTGTCACATTTACGCCAAAAATCGGATTGTCATCTTCAAAATCGATAGTGTGTTGGCAAAGTTTCTCATGAGAACATTTGTTTTCCGGGATGAAAAATTATTTCTGACAATATTTTTTATTTGCTTTTCTACACTGCTGGCCACCCAAAGTGCAACACCAAGAAGGAAGCATCCGATCGGCTTGAAATTCGTAGCATGCGTCGCCCCGGAGAGGACATGCAAACGATTAGCATTGCAGGGCATATGCAAATATTGTGCTCCCGGCACGCCACCGAGAAGCACTATAAGATGGGCGCACATGTATGTAGTGGAAATGTGTTTTGCTGCCGGACCTGCGCGTGGGAAGCTTGCCGATTCCTCGTCGCAGAAAACGGCAGTCATTCCAGCACGTTTCGGAGTTCGACAGAGGACGAATAGTGGCTTATTGCGACAGCGGTTTATCTTACCGAGACATCGACACCCGTGTGGGACAACATCCAGCTACAGTGAGGCGAGTATGGATTCGGTGAGTGCATGAGGGACGGCCGGACCAAGGTGAGCGATTGCCGCAGCCGCGGCACACCACATAACAAGATAACCGGCATGTTGTGTAGCGGGAATTGACGGCTCGCACCGCCACATCATGAACGTTAGCGCAGGAACTAGGGTGTGTTGCGCATCAACCTGTGTCAGCACGTACCGTCAGACGTCGTCTGCAGGTGCGGGGACTTGTCGCACGGTGCCCATTTCTCAGATTACCATTGACGTTACACCACCGGCGAGTGCGACGGCAGTTGGCCGTTGAACGCCGCACCTGGACCACAGAATGGCACGACATTGTCTTGTCCAACGAATCCTGCTTCTGCCTGCAACACCACGATGGACGGATCCGCGTGTGGTGGCACCGCGGCGAGAGACTGTATGACGCTTGCATTATGCATCGCCATACCGTTCCGTCGCGTGGCGTTATGGTTTGGGGCGCAATTGGATATGACACCCGCATCCCTCTGGTACGCATCGCCCGTACACTCAGCAGCCACCGCTACATCTCCGAAGTTTTCGAGCCTGTGGCTATCCTTTACCTGCAGGACGTGCCAGCGGTCCTGCAGGTAAAGGAGGACTACAGGCTGTAAAACTTCGCCACTTTTAAACAGGTAAATGCACGCCCGCACATGACACGCATCGTGCAACCGTTCTTCTTGGCCCACACGTTGTCACTGCTGCCCTGGCCCGCCTGTTCTCCCGATATGTTGCCCATCGAACACGTCTGGTCGCTGATCTGCAACCGAGTGGTCCGGCAAGCACCACCCGAGGCAACGCCTGATGAACTGTGGCAACGTGTGGAAGCAACCTGGACCGACATACCCCAAGCCCACATCCAAAGCCTCTTTTGTTCGATGCCGCGACGTGTAGCGGCCACTCGAACTATTGATTTCGGCGTGTTCCGCCAGTCGCACGGGCCTGTAATCTCAATCCCTTCACCTTTGTGTCTGTTGTTATGTGTCCAGTATATCTGGCTTTGCTATCTCGTGTCCTTCTTGGTGTTTCAGTTTGGGTGGCCAGCAGCGTACATTGTCAAAAAGCTAAACTCCGATAAATTTGAAACTGACCTTTGTTTGTTTAGTTTTTTGTTTGTTTGGAGTTTAACGACTACAGTGTGCACCTCGATGGGCTGTAAACATTCCCTCATCCCTCATTTAGGGCCACTGATTTCAGGGAAGGGGGAAGCTAGTGCTGTGAGACAAACACAACCAAAACATCTAATCCTCACGGGATTCGCATCCGGTCCCATCTGGGGCGAATTATCAGAAGCCACCCTTCGACAACTGCGCCACCCATGCGTGGAGTCTACGTTTTGACAAAATTCACCCGAAGAGAGTGAGCAAAAATCACGAAAAAAATGTTCTGCCTAAAGAACGAGCTAACTCATCGCTCCTTAATTTTTATTATCTGTTTGTACTGAATGATATTTTTATGTTTCTTTCACAAAAGCTAAAGAAGAAAATTCTCCAGTTTTGTATGCAAAAATAATTTTTTCTATAGTGTTTAGCAAATTCCTGGTAATAATTCGTGTGGAATTCAAAAACTAAAGTTTTGAGTTTGTCTGTTAATCAATTTTTTTTCTATCATTATTTAAAACGACAGGAGCTGGATGCTGTCGTTTTGAATCATGCCTAAGAATTGATGTATGCTACCGAGAAGGTAACAATCACGTGCTGTGATAGTACGTCTGACTGTTTTTTACTGTCTTGCCGCCACGGTGGCACAGTGGTCTACGCGATGGGTTCTGAAAATTCGTCCGAGATGGGTTCGGATTCGAATCCCTGTGAAGCATGGATGTTGTGTTTGTTTTACGATATTGGCTTTCTCCCTTCCCTGAAGTTAGTGGTTCTGAATTAGGTACGGGCGGCTGCTTATAGTTCATCGAGTTGCTCACAGAGGTCGTTAAACCGCGATCAAAGAAACAAAAAAAACGTGGACTGCCTTTAAAAATGTTCGGAATGTTACATCTTTTCAAAATTATTTCTTGATTCCTGCAAACATGTGAAAATTTCAATTCAAACTCCATGCCCGAAAAATCATTACAATCCTGCATTTTCCGAGATGGAACACTACGTTTTTGTACTTAAGAAGCGATTCCAGCTTCTGCAGTATTTTAAATGTCGATATTTGTAAATGGTCCCAACGAATTCGGCAACACATCGTACAAGTTCATGTTTTTCAACAGCAGCAGGCTGCAAATGGATCCAGTTTTCTTTTTCTTCCTTTTTTCTTGGTTTCCTAGCTTTGCTTTTTCAAGGGCGGGCTTTTGAAAGCTATGAATGTGGCTTTCCTCATATTAGGGGTAACATATAATTTTTAGAACAACCACTGACTGGGTTTCTCTAGAAGTATTAAATATTACTGTAACCAATAATTAAAGAAAGCATAGAGGATCCACCAAAAGGCATTTATTACACAACTTTAAAAAAAAAGAATACCTGGTCGTCATTTGATCGAGTCCTGAGTCGTTTTCCTGAAAATAGTTAACCTTGTTATTTAATTAATTAAACTTGATATTTAAGGTGGTTCCACCTAAATCTCTGCCTTATGTTTCCAATGGTAAAACTTCTTTACATATTTTCTTAGCAATTTATGTATTCCCAAGGATAGAGATTTGCACACCAGTAAAACTAATTCTAGGTTATAGCATGGTATACTTAATACTTGCGAAAACATAATCATAATTACATTAAAAATCAATCGTGTTTTTTTTAGTAACGTTTAGACCTTGATGGCACGACCTGTACATTGATGATCTCAAAAGACAAACAAGGGTTGGATCGTTTAATTATGGTTATGTTTTAGCAAATATTAAGTATCCCATGCTATAACATAAATTTAGTTTTATCGATGTGCAAATTTTCACCCTTGGGAATACATTAATTGCGAAGAAAATATGTTAAGGAATTTTACCATTGGAAACATAAAGCAGAGATCTTAAGAGGAATCTTAATATAAGAAAGCATAAACGAAATTTATTAAAATTTAATTTTTTTTTCATTATATACTGCATCATGTGGTCAGCATAATAACTTTAATATATATAATTGAATAATTTAAAGTGTTATTTAAGGTATTGATGATAATACTAAACTACAATTTATTTGTCAGCTCATGTCATCCGTAGGTGGGCGTTTCTATTCTAGTTAGGATGTTTTCTATAGCATGGTATGTATGCATGGTATGTATATTACATTAGTACAATATCCGCACAGTGTCCAATAACTTTTTTTACCAGTTTGTTCAATATACGAAGTAATAATATTCTTGTCTAATAACGGAAAGTAGTTTGTATTTGTAGGTGATAGAAATTTTGCACTTATTTCCATGTTGCTTTTAAATTTTATGCACAGTTTTCTTATTCAGAAAATGTTTCCGAACATTATTTCAAATTTGTTTATTACAGCGGAAACCATGACCGAAGATCAGCCTTTATTTCAGAGAAACTTACTCAAAGGAAGATCGGAAAGAAACTAATTTTATCGGAATCATGGACGACTGCATAAAAATGTTTCAACAGGTCAATAACTTTTTTAAATTTAAGTAAGGTTTTTGGCTTCATTGAGATTTCTATTAACCGACGATACGTACTTGAAATAGCCTGTGAATTACTTTTCAAAAACGTAGCCAAAGAGCAACGGTTGGTAGCAGATTTTTGGTTGCTTGAAATAAACATGACGGTGCTTTATTTGTCTACTGAAAATCTCAGGATAACAAAAATATAAGGAAGGACACATATAAAGTGAAACCTCGCTTAAGTTTTTTCTAGGTGGATGGCCTTCAAAATGTGTATAAGTGCAAAGAAACGTGTAAGCGAAGTATCAAATACAAAATACTATTTTAAATTTACGCGGTAAAGTGGTATAAGATGGTCTTTAATAATGATTTATTTAAAGTAGAATTGGAGATGAAAGGAAAAAAAGGTGCGATACAAATTATAATATATATTTTAACATTACAAAAATCGGAAGCCTGTGAACATCAAATTTCTAGTTTGACGACTTTGTCTATGAAAATCCTAAATCTAGATAAAGTGAAATCTTCACAATATGAGACCAAAACTTTGCCATGGTACTCATGAATTAATAGCCTTTTTTTCGGATCCTGAGGCACTCATTTACAACCTGGATGTTGAATATTGATGAAATATTTAGAATCCTAATTTATTACTCTCCGATATAGCGGATAGGTGTAGGAGTCAGGAAATGTTAAAGCAGTTCTCTTCAAACGAATCAAAAGTGAACAAAATATCTGATTTTGTGCAACCAAAGTTGAACGTTTATCCTTGATGGGATCAAAGTTCAACTTTGGTAGCACTAAGACATAAAACGCCAACTCTGTCACATTCTCTCAGCATTGTACCATACCTGGTTACGTATGAAAGAACCGTGTATTTTTCGTAACCTGAAATTTAAACTTGAACGTATAACCGAAAAAATTTATAAAATAATTACGCATAATCGAGTTAAAAAAGCGATGGAAACTACAGAAAATGTCAGTGTTAACGCAGACTTAGGTATCAAAGTGAAAAAACGTACACTTTAAAAACATAAAACTGAAGTCCCACTGTATTGAGAAAAACGTCACGAAATTTTCGGTTTTGCCTACTGTTTTGAAGAATGTTATACATTCATACGCATCCGATGGATTGCAATACTTCTGTTTTATGCTAAAACTATAAATCAATACTTAGGCCTAATCGGCTTTTGGCAATTCATAAGCTGAATTTTGAAGGAAAAGTATAGGAAAAATGAACAGCACATTAGTAATACTGCCTATTAGGGTTACTTCGGTAATAGCATCTGAAACGCTTCTTTGTATTTGAACTTTGGAGAGGCCACATATCGTATCAGTATAAATGAGAAACATGCATTACCCGCCAATTTAACTTTAGAGTTCCCTTAATGGGGTACTAAACCAAACAAAAAATTATTTTTAATGTAACTCCTCTTTACTACACTTAGTTTAATTATCTACTAACTATGCACTTTTAAAACGATGTGCAATCTGTAGATTTCATTAATGAAACGTTTTCAGTTCCTTCTGTATTGTTGTTTTTCTCATAGAATTTTCAATTATTATTTATTAATAATACACACAATTAACGTGGATTAGGAACATCAAACGGAAGTCATTGCTTTTTCCACGTTCATAAGTGAGTCATGAATCGAACACAGAGTCTTCCACTTACGCGCCGGACATGCTACCACTGCCCCATAGCGGGTTCCAATTATCTACACTCACATACGACAACCTGCCAAACCACTTGGCAAGTTGCTTCTTGGAGCCCTGCACAATGCTGGGGATTCACCAAAAATTTTAAACAGCAACTGAATAAATAACAGGAGGCAAAAAAATAATGATATACACAACTGACGTGGATTTGGAACATCAAACAGAAGTCATCGCTCTTTCAAAGGTTATAAGCGAGTCACGGAAAAAGATAATTTTTCCGTGACTCGAACCCATGAAAGTGTGTTTGATAACGCAGATTCTCATTTTGCTTATGAGTAACATATGAAAAAAAATTGTGCTTGCTTTTCTGCAACACATAGCCCTAGAAAAATAAAAAAAACTGTCAGATGTTTCGGGCACTGTAGAATATATTTTTCCTCCTAAGAAAAGGAAAGAAAAATGCAGGATATTCCAAAGTATATCATTCATATTTAAGGTGCTTTTCTATACTAATTTTGGTTTCATATGTACTTTCTGCAGTTCTTTATCACATGGATTTGGAATCCTTTTAAATATGTAGAACATATAACATATTTCTTAACTATAACTATAATCTTCATGTCCAAAATTTCAGTATTAGTAAATGGTTCAAACTGAGAACAAAATTTAAACATAGGAAATTTCTGTTTCTTGTTTTTTTCTGTATCTTTTCTTTTCTTTTTTCTGATGACGAATATAGTGAGTGGAATCTGACTACTAATTTCAGCGCAATATTATTTGTTTAAACAACAGCGGTTTTACTTTTGCACTTTGCTAATTAAACTGATGTACCACAATGCGCTTATTTTCGTGCAATGCTGCGTAGTAATGAAATAATGAAAATGTTTTACCGATCTCAGTCAAATAACTAATGAAAACCAGTAATTTGAACAGAAATTATTTGATAAATCTATTACACTTACATTCTATTGTAACGTTTTAGTGATACCCTGTTTTAATTTCAGTTAAGAGCTGCAGCTTCAAATGATTCATTAATTACAGAATTTCCAAACTTCGCTTATTTTTTCTTATTTCCAGTGAAAAAAAGACTTGCTATGGGCAACGATTATTTGAAAAACTAACCGGTAGGTTGGGGAAGATGGTTTGATTTAAGCAAACGTTATGTGTGCAGAAATTTATCATTGTCTCAAGACAAAACTTTTACTGTTACATACATTTTAAACTTTCCCTCCTACTAAATCCACAGCTGGAGAAGTGATAAGATGTTTCACCTAAATTCTGCAGATGTTTCCAAATAACATTGGTAGAGTTAGAATTTCGTAGAAAGCTTCTTAATTGAAGTAAAGATTTTCAAGCAATTCTTTCACGAGGAATTATATTACTTGAATTCCGAAAGGGAATTGCATTTCCTGCAGCATAACTGACTGTGCAGTCGTAAATCCTAAACCTACGTTTCTCTTAAATACCATAGTTTCTTTTGTACCTTAACGCTATCAATGTCTTTTCTTTCTCGATGTGAAGACCTGTATTTCCACTTAGTCCAAAAAAACCTCTTTCTGGATTCCCACATTCTCGTATTAGTTGTCTATCTTAATTGGAAACCAAAGCTTGTTCATATTTTTTGTGAGTCACTTGCGTTAGACTTGATTACAACATTTGTTCCTAATTTTATCCTAGTTGCTACATCACGAATCTGCTTCATCACATTTGTTCCCAAATAATTCTACTTTTTCTCTGATTTAGATAAACTTTAAACTTATCCTGAACGAGGTTTTCATGGTATGTACCGCTGATCACATTCTAAAGAAGGCATTTAAAAGCTTGCCAAATATTATCAAAAAATGCACAGGAGGCAACATAAAAACATTTTCATGCTGAAAAATTTTATAATTTAAAATACACTATCTACCAACAAGTAATTGCACACCTGTGATAGCAAAGGAAAACGAAGCTTATTCACCTTCAATACTTGGTGGAGCCTCCACGAGAGGCGATTACAGCTGCGACCCTCCGGGGCACACTCTCAACCAGGCGTTATACGACGGCTAGCGGTATTTTCTTCCACTCGGCTTGGAGAAGACAGGTAAGTTCCTTAACCGATTTCGGACGGTGGGGGCACCCCTTCAGTCGACGCTCCAACTTGTCCCAGAGGTGCTCGATAGGGTTAAGGTCCGGGCTCTGCGCAGGCCAGTCCATTCGATTAACCCCATTGTCACCATACCAAGCCATGGTGGACCTCGCAACAAGACAGGTGGCATTGTCATCCTGAAAGTAACATGGGTCTACCCCGTAAAACTGCCACAACGTAGGAAGTGCACGGTCATCCAAAATGGTGCAATAGGTCTCGGCGTTGAGTCTACCTGGAATTGCCACCAAGGATCCCGTGCCATACCAGGAGAAACACCCTCATAGCATAATTCCACCGCCGCCGAACTTCACAGTTGACACAATACATTCCAGCAGGAGGCGTTCTCCAGGCAGACGGCAAACCCAGACCCTGTCATCTGAACAGTAGAGTGTGAACCTTGATTCTTCGCTCCAGAGAACATGTTTCCACTGTTCAACGTTCCACTGTCGACGTTCTGTACACCACGTTAGCCGAGCAGCGCTATTGGACTTGGTGATCAAAGACCTGTGGGCTAAAGCACGTCCATGATAACCGAGCAAATGGAATTCCTTACGGATGGTATTCATCGCAAGAACACTCCCGGATGCCTGTTGAAACTTCTCGCGGATGTGGCCCATTGATTTGGTGCGGTTCTTCCGAATTTCTCTGGCCAGCACCCGTCGGTTTCTAACTCCCAGTTTTTTGGGTCTGCTGGGTCGGGGCACATTCCGACAGTCACCTCTCATCTTCCACTTGCCAATCACGTAGGCAAAAGACGATTTTGGGTACTTCAACTCGCTGGATATGTCACGTATGAATCGGCCATTTCTGTGATACCCGACGATTACACCTTTCTCGAAATCAGAGAGCTCCGAACTGCGTGGCATCTTGCATGCGACTGGTTGCGTTGTTGTTTCCCACACGATATTTACGACGGCGGCCGTGACGTTTATCAGGACCGCAGATATCATCGATTGCAGGGGTGTCAAATTACTTGTGGGTAGATAGTGTATATACTTAAGTGATAATTCAGGCGCGTTAAAAATAAACAAGGACCCGCTGAATTGTTTACAAGTGAAACAATATTATCTCTAATCATCTCAGTGTAATAGATTTTAGTTTCAGTACAACTATAACATAAAATTAGACTAGGGTATTTTCATATTTGAATGAAGCTGTTCCCAATGATATAAAGTTTCGTATGAAATTTTACATATTTTGGTTTCAGTACTGCAATACGTAAAAGTAAAAAAATGCGTGGGCATTTTAGGATTTTCAACTTTGAGCAAAGCTGTTCAAAATGATATATAGCTTCGTAAGTAAATGCTTTCGCATTTGTACTTCACTACAATCATAGGAATCGCCTGATGGTAAGGAATCTGCAAAATGTCTTTTATTGCATAAATTGAATAATAAATACTGAAGGGTAAACATAAATGTGACGAACTTTAAAACAAATTTAGATCACGTCACTGAGCTATAAAGTTTCAGTATGCGAAAAAGAGTGGCGCTGCTGCTTAAAATGTTGGAAACGCGGAGTTAAGTAAACCGGATGGATAGTTCAAATACAACGTGGCTACGTCGGATTGTATGAATGACGTACAACCTAAGAAACCAGTTTTCCCAAATTTAAAATCAGATGCTGCCTACCAGCGAAGGCAATGTTTGTTGAATGATCACGTTGACAATTTTAGGGCACCTTGTAATTACTAAAACCACCATTACCGCAAAAAACTATGTGGACGAACCCTTTGATAACTTACTTCCCTTCATATATAACTATTTACGACTGCCGGATCCCTTCTTCCTACAAGATATCTTCCGAATTTTTGCTTCTATTTGTCGGAATGGTTTAAGCACCCTCTTGTCGACCAGCGGATCGAAACACCTCTCAGATTCTGTGGAAGGGAAAGAGACTATATATTAGAGGTCCACACATACTGCTGGCAACAGACGGAAGTCTTATTTTGAATCATGGACCACAACATTCCTCGAACGTTTCCTAAACCTGGCTGACTCCTTTACCTGAGCCACTGCTGCAGGACGTGTATGGTAAATTGCCGTTTTCGTGTATATGTTGTGTTCTCGTTTTTTACGCTTTCCAACCGTAGGTTGAAGAAGCGTATATGCTACAGCTTTTTCCGTCCGTTTGTCAGTCCGCCTGTCGGCACGATAACTCAAGTAAAAATGGTTCGATTTCGATGAAATTGCAGTATGTATTAGGGGAATACCAGGGAACGAACCCTATTGAAAATGGGTGAAGTGGATTCAAAGGTCACGCCATAAAAGTGGGATCCCTTCAATTGCCCTTATGCGTCGTAACTTGCGTAAATATGATTCGATTGCAATGAAATTTTAGTATATGGTAGGGGACCACCTAGGGACGAATCCTGTTGAAAATGGGTGAAGTGGAGTCAAAGAGCAGGACATAGGAGCGGGATGCATTCCATTGCCCTTATGCGTCATAACGTGCGTAAAAATTGTTCGATTTCGATGAAATTTTAGTATGTGGTAGGGGACCACCTGGAGAGGAAACCTATTGAAAATGGGACAAATGGAGTCAAAGGTCAGGACATAGGATCGGGATCCATTCCATCGCCTTTATCCCACACTATTAAGGTGGACGTCAAGTAATTTTGCTTTCTATATTTCCAATGGAAAACCTTTTGTACATATTTCCTTCACAATTAGTGTGTTCCCAAGGATGGAAATTTGAACATCGATAAAAATAACTTCATACTATAACTTGGAATACATAACCATAATTATATTAAAAAACAATAACGTTTCTTTTGGTGGTGTTGAAACCAGTAAAAAGATGGCGAGACCTGTACTTTGATGTAGTCAGTGGACAAATAAAAGATTGATTGTATAATTACGGTTATGGTTTAGAAAATATTTTTACGATTATGGTTTAGAAAATATTATTACGGTTATGGTTTAGAAAATATAAAGTATTCCAAGTTATGAAATGAAGCTATTTTAATCGTTGTTCAAAATTTCATCCTAGGGAATGCATTAATTGTGAAGAAAATGTGTACAGAAGTTTTTCCATTGGAAATATAGGAAGCAAAATTACTTGAAGTCCACCTTAAAGTAGCAATTCTTGTATGTATGTATGTACATTTTATTTTGAAAACGGCTCTAAGAATTTATATGAAAGTCGTTAACATACCGTTTTCTGGTACTAGAAATCGATTTAGCTTGATCTCGACTTTAGGAGAATTCGTTTAGTGGGTTAAATAACCAATCCGAATTATAACGTTCTTAGTGTCATGGCGTCGTTCCATTAATGTTTCCAATGCTTAGAAATCTTATGACGTCAAAATCTCGCGTTTGAGAATGTTGGCGCGCGGTCCCGCCATCTGTCTCATTACGTCACGCGTTGTGTGTGAACACTATTAAAGTTTTATGACATGCCATAAGATGGTCAGTCTTGCCAGCAGATGGTCGCGATTCCCATCTGCTTCATTACGTCATGCGTTGTGTGCTTATGTCCGTCCGTACGATAACTCGCACAATAATCGTTCGATTTTGATGACATTTTAATATCTGGTAGGGTATCATCTGGGATATAACCACATTTAAAGTGAACGAAATGGGGTGAAAAGTCAGTACATAGGAGCGGGATCCATTCCACTGCTATTATGCGTCAAAACTAACGTAAAAAAGGTTCGAATTCGATGAAATTTTAGTATGTGGTAGGGGACCACCTGGTTACAAACCCTATTGAAAATGGGCGAAATGGGTCAAAGGTCAGGACATAGGAACGGAATCACCTCCATCACCATTATGCGTCATAACTTACGTAAAAATGCTTCGATTCGGAAGAAATGTTAGTATGTTGTAGGGGCCTGCATGGGGACGAATTCTGTTGAAAATGGGCGAAATGGGGTCAAAGGATTGGACACAGGAGCGGTATCTATTCCATAGCCCTTATGCATCATAACTTGCGTAAAAAAGCTTCGATTGCGACAAAACCTTATCATGTTATTTCTGAGGTATACTGAACCGGTTCTGTTGAATATCATCGATATGGGATCAAGGGTCAGGGCACAAGACCGAGATTTATTCCACAGCCATTATTCACATAACTTGAGTGATAACTTGAGTAAGCCGCCCCGGTGGTGCAGCGGTCTAAGGCGCTGGCCTCTGATCATTCGTCCGTAAGGGGTCCGGGTTCGAATCCCGGTCTGGCATGGATGTTGTGTTTGTCTTACGGCACTGGCTCTCTCCCTTCCCTGGAACCAGTGACCCTAAATTAGGGACGGAAGACTGCTTATAGCCCATTGCGTTGCTCACGATGGTCGTTAAACCTCCATTCAAAAAAAAAAAAAATAACTGATATTCATTGAACGAACACTTCTGGATGCCTGTTGAAACTCCTCGAGGATGTGGCCCATCGATTTTGAGCGGTTCTTCGGAATTTCTCTGGCCAGCACCCGTTGGTCTCTAACTCCCAGTTTTGTGGGTCTGCCGGGTCGGGGCACATTCCGACAGTCACCTCTCATCTTCCACTTGCCAATCACGTAGGCCACTGTCAATTTTAGTTACTTAAACTCGCTGGATATGTCACGTATGAATCGGCCTTTTCTGTGATACCCGACGATTACACCTTTCTCGAAATCAAAGAGCTCCGAACTGCGTGGCATCTTGCATGCGACTGGTTGCGTTGTTGTTTCCCACACGATATTTAATGGCGGCGGCCGTGACGTATATCATGACCGCAGATATCGTCGATTGCACGGGTGTCCAAAAAACTAGCGTCTGGGGACAGCAATGGAAATCTCGTAGGAAGATCCTCATTGGTAGGAATAAAACACAATCAACCAATTGGCGTGCGTGATATACATCACAAGTGCCAGGTAAGTATGAAATGATTGGCAAATTTTCTAAATTTAATATAATTTTTCGAATTTTTTACTGAAAGCCATTGATCAAATTACTGGGTAAATGTGTAGATTATCGTTCTAAATTATTTCGCGAGAAAAATGTTAGTACCTGGAAAAAGTGCGACGTACGGATTCAGAGTATGGATATTAAAGGCAAATGGTACAGAAATTTCATATTTTAAATGTGTTCTGAAAATTTTAATCGGAATATTGACCGGAAAGTTCAATGCTGTGAAGAGACGCTGCGGTTGGCCTAATGCATCTCTACTGCGATGATGTCAACTGTGCTCCGTTAAAAGGAAGGTTCGTTGCTGAATCGAAATGACGGGCGGAAGAATACGAGAGAAAGCGGTTACTCTTTGGCAGAAGAGCAATACATTTTGTAGTGTACATTACAAAAAATAGGTCCAAATTATGCACACTTTATTGGTATCCCATACGTTGTTGGCAGGAAAACCCGGAAAATAAGATCTTTGATTAGCAAACGATACGTATCAGTGAGAGAGAAATTGACCTGCGAACAAAGTATCAACACGAGAACCAAAAGTACAGTGGTACAGCAAATCAGCTACGAATGGAAGCCGTTCAAAGTAGAACCGAAGTTATGCTTCCCCAGTTTTCTGCACAACATAGAAAGGAATTGTAGATTAGCGTCCTAAATTATTTCGTCGGAAAAATACCTGGAAAAAGGGCGCCGTATAGATTTTAGAATATGAAAATTAATGGTAAATGGTGTAGCCATTTCATGTTTTAAATGCCTTTTAACGATTTTTATCGTAATATTTACCTGTAAGTGGGATTTTTGAAGAGACGCTGTGGTAGGCTGAACGCACCGTTACCACGACGATGTGCAGCTTTAATCCTTTGAAAGAAAGATCCCCTGCGGCGAGTAATTCACGCGTGGATGACTACAAGTGCAGCTGCACATGCTCTTGCCAGGAGAGCGAAGTACCATGTACTCATACGTTACAGAATATAGTTCGCTCATGTTTTGTCATTGTTTTTGAAGCACATGTTCAGAAATGTTTCGTTCTTTCACACATCATTCCCTAATTCCAAATACAAAGTGCAAATATTCCTTTCTATGTTGTGCAGAAAACTGGGGAAGCATAACTTCGGTTCTACTTTGAACGGCTTCCATTCGTAGCTGATTTGCTGTACCACTGTACTTTTGGTTCTCGTGTTGATACTTTGGTCGCAGGTCAATTTCTGTCTCACTGATACGTATCGTTTGCTAATCAAAGATCTTATTTTCCATGTTTTCCTGCCAACAACGTATGGGATACCAATAAAGTGTGCATAATTTGGACCTATTTTTTGTAGTGTACACTACAAAACGTATTGCTCTTCTGCCAAAAAGTAACCGCTTTCTCTCGTACTCTTCCGCCCGTCATTTCGGTTCAGCAACGAACCTTCCTTTTAAAGGAGCACAGTTGACATCATCGCAGTAGAGATGCATTAGGCCAACCGCAGCGTCTTTTCACAGCATCGAACTTTCCGGTCAATATTCCGATTAAAATTTTCAAAACACATTTAAAATATGAAATTTCTGTACCATTTGCCTTTAATATCCATACTCTGAATCCGTACGTCGCACTTTTTCCAGGTACTAACATTTTTCTCGCGAAATAATTTAGAACGATAATCTACACATTTACCCAGGAATTTGATCAATGGCTTTCAGTAAAAAATTCGAAAAATAATATTAAATATAGAAAGTTTGCCAATCATTTCACACATCACGCACGCCAATTGGTTGATTGTGTTTTATTCCTACCAATGAGGATCTTCCTACGAGATTTCCATTGCTGTCCCCAGACGCTAGTGTCCAAAAACTTGTTGGTAGATATTATAGTAGCCTATTGAAAAGCGTCATGAGAACCGAACAATATTTAGTTCCAGTACGAATTGAGATACGTAACTATATTTATATAATTTATTTTACAAATAATAAACTGAATTCTGCATATCAATAGAAATGTTTAAATGTATGCTGTTTTGCTAACTTAAGATTACATTAAAAAACATGAAAACTAATGTTGTTCAGAGGGTATCAGTTGATTGTTATTAGCTGAAAATCATAAAATTTAATACTGATGTTTTATATCAATGAGGTCAAGGGAGAATAATTTTTGCGAATTATATTACAAAAATTGAACAGCATATTCAAGACAGTATCACAGCATCAAGCGGTAATATTTCGCAGAGATGATTGATATTTTTATGAAAAATATGTCCGATGCTGAAAGCGTTAAAATCATATATGCCCCAAGTATTAAGTTGTTGAACATGGATACCTTAAAAGCGTATGCCCTACACTCATTGCTTTTTCTGAAATACACGGTTAAATTTCCGATTGAATCAAAATATACATTTTAGCGCTTTCGAAAATGCTAACAGCTGAGATATTTTGTGTTTGACATCAGCAATATACAGGGGTGAACAAGGAACACAGCGAATAAACCCCCGAAAGGCGGACACAAACAACCATGCCTTACTCAAGATTCGAACCCAGACCCCTTCTTTGGGCGAATGATAAGAAGCCATTACTTAGAACACTGTTCCACCAGGTGCCTACTTTGGGGACATTAAGGACATCAAAAGAGGAGGTACCAATTTGGGAAATTTTTCTCGAAATATATGTATGTATTCCGCTGTGCTCATATTTTTGCTGTGCTTATCAATTTTTCGATATATATACCGTTATATTATGAAATGTAATACAGTATTTAATACATAATATAAGTTAAAATGTAAGTTATGAAAGTACCTACAAATTTTGAAGCCTTCCCTTGATTGTAGCATACCTACGACACTGTACACTTTTACATGTGAAGTTTGTTTTTATTATCAGCGTTGGAAAGCCTAAAGTTTATTTTGGAAGCTTAAGAAAATCTTCCTGAAAAACAAAAACATATTTGAACCTTCTTTTAAGTCAATTCTGACAAACTATGAAGGTAGTATTACCACAATAGCAATCCAAATGTGTAATACAAGCTGAAAAAAAACAACAAATCAGCAGGAACCAAAGACCTTGGGCAGCAACAGACTCCGTTATATTTTTAACTGCTCTAATATCTGCTGCGGTCGAAAAGTCAAATTTCATGTGCTACTGCACGGAAATAAGTTAATTCCATGAAAACTTCATATGAATATGAGTGATAAATATCTGCCTAATTTTGCATTTCCCTTCCTACGTATTGTAGTTGAGAAGAAGTTCTCACCATCCTTGAGACGTGAAATAATTCTGACGAGCAGTTTCTTTTTCAAGTAAAGCAATGCCCTCAGAAAAGTTATTACATTACAACCGACTTTCTAACCAGTCAGAAAAGCCTGAAAACTGCTACATAAAAGTAATGTAAACAATAGAAGACATATTATAAACAACAATTAGAAAAACACTTTCTTTCACTTTCTTGTGAAATAGTATCCGTTCCTGAGTTCCGCTGCGTGGATGATATAGAACAACTATTAATGGTATATTTTAACAACTATTACACCACGATTTGAAATACGCACCCTACAGAGGAATACACGTCAAACGCTTTCCATTCTCGTAAATGGCGGAACATTCGGTTTTCAAACTCTGGCGGAAGTACCGGGTGCACCATATAAGAGAGGCCCCGTGGCCAGACGTTGTTAGGCGGGTTCAAATTGTCTGGCGGGTTTCCAGTTAAAACCGCTTTGTTCCACTTCTAACCGGTTTCTGCGTGTACAGCTGCAAAGGAATTCTCCGGAGTGATTAGTCACAGCCAGAGAAGTGTAGGTACGCGGGCAAAAGTGTAAGTCAAGAGCAAACGAAGCCAACGGAAATTAATTTAAGTACGGAACAGTGGATTTTTATTGTGGAACAGTGTTTTGGAATTAACTCGCATAACGTTTTAAACGAGTTCTTTACAGAACAATTTCCGCATTGTGGAGTACCGGCAAAATCAGTGATACAGAAGTTAGTGCGGAAATTTTGTAAAGCCGGCACGGTGTGCAACAGAAAAGAAACAAAACCAAGACAATTCGTACTGAAGACAATATCAAGGATGTGTGCACAATGATGTTACAAAGCCCTCGGAAGTCGAATCGCCGATTATCGTCTGCATCTGAAATATTTGCCACGTCACGCCGACGCATACTTAAGGTGTATTTGCATTTTCGGCCGTACAAAGTTATGGCGCTCCAACAACTGAAACACCTGATTATGCAAAACGGATGCAATTTTGTAAGTGGTTTCAGAAGACCATTAACAGCGGTTAAATGGACCATACACTTTATTACATGACAGATGAATCATGGCTTCATCTGTTTGGGTACGTTAGTGGTGGAAACAACAGGATTTGGGCCTATACGAATCTCAGATGGACAATTGAGACTCCTCTGTACCACCGAAAGACAGGCGTTTGGTGTGCTGTGTTTGGAGGAGGATAGTCGGCCCATTCTTTTTAACTGACACCATCAACTCGGAGCACTATGTTCAGCAACTGTTCAACCGACTGGTTGCCGCACTTACAGAAGAAGAGCGAACATATGCTTTCTTTCAACAGGATGGTGCAACGGCGCATATTGTGAGTAACACTCTCCGTGCTGTGCATGAAGAGTTTGGGTAGGACAGAGCTGTATCGAAGGGACTATGGCCACCCAGATCACCCGATCTCTCCACCTCTGATTTTATCTGTGGGGAGCATTGTAATGGAAAGTGTATGCAACTAATATGCACACCCTTGATTAATTAAAAGTGAAGATTACGGAAGTCATAGCGCAGATTATTGCTGATCAGTAGCGGCGCGTTACGAACATCATGTTCCGTCGTGTGCAGCTGTGTCTTGATGTCGGAAGACAGCACTTTAAGCAATTGTTGTAAATGCAGGTAAATTACTCCTGATTTCTGTCATTTCAACTATTCTTTACCATATGTAGTAACATTGCCTGACTGTTGTCGTTCATTATATTCGGGCGTCTTTAATATGGCACGCACTGTAGCTAGGTATTTTCCAGTCTGTTCACCCCCAAGGTCTTTGTGCAGAACATAGCTCACTGAAGCACGACTACCTATCTCCCATTAGGAACTTTTGTTGACCAGCAACACCAACACACTTGTTTCCCCGCTCCCGTGTATGAACATGGGATCGGTTTCACAAGCAAGGACACTCGCAACGCCGACGCTACACCACATATTGGCAATGCTTCGTACCGGCAACGTACTTCATTCAGAGAGACACAGCCAGGCATTTTCATGTAGGACTTCCTTCCACAGAGAAAGTTTAGGCACAAACCACCCACAGCGGGTCCGCCTTTTGTGCTGGGTACAGAAACGGGATGAGTGAGAGCAAGTCTCACGACTTTGAGAGAACATCTGGTAAGTGAGAGAGAGAGAGAGAGAGAGCACAGTAAATGGCGCCACCGTACAAGTACGATGTTGCTCAAAGCGAGATAAGAGCAAATAAGGGGGGAGTATTAATGGATACCTAACGTAACTGGAGGGTCCAACCCTGTGGCCGTCATTTAACGTATTCGTCCGATACACGGCGTGTATTCAGCGATTGTTAGCAAATCACACCATCTGTGGACGTTCTGCCCATTATTGAACCTGGGGACCCTGTATTGACAGTCTGCCACGCTAACCACTAAGCCAAACGCGGCCGTATTTCATTCAGAATTGTACAACGTCTTAAATAACTCCCCAACAAAACGTCGGCCTCAACTTGAAAAGCATACCAACGTGCACGGCACATACTTTACTTTGATTTGAGAAGAAATTTCATTCGCTCTTTTCCATCTGTAGCAACGAATGGGCAATCGATATGTAAATCTCTGTTTGATGTAACAGTGATACTCACCAGTTCAACATCTAATAACGTAATATTTGTTTAAATGCCCAATGTATCGTTGGGAACATTGATGTTTTTTCAATGTATTGGTGTGAACCACGATGTCTTCTTAACAAGCAGAATATTTCACCCTTTTCATCAGCAGCAGTGAATGTGCATATCTATGGGTACTGATGTTCCTTCTCCTGTGGTGCTGTGCCATAAAAAATCGTCAACATGTACACTGAAGCGAAGCAGATGAACGAGAGACGCACCCATGCGATTATTTTTGTGTTCATTTGCCAGTTGTTTGAAAACCAACCTACTGCACCCTTTTCGACATCCTAAATTGTCGCGAACAATGTCTCATGCGGTTCCACGTGAAAGATGGAGATTTTATTTTACATGATGCAGTGTCACACGGAGACCTTCACGTAAGCACCACTCAATTGCATAGACATGATCTGCGGATGAGAAAAGATGTTCGGTCATTGGTCCATTATGGATACTTACCCTACAACCACTGAAATCACGACACCACCTTCGCACCTGCTGCATTGTCGTCATGTTAGGGCCGAACACAGCTTTTAGTTCACGGGGAATTTCAAATAGGCGGCGTCCCTTTTGCCCACAAGAAGCGAATGTTTCCTCAGACTTCTTCCTTTGTCCATTCAATATGTACATTAGCCATTTTGAATCTGTGTAGTTCAGGAATGCAATGTCTCTGGAGCAGGAAACAGAAGCCACCTAAAGCAGTACATGTCAAGTTACACGTCAGCAAAGAACATTTTCAATACGATAATCACTTCTAAGGTTCTACAATAGGGATATTTTCTTTCTAAATTCCCATCGAACTTTACGAAGTTTTACGAACTACTGGGATTTATCCTGAAAAGGTTTCCCCACGCACAATCGATCGCGATAAAATAACTTCTAATTATTGCATTTTATAATTACGGTCGCTGGATAATGGAGTTTTGAACTTATGGATAGCGTGTTACCATAATAACACGTAAATTGAAAGCCCGTAAATAATGATTTACCTGTCACATTTGTTTACATAACTGACACCAATTGTACTGACTAGTGAAAGCGCATTCTACTGAGATACGATAGACTTGTTGAAAGATGCGATGCTTGAAAAAAGAGCAATGATGTACAGAATCATGGTGCAGGGAACTGCGTTACAAAACTTCCTAACGCCATTTATCAGACACATTTTCTGGTTTTATTTTCCACTCAATAGATCCAAAGGATACTGTAGGATTGTTTGCACCTGAAACAAACGTTTGTCATGAACATAATGTACATGTAAATTAAAGATAGGTCCTCTAAATACAAATGTTAAAACATCATATTTTCCTTAATCTTGAAGCCTAGTGGAAGGCGAATTTAAAAAACATGTTATATCGTTACATTAATACAATGTTCTATGAACAATAAGTGATTATATATTATTTCTCAACATCAAACTGACAGATGTTTGTAACGTATACTCTCGATTCACTTTCCTTTTGATTTTTACTATCTCTGGTTATTTTATTTTTCTATGTAAATTATCTTCGTACTGAACGAGATGTTATTTCACCCGCTGAATGAGATCTGGCAATGAGTGTAGGTCATGACGTGGTGGTAGCCAGTATAAATAGGCGCGTTCAACGATAGCCAAAGAGAGCGTTGTTGTTGTACGGAGAGCGTTGTTGTTGTACGGAGAGCGTTGTTGTTGTGAAGGAGAGAGTTTGTTGTTGTTGTAGTATTGAGAGCTTCTGTTCTATGTGATTAGTTTGATTCTTCATTATTGTGAAACGAGTTGTGTGTGTGCGTTGGATGATCAAGAGTTACATAATAAAAGGGCTTTTTTCCGTAAGTACGTCTTTCTCAATTCATAGTTTTTGTCAGATCTCTCTCTGGCTGTTAGGTTTATGTCATTAGTTTATTACTATTAACAACCAGCGTTAAGACTTTATTCATCTTAACTACTGCTACAACATTACTACCAGTTATAAGTTTGTTCAATACTATTACTACACTACTAGCAGGAGACTTTATTCATGATCTTAATTAACTAGTAACAACAACCATTTGAATTCACTAGTTGAAGCTTAGTACAAGCATATCATTCAGTAGCAGAAGCATTATACTTAGTTTAGTTGAAAGCTTTATTCATCATTATCATTAGCTTAGTAGCGGAAAGCAAATAAAGCTTATTCATTATATGTTAAAAATATTTTGTGGATCATTGATATAAATTAATAGATAACATTGAAAATATTTTATTAAATTTACATCAGCAGTTCATTATTCGTTAATGGTATTGTATAAAGTTTTCTGTTTCTTATCTGCGTTGTTCTATGACAGTCGTTTTAATCAGGACTTGCTCTTTGACTTAGGACATTATTTTTGAGAATCTGTTTCCTTCATACCGTTCCACATATTTTGTAGTACGTCACTCCAGAAAAAGATACACCGTTGCCTTTACTGTCTGAATTTGAACAATTTCATCGGTGTGACGGTATATATGCATTTTTGGGATAATGAAGTTGGCGCAGAAAGCCCTGAAATCTACACAATTATCTTTGCTGATATAGTTTCTCGTTATATTACCAGCATTATTTTAAAATCTGTATTCTTAGTAATGGTATACAAGTAATGTTTTATATGTAGATACTTAAAGTCTTAGGTATACGACTCAGGTTCTGCCACGCCACCTACCGTGTTATAAAGGCGTAGTGGTTGCATTATTTTTCAACAGTTTGTAGTGTTTTGAAAATATAATTGATAACTGTGTCGAACAACGTGTCGAAAAACGCGAGTTCGTTGTGTCGAACAACGCGGTTGGCTCAAAGCACATACCTTCTGACATTCAGGTTAGGAATCAGATAGATGCATATAACTCACTGTCTGTTCATAGTTAATGGGCTAAATTACTGCGGAAGCACGAGTGTGCTTTTTCCGGTAACCAGAGAGAGAAAGTTGTAAGAGCAAGCGTGAGTAACGACGTGCTTGTGAAATTCGCAATTGGTGAGGGCAGTGTGCAGGACAAGCAGCCAAATATACGACCAAAATGAGACGCAGAGAAAAGATTTGACAGACTTTTATGACAACTATATATCCCATTCAATCAAAGATATATCGGTGGTTTTGGTGAAGATTAAAATCCATCTGCATTATGTACGACATCTATTCCATTATATCAACACTGAAAACTTATGCACCCACAAATAAAATAATTTACGCATATGCACATAGCGATATCTAAAGTATAATACATAATTGATACCAGTGGAATGGCATCAATTATTCATTATGGGAATGGTATCATTCCCAAAATGAATTTGCTCCGAAGCTAAAGCTTAGTAGAAGTGCAGTGGAGCCTCAACTATTCTTTTTCAGTTACAATTTCTTCACTTTTCCACGGAAATCTACGATTCTACTACAATTCCTCTGAATTCTCTAATTCGGTAGCCAGAAATTCACATATGCCATAGTTCTGATTATTCAAGTCATTTTGAATTTCAGATTACAAAAAATACTGCTGTATGCTACTTTTATAAGCAGCCAGTCTATTTTAATTTTGTTATCATCTATACAGAATATTTTTGCAGCGAAAGAAGAGACGGTGGCATTAAAATTTACATAATGCATTTCACTATATTCTTTCACCTTTGAATTCAAAAATTTTGAAATAAGCAAAGAATTTGAAATGTATTCCCTGGCACTAAACTAAATCCGTTACAGGAAAAACTGCTTTAAATAGAGTGATGTATTTAAATGAGAATATGTAAAAAGGGTATTGATATGAAACAAAGTGGCATATCAAATATTGATAGAAGAGTATATTTGCAACAATGAAGAGACGGTGAACTAACATTTACATAATTTGTTATTTAAAGTCCACGTCAACTATGTATTTTTTACAAATTGGTACGTTCTGATTGTATACTGCTTACTTCAAAGGTAAGTTGATTTTCATGTATTGGAAATATAAAATCACACACAATCTCTCAACTAAATTTTTGTAAGGAAATTAGAATAAAAAGGTTATAGGAAAATTTAACAGTGACTGGAAAATTGTGTCTTAGAACAAGACGAAAGCTTATTTGAAGCTTATCACTCAGAACAAGTGAAATACTAAATAAATGTAATAATTCATATGAACAGCATAACTGCAGGATTACGAGTTCTGTTACCAACAGATCTGATGACAAGCAAAACTTGTGTTGTCAGCATATAGTGAATATTATTTTCATTATACGTGTACGGTGAGTTTTCGAAGTTCTCCATTTCTAATCAATTTTCTAAGACAATTCTCTTATACATAATACGCGCCCCGGTGGCGCAGTGGTCTAAGCGATGGCTTATGACCATTTGTCCGTGATGGGATCGGGGTCGAATTCCGGTGTGGCATGGATGGTGTTTTTTTTTTTTTTTTTTTGGCACTGGTTCTCTCCCTTCCGTGGAAAGGATGCCCTTGAATTAAGGAAGGGAGACTACAAGAAGCCCGCTATGGTGGTCGTTAAAGAAAAAATTATATGTAATGACAAAAACAGGCAGAAAAGTACAGCATATAAATAATCTTTCTTAAAGCAGTTCATTCTTTGGTGCAATTATTGATAGTGAAATCAAAAGGTTTATAAGCAAGAGCAAAAGTAAACATTATACATAATGTATGTTTCAAGTGGACGGGAATGTAATAAGAGTAAATGAAATATTCAGTTTAACAACCAAGGTCAAGTGGAGTATATATGACTTTCATGCACTGATACGTTTTGTAAACAACAATGAAATAAAAGATAGTAATGCGAATAAGAAAATTAGTTTTAAAAGTCGATTTGCGAATGCAAGTGTTAAAGGTAATTAGTTCCTAAACTTGTCACTTTTTTTAAAATCAGTGTTAATGACCATTGTTGATTTCCAAAATTGGTGTTGAATATATTTTATAATTAATTTTACTCATATTAAACTGTATTTGTTAAAGATTTTCAATTTCAGTTTATTTTAGGGAATTGCAACAATTTCGAAATTTCAATAAGAAGTAAAACGTTTCCTTAATGGAAATTCCAGAAATAACACTGCTCATTTCCGAATGTGAAATCACAAGATACAGCTATGTTTAACTAATGAAGTTCTACTTCCTACCTTATTTGTTGTTAATGTAACTGAGACGACGGAAATCATGTGTTAGTCACTTCCTTCTGGTTAGTTAACGAGCATGATAGCAAAAATCAACCATCTTAATATTAAATTTCTTACGAATTAAAACTAGAAGAAACACTAATTAAAAACTTTCTGCCAAAATAAGTATTAACGAGCCAGTTTACCATAAGAAACATGAGATTAACATTATATCATATGATCATATGATCATATGTAGAGGATATTAAGAAAGGAGTGTCTGACGACAGGTCTTAAACAACCCTTAGAAATAGGAAACTAAGAGATTTGGGCTAGATCGCCCGATACGAAAGCGACACGGAAGCGAAGCAGAAAGGGGGAGGAAGTCGCACTTATTTATTACCGGGGGCCAGTACCCGGGGTCCGACGGCTTAACGTGCCCATCCGATGCATGGCTGATATTTAGTGGATCGAGCGTTCGTACCTGCCTGGGATCGAACGTTAGGCACTTTCCGTGGCAGTCACGAACGTTGCCCACTAGGCCACCCGCTGCCCTAACATTATATCAATAACTTAAATCAGTATTTATAATAAAATGTCAGGAAATTACAGCCAGGAAGCCCAATGATAAATATACATTTTCCTTTCAATGTCAAATGTGTAAAGCAGAAAAAAAAAATGGAAAGGGAAATTTTAAAACACCGTTAACGGAGAGAGAAATAATCAAATTCTCAGCCGGTCCTATGCTTTGAGATCTACAATCCAGGTAAGACATCGAAAAGATTTATGTGTAAAATATACAAAAATTATTGTCAAATACTGAAGTCGTTGACGAAATTCGTGCCAATAACATCAATTGCTAGAATGCCGTCGTTGCACGATATAAGATGAAATTCAAATTTAACGATGGAAAATTGCCTTTTTATTACACTGAATCAAAAGCTAAAAGTCAAAATCGCATCACTAGATCTTTCATGCTGGCTCCCAGCACATCCTCAGGTGAATTCTAAAACAGGTATCGTAAAAATTTGAAAAATAGTCCACCGTGGAACGTCGCTTTTGTTTATATACATCGCGTTCAGCACACGAATGACTTCAAAAAACGTCACCATACTCTGACTTATGATTGTTGTGTCTTAATTGTTATTGGGTGAGTTCCGAAATCAAGTTCGAGTTATTGGTTTATTTGCTTCTTCTTGTTCGAAATTAACTGCATCCAAGTTGGAGGTATGAATCTGGGTATTTCATCGTTACAACATTTATCAGCGTTATTGACGATGTGTAAACTCTCCGCTAGCAAAGTCGCATTTTTGTTTTTGTGAGAAGAAATAACTCTTGCCTCATTCCACAGAGGGATGTGAGCTCCCTGGTTAACTAATCTTGCAAGTGCTGTAGAGTTTGAATGTGTTTTGACACTATACTTGTGTTCCGCAATACGAAAGTTCAAATTCCTCATGGTGGATCCAATATAAATTCGATCTATGTCAACAGTATCCATGGCCTGTAAAGGTATTTTGTAAACTCCGAATTTGCTATTACTCGGAATTGGGTCCCGATCTATTTTAATAGTTGACATTAGGTTGTTTGTTTTAATTCCAAAATTCAAGTTGTATTTTTTACAGGAAGATTTAAGTATATTCATAACTTTCGGAATATAATCCAGTGACCCAACATATTTGCGTTGACTGGATTCTTTAGTTAATGTAGAAAAGTTTGTGCTTCTTATTTTTCGATGGATCCGGTTTACAATATTTCTGGGGTACCCATATTCGTCTGCTATGGCATTTATTTCATTTAATTCTCGTCTCCTAGCAGTAACGCTTGAGCAATGTGTGTATGCTCTACGGATGAGAAACTGGAATGCAGATAGTTTATATGTATTAGGATGTGCTGAATAATATGGTATAATTGCTGATGTTGCACTGGGCTTGCGGTATACTGAAAAAGAAATAATTTGTGATATAGGGTTTCTCTTTAACAGAAAGTCTAAAAAAGGGATAGTACAATTCTTTTCTAGTTCAACTGTAAAATTAATTGAGGTAATCTGCGAAGACAACAGTTCAGCAAATTTATATAAGGAATCTACGTCATGGTTCCAAAAGACAAGAATATCATCTATGTATCGTAGATATAGGCACGGAGCTACAGGAGTAAGTTGTAAAACTCTTTCCTCTAAATCTTGTAATACAATCTCTGCCAGGAAAGGTGAGAGTGGGGAGCCCATAGGTGCTCCTTCCTTTTGTTGGTAAATGACATCTTGAAATTTGAAATAAGTTCTTTTGTAAACCAATTTCAGTGCTTCCAGGAAAGCTTGGATTTCCAGATCATTCATGGTTCCCAAGGATTGTAGTTTTTCTTCTATTAACTCATGTGCATATGTTATCGGTACACTTGGGAACAATGACTCGACGTCCAGTGACGCAAACCAAAATGGAGAGCTCCCTGGTACAAAAGTCTTTAATTTTCTTTAAAGCTGCAACAGAACTGGGTACTGAATAGGTTGAATTAGAAGTTAAAGGTGATAACAATTGTACTAGAGCTTTTTCAAGCGGTCTCAGAGGGTTAGTGACACCTGAGACAAGTGGACGAATCGGGTAACCAACTTTGTGGATTTTTAGTCTTCCGAAAAGTTCTGGGATTCTAGGTCCAATTGTTGGGTATAAAGTTCGGGTGAACGATGTAGATAAATTACTATGATTTCTCAATCTGCTTAAATCATTCACAGTTGCTGCTGTAGGATCTGATTTTATGACACTATGAGGAATTTTGTTAATGGCTTCTAAGACCTTAGTATGGTAATCCTTTCTATTCATAATAACGATTTTATTTGTTTTGTCGGCAGCTAATTTAACCGAAGATGCCTCTTGTTAGTCGTTTGCAGAAACGCTCTGTGCACCAGAACAAATAGAAAACGCTGCCTGTCGCAGAAAAGGAGGGAACATAACATTTACATTTACATAAAGAGTAATAAAATAGGTAAGTAATAATTACATAGCTGAAAACTTGTTACAACGATACTCAAAGAGTTTCCGTAGAAAAAGATATTTTGCAGGTCTACATATCTGTCGTGAATAAGTTAGTCTGATATCCAATTTTATACCACTAAGTATGTAAAGTTTCAATTTGATATACAGTGAACACTTTATTCATATTTTCATATTACTTATTGCAAAATACTAGTTTTTTGCAAAATGCAACATTTCAGCAATTTTAGAGCTGTTGTTGAGCACGTTTTACCTATTTAATCGGTACGCACTTATTTAGAATATATCTCTATCTCCATCATACGTACGACAAAACAAAAGTTTTAAAATATTCACAGAAATATTTATTTTTTTATAATAATATCATAGGTTGGGGAGCTTCCTGTGAAAAAGGGCTCGAGCCTACGCTCCAGCCAGAAGATTATGAAGATATGATATTAATATTGCCAGAAGAGAAAGATCGTTATATAATTAAAACTGCAGATATCCACACCATGGTGTCAAATGACATCTGTTCTGGAAGTATACAAGTTCCGGAAAGGTCAATGGGGAAATTTGTTAGATTGAAAACACAAAAACGTATCATTTCCTCTACAAAAGACAAATATTCCCAATTTAAAAAAAACGCAAAGAACAAGAACAAATTACAAAAGTAATGCAAACGACCGCTAGAAGGGAAGCTCATGTTAAATTAGATCCATGCAAAATAAATAGTATTTTGCATAAGAATGCATTAGCTTTGTTACTACGATGAAATGTGTGTACCTGACTTCTCGTAATATCTGCACTTCTCCGACTTAGGAAGGTAGGTTTTGCAACATTCGTTTAGACAATCTTCTGGAATATCATTTAAAAAAACAACAACGGGAAATGTATATTTTTTGAATTTTTCTTGTAAGAAAGAATCCTTGTGTTCAACAAGATTTCTTTGATAGTATACTAAATATTGAGTCCAAATATCCAATATTACTTACCATTTCAAATCAGGAGTCAAATTTAATTTCAGTTTACAGTAATATATCGAAAGAATTTACACTGACACGCTAGAAAAACTGGTACACCAGCCTAATACTTGGTAAGTCCCCCACAGGACCGCAGAAATACGACAAAACATGGACTTCACTAGCTTCTGGAAATATGCTGCAGGCAATGCACACCATACGCCCTGCAGAGCGTTCCACAATTCGGGTGTATTTCGAGGTCTCGGATTCCTGTGTTCGATAGCGCGTTGCTTGGCATCCCAAATGTTTTCTATCACGTTCAGGTCTGGGGACTTGGGTGGAAATGGCAACACCCAAACTCAGATGAATGCTCCTATAACCATAATGTGGCGTCCCGACACTTGTGTGGCGGTGCATTGTCTTGTTGGAAAACGCCCAACCTATCAGCATGAATTCAGGACATCAACGGCTGTACCTCACCAGAAAGGATGCGCTCATAGCGTTGGCCGGTCAGAGACGTTTGTATACGTACCAGGGGTCCCAGTGAAGTTCAGCAAAATACACTCGTACCATTACGGACACCCGCCAGCCGGTACAGTTCCCTGTTGACATGCGGGATCCATGGTTTAATGGGGCTTACGCAACATACGAATCCTTCTCATCTGCTCGATACAGTTGGAAACGCGACTCGTCAGACCAGGCTACGTGTTTCCAGTCATCAAGTGTCCAGTGGCGGTGTTGCCGTGCCCAAGCGAGGCGCATAGCTCTGTGTCGTGCACTCACCAAGGGGTCACGAGATGGGCGTCGGCTCCCAAAGCCCATATCGTGCAGGGTACGTTGCACAGTCCGGAATCTGATGTTTGTTAAAGCCCCAGCATTGACTTCCGATGAAACCTTCGAGAGTGTAGCACGCCTATCGAGTGAAACGATTCTTGACAGCCGACGATGGTCACGTTCGACCCAATGCATATTTACGGCGACACTGGTAGCGTAGTTTGGAGGTTTTGACGGAATTCTTGTAGTCACGGTACACCCTTGCAATGGGCGTCCGAGAAAATCCGAACTTCGTTTCTACCTCCGAAATACTGTGGCCCATCTCACGAGCGCCCATTATGACATCCCGTTGAAAATCGCTTAAATCGTTATTGCTTGTTACTCTCATGCCGAAAACAGCTCTGGCAGCTGGCTAGGGTGTACACTGAAGTGCCCGAAAAACTGGTACAGATAAGCTTATGCAAAATATTTAGCAACGTCACCTATGCGCGTACTCGGCTACGTCCGCCAGTGCACATATAAAGCGATAGGCATCCTTGCAAGCTGTCACAGCTGTTTTCGGCATAAGAATGACAAGTGATAACGATTTGAGCGATTTTCACCGCGGTGTCATAGTTGTTGCTCGTCAGATGGGCCATAGTATTTCGAAGTAAGAAACGAAGTTCGGATTTTCACGGACCACCATTGCTAGGGTGTACCGTGACTACAAGAATTCCGGCAAAACCTCCATCGTACGATATTAGTGTGGCCGTAAAATGACATTGGGTGAATGTGACCATCGTCGGCTATCAAGAAGCGTTTCACGCGGTAGGCGTGCAACACTCTCGCAGGTATCATCGGAATTCAATGCTGAAGTCTTAACAAGCATCAGCGTCCAGACTGTGCAACTTATCCTGCACGACATGGGTTTTGGGAGCTGACGTCCAATTCGAGTCCCCTTGATGCGTACACAACACAGAGCTCTGCACCTCGCTTGGGCACGGAAACACTGGCACTGGACACTTGATAACTGGAAACAGGTTGCTTAGTCTGACGAGTCGCGGTTTCAACTGTATAGCGCAGATGGAAGGATTCGTGTGTGGCGCAAACCCCATGAAGCCATGGATCCCGCCTGTCAACAGGCGACTGTACCGGCTGGTGGGTGTTCCGTAATGATATGTGGTGTGTTTAGATGGACTTCACTGTGACCCCTGGTACGTGTACAAATGTCTGTTACCGGCCAACGCTATGTGCGCATCCTTTCTGACAAAGTATACTCGTTCATGTCCTGCATTCATGCTGATGGGTTGTGCCTGTTCCAACAGTAAAATGCACCTCCACACAAGTGTCGGGACCCCACATTATAGTTAGAGGAGCATTTATCTGAGTTTGGGGTGTTGCAATTCCCACCCAAGTCCTCATATCTTAACGTGATGGAACACATTTGGGATGGCATGCAACGCGCTATCGAACACAGGAATCCGAGACCTCGGAATACACCCGAATTGTGGAACTCTCTGCAGGAAGTATGGTGTTCATTGCCTACAGGATATTTCCAGAAGCTAGCGGTGTCTATGCTCCGTCGTATGTCTGCAGTCTGGCGCTCCCGTGGGGGACCTGACAAGTATTAGACTGGTGTACCAGTTTTTCTGGCACTTCCGTGTATATCGCTTTATATACACACTGGCGGATGCAACCAGGTACGCGCATAAGTGACGTTGCTATGTATTTTGCATAAGTTCGTCTGTACCAGTTTTTCTGGCACTTCAGTGTATGTCTAATAAATTTTACTTTACGTAATTGTTGAAATTGCTAATACTTCTGTTACATTCTTAAGGGTGTTATAACCCCGTTCTCGAAATACCTAAATGATTGTGATCGTTTGCATTGCTGCATGTGATAGACTTGGCACTGAAATGTTTTTGCAGATTCATGGTTGATAGATCGTAAGAAAGAGAAAGTTTGTGGCAAATAAAAAAATTTACAGCACGTGTAAGAAACGTCGGCGCTTATCTGAAACTTGAAAACATTTTATTTAATTGAAAGTAGGTACTGAGAGTAATGCAGCGCAATGGGGTGCCAATTCTTCTCATTCGAACACCACATTCGGAAACCGAGCATTGAGTATGAAAGGCGTCTCCACTGAACCACTTTCACATATGTTGTTACACGAGTTTCCATTGAAAAATATTGTATGGAAGTACATAATCTGAATCAGAAAGCACATCTTTAACATGCAAAGATACACATACTTCCTACTTTTAGTTAACGGAATGCGTTTTCAAATCGATTAACCAAATTCAACCCTAACGGAACCTTCCACCTTAAATATTAACATTGTATGTTAAGGAGAATTAAGTGTGAATAAATGATTTCAATACAAGTACAATATATCAGAGACACAGAACGGCAAACCGAGCTTTGTGTTTCTTAATTACTATATAAAATGTAGTAATTCAGAAACCGAAACTTTGGTTTTTCGAGAAGGTCTTTATTTACAGTAAAATACTCCAATTTTCAAATATTAGGTTCCTTGTAGACATTAAAATACTTACAAAATTTAGCTTAATGTATTTAGTTTTCGCAAAGTCATCTAAATTATAAAAGTTTCAATGTTCATTTACATCCTTACAATATTCAGTTTATACAAGGTGTACGATATCTGTCTGTACAATGTGTACCTTGGTGGATCCTAATGGGCGTTACGGCTGTTAATCATTTCATTTTTTCTTAATCTCCAAAGAGAGGGAAAAATTGTCTTTTAATATCAGAGGTATCAATGGAAACTTGTTTAGATTTCTGTTGCGCTTTATAAATTCCGGTAGATAGCACCCTGGACTAAGTGAATTAGTACCCGTTAAAGAAAACAACACTTTCTGTATAAATACTGTTAGATATAATTATTTCAGAAATCATCGCGTCATGCTGTCCGAAGTGTTGCCATATATTTCTTCTTTTAAACATAAATCGTTCAACACTTTTGCGAATAAGAGGTTGCTGTTGTTTCCATTCCACTATTAAAATGATCATATCGCATGCCTATCTGAAGGAAAGAATGGTTCCTTTTAAATTTTACTCAGACATAATTTCACAGATTAAGGTAGAAACGCTCTACCAATTTTTTACATTCCATGTATCTGTTCTTCACCTCGTAATCCATTTTCACATTGTTTTTCCTTTTCATTGCCTTAGACGTAGAGAAACATTTTTCAACGAAGCATATCATTCTAGAGTTAGATCGCATGTATTTGCCAAGAACTACTCTTCACTTTATGACGAATCTTTAACTGTTACTTTTCAAAATTAGATACCGGTAAATCGGAATCTCATAAAACATTCCCAAAGCTCATTGCTTCGCAAACGGGGATCCATTTCTCGTCGGGACATTCCAATTATTCTAAACGGCAGAAACATGAACTTCACGAATCTTGAAATATTATTGTGACACTGTCGTAAGCTGTCAATCACCATAATATTTCCTTTTATGTTCATTCATTCTAGCAAACGTTCGATTTAACCAATATTAATTATAAAATAGTGAAGTTTCCCCTCAATACAGGCAAAATTGTCATCCTTGATAGAGCAGCATTCTGCTGAGCACGCTGGTACACCAATTTCGCCATAACGACGAAAATCACATCTTTAGCAACATGAATTCCCACAGATTGTGATCTTTTATGAATGATGTAGAAAAATTATTCCAGAGGACTTGTTTCCAGGAAAATTATGTTTACCAACACCCTTGTGACTATCATTCGGAAGTACGTAGTACATAAGCCTATGTTTAATGAATAAAGTTATGCATACCATCTATTGCAGCAGAAAGACACACAGACCTGTTCAACAGTTCTAGCAATTCTACTGAACCACAAAACAAAACTGAGCTACCAGTTATTACATTTCGAGAAAATCCCTTCATCGTCGCTTCTTCAGCACAGGTGAAATAGGTTTGAGTTAAAAGGGGAAGACTAGCAAACCATTGGTATTGATTCATATCTATTAAATCATGGTAATATTCATTGCTTCCCTTGGAAGTAAACATTCATTTCCTTACCGACCAGAGAACATATTATTCTGCATTTTTAAGAAACCAAATATATGTTTTTATTGACAAGTCATTCTTGGCTACTTCAAAACAAAAACATAAAAATTTTGCAATTATTAGAAAACAAAATGTGGAAGAAGAAAAAAAGCATGACAAGCATGCCTCGGAATGATATGAACAGGTTGACGTGGTAGCTATTATTTACATCTGCAGCAGATTCAAAAAAATACATCCTTCGAGAAAAAAGGCAAATCTAGCGGTAACAGCTAGATAAATTATAGATATCTAAAACTTTCTTTTTTGCCGTTAATTTTTTTGTTTTTCTTTTTTATATTCTGCTGAGCAAAATAGTTAAATTCTGCAAATTAGTTATGAGTTCAGAAAGAAATGATAAATTGTGCTCTTTCGGTATTAAGCAGTATATTAAATAAATAAAAATATATATAAAAAAGTACCAGTTTTAATTAGTTTTAGCTAATGCAGAACTCATTGCTTCCGAAAAAGGAACTCTAATGTTCCTGTTGATGTATCACAAGGGGTAATTATATGATTTGTCTTTCCGGATCCACATTATCTACCAACAAGTAATTGGACACCAGTGATAGCAAAGGAAAACGAAGTTAATTCACTTTCAATAGTTGGTGGAGCTTCCGGGGCATACTCTCAACCAGGCGTTGCACAACGACCAGTGGTTGTTTTTTCCACTCGGCTTGCAGAAGACAGTTCAGTTCCTTTACCGATTTCGGATGGTGGGGGCACCCCTTAAGTCGACGATCCAGCTCGTCCCAGAGGTGCTCGATATGGTTAAAGTCCGGGCTCAGCGCTGGCCAGTCCATTCGATTAACCCCATATTCACCATACCAAGCCATGGTGGACCTCGCCAAATGACAGGTAGCATTGCCATCCTGAAAGTAACATGGGTCCACCCCGTAAAACAGCCACAACGTAGGAAGCGCATGGTCATCCAAAATGGTGCAGTAGGTCTCGGCATTGAGTCTACCAGGAGTTGCGACCAAGGGTCCCGTGCCATACCAGGAGAAACACCCCCATAGAATAATTCCACCGGCGCCGATCTTCACAGTTGTCACAATACATTCCGGCAGGAGGCGTTCTCCAGGCAGACGCCAAACCCAGACCTTGCCATCCGAACGGTAGAGGGTGAACCTTGATTCGTCGCTCCAAAGAACCTGTTTCCACTGTTCAACGGTCCACCGTCGACGTTCTTTGCACCACGTTAGCCGAGCAGCGCTATTGGACTTGGTGATCAAAGGCTTGTGGGCGGGAGCACGTCCATGATAACCGAGCAGATGGGATTCCTTACGGATGGTATTCATCGAAAGAACACTCCCGGATGCCTGTTGAAACTCCTCGCGGATGTGGCCCATCGATTTGGTGCGGGTCTTCACAATTTCTCTTGTCAGCACCCGTCGGTCTCTAACTCCCAGTTTTGGGGGTCTGCCGGGTCGGGGCATATTCCAACAGTCACCTCTCATCTTCCACTTGCCAATCACGTAGGCCACTGTCGATTTTGGGTACTTCAATTTGCTGGATATGTCATGTGTGTATGTGCCATTTATGTGATACCCGACGATTACACCTTTCTCGAAATCAGATAGCTCCGAACTGCATGGCACCTTGCATGCGACTGGTTGCGTTGTTGTTTCCGACACGTTATTTAACGGCGACGGCCGTGACGTGTATCGGGACCGCAGATATCTTTGATTGCAGGGATGTCCAATTACTTGTTGGTAGATAGGGTATTATAAACATTTATCTACAAGTATTTGAACATGATAGAGCAGTTTGTGTATCCCAAGTTGGATGAACATGCAATTCCAGACATTTCCAACAAGATGGGGCACCACCTCATTATGGTTTGATTGTGAGGAGCTCTGTGTATACCAAATTTCCCGATCGATAGAGTGGGTGGCGTGATCCCATTACATGGCCCCAATGTTCGTCGGATTTTAAACCGAGTACCCTTTCATATGAGGATTCATCAAGGGTGAGGTTTACAGCACAAGTGTGCATTGATGTTGCAACACAAGTGTGCATTGATGTTGCAGACACTGATGACTTAAAGAGCATGATTACATACGTACTGCAGAAAGTTAATTCGATCACTTTACAACGAACATGGTTGAACCTGGAATAACATTTAGACATTGTTCGGGTGACAAATGATGATCATGTCGAATGTCTATGAAACTTCATAATCAGTTCTGTCAAGTAACACAAGTGTGCATTGATATCATTTTTATTAAACCTGTTTAATTATTTCAAATTGGCTACACCTTTATGACACACCTATTGTCAATAATTTTCCAGTTGCTTGTGTTAATTTCTTTGCGAAATTATGTATTTTAAAAAGAAAAATATTTTAAATGCAGATTAATGTTTATTTGGTGCATTGATAAATGTTTTTATCCAGCATCAGGTGAAAAGCATAATTTTGTGAGAAGTACATACAGGGGTTTTCCAAAATAATGGCAACACCTTGCTGAAAACAGTGACTTTGGTATGTGCTGCTTTTTGAATAAAATGAACATGTAGCTACAATTTTTTTTGGTAAAGTTGCTTACGGTCTCAAACGTCTGTGTGATTGCATTGTAAATCTATGTTTGCATAGTTTTGTTCCAGGTGAAGGCACAATGAGTGACCTGTCGGAGTTCCAAAATGGGCAGATTGTAGGAGCCCGTCTGGTTTGTGCTTCGGTAACCACAGTGGCACAGGTATTTGGGGTAGCGAGAGGTACCGTGTCGAAGGTCATGACACCATACACTGTTCACGGCACATCATCTGCGAGACACAACTGTGGAAGGAAATCCAAACTCATTGTGAGAGACAGGAGGATATTAAAGAGAATTGTGCAGCAAGGAGGAAGACAACGGCCACGAAATTGACTGCTTAGCTTCATAATCTGTTCTGTCAAGTAACTTCATAATCTGTTCTATCAAGTAACACAAGTGTGCATTGCACATCTCTAAAACCCAGTGACGACCCATACCGTGCAAAGGGAATTATTTAAAATAATGGAAAGCACATTATTTACGGCAAAGCTGCGAATGCAAAACCCCTGGTGTCACGGGTGAATATGGAACGGAGACTACAGTTGTGCCAGGAACATAAAGCGTAGACTGCGGAACAATGGAAACATGACTTGTTTTCCGATCACAATTTCTCACTATTCCCCACTATAGTATAGGTTTACGAGTGGAGAACCCCCGCTGAAGCCTACAACAGATTGTCTTCTTCCTACAGTGAATCATGGGAGCGGTTTCGTTATTGTTTGGGCCATGATCTCTTGGTTTGCAGCAGGTCCCATTATCACACGGACGAATCATTAGCGGTGACTATGTCACTCTTTTGGCCGACCATGTGCATTCAATGGCGCAGACATTGTTTCCATCAGGGGATTGCACCTTTCAGGATGCTGATGCCCCGATTCACAGAAGTTGAACTGTTCAAACATAATTTGAGGAACATGAAGATGAAGTTGCACACCTTCCCTGGCCTGCACAATTACCGGACTTAAACATCATCGCGCCCCAGTGGTCTATGTTGGAAAACAGAGTGCGATCCTGTTATCTTCCTCCGGCATCTCGCAAGGATTTGGAGCATTTTCTGCAGGAAGAATGGAACAACATACCACTTACCACCATCCAGAACTTGTATGTGTCCATTCCAAGAAAGATTCAAGCAGTTTTAAATGGGAAGGGGGCTCCTACACCATATTAGGTGAATATTTCGGACAACTCCTGTAGGTTCAATACGATTTAACTGAAATTGGAGTTAGATTTGTAAATGAAACATGTTCGTTCATGCTGCTGCTGATAAATTCTGAACAAATATTCAACCTAAATTACATAAAAAAAGTATTGCGTATGTTCGGGACTTGATAAACATGTTCTATGACCAATTTTTTAAATATTCATTCGTAAAGACATCATTTAAATTCCTTATGTACGTATATTAAAAGTGATATGATTTTTAGGCCGTCATTAATACTTCAAACTTTATCATTTTTAACAGGACGAATTGACATTCTGCGTTTCCTTAAGTAATGCTGTAATAATTTTTTGTTGGATTATCAAAAAAATATGCAGGGTCTTAACTTATTAAGGGCATACAATGATAGTCCAAACTGAATTATTGCGTGTACAATGGTGTGTAAAGCATTGCATCACCTCTAAAAACAGTGAATTTTTAAGTTTAATTCTTTTTAAAACGAACTAATTTTTATAGTTATTTCATTGCTTATATGATGTTAGATCGACATTTAATGGAGATTTCGGTAGTTGCTTAGTTTTTCCTTCAGCTACTTCTGTTCTTAACAGGTGACATAAAATATGGGATTTGACTAACACATTGGAAGTCACATTAGCTGCGTATCTGTTGCTACACACAATCATTGACATTTTTTTACCTGATCGGCTGCTTCCTAATGCTATTCTTATCCTACACCAGCCCCTATAGGGTTGCCACTGAGCTAACTAAAGCACTGTAGTGGTCGCTTCTTGTTTTTATTAGGGTATAATTTGTGTATACCTTCTCAATAATGGCTAAAACGGCAGAATCGTGCAGATCGGACAGACTAGAAATTGTTTTTCTGCATGGAGAAGGATATTCTTTAAGTCGAATCGGTGAAAGAGTGGGTGTAATGAATCTACAGTTTTTAGGCTACTGAAGGAAGTCAAAGACACTGGAGATATTAAAAATAGGCGTCGAAATAGAAGGCCCAGATCCACAACAACCAGGCAATACAGAGTGCTCGGAAAGCTAAACGTGGTAGACAGGAGGCTCAGTTCACTTGAATGGTTTCAAAGGTGGTCTGAACAGACTCATGTTACTGTTAGTATATCTACTGTTAGGAGGAGTCTGCTTCTCTATAACTTACATGGCTGCAAACGCAGGCGTAAACCACTGTTCACTGCAAAAAAAAGACAACGTAGATTTCCTGCGGCATGTCTCATGGACAACCAAGGAATATGAAAATGTTCTTTTCTGTGATGAATCAGAATTTTTCCTTGATGCCAGCTAGAGCGCAAATTATTTAAGGTAATTAAAGCATGAAGAATTCCATTCAAGTTGTTTTGTGGTTTCTGTTAAACATCCAGTGAAGGTCATGGTTTGGAGCTGTGTACATGGCGTTGGGAACCTCAGTATTTTTTATGGTAAGGTAAATGCCCAGAAATAGTCCGGATATTAGAAAACGGGATGAAGATTTTATGCCGGCAATTTTATTTTTCAAGATGCAATGCTCCCTTTCGAGCTAAAGTAGCAAAAAAAAGGGGTATAAAAAAATGTTCAACATTTTGATTGGCCATCGCAGTCACCGGACTTAAACCCTATCGGAAATTTGTGGCTCGACGTGTCGTATGAACCATCAAAAAAGAGGCCAAAAACCAAAATTGAACTCATTGAAGATGTAATTCAAATTTAGAATCGTAGTGTTCAACCCAACCTTTTACAAAACTTTGTTTATAGTATGCCAGCAAGATGCAAAGTTGTAATTAAAGCTAAATGCTCGGCAAGAAAACATTAGGCACATTTTATAATTTTGTTTCATTGTATTTCAGTATTTAAATGTTATTTCATTTCTTGTGAATTACAAAAGCGAATTATTGCTGTAATCCTAAGCATTGGATAAACGATTAATTTCATAATAATTTCGACGTGGTCATGATATTTGTAATGTATCTTAAGAACAGAAGTAGCTACAGAAAAAACTAAAACATTTCTGAAATCTCCATTAAATTTCGCATCTAATGACATAAATGATGAAAAAATTACGAAATTTAGTAAGTTAAACAAAGAGTTTTATTTAAAAATTCGCAGTTTTATGTAGGTAATGCAATATATTTTGCATATAACTGAAGATATTCTTGTATACAGGTCAGGGCAAGAGTTTCACACGTACGAACAGATAATTTCAAAGAGTCATTTTAACGGGCGTTTGATGTGTAACTGTAAGAACAACTGCATGAACGGAGTGGTGAACAACCAACAAAACAAGCAGTCAGTTGTCCTCCTGTTGGTAGAAACGATTGGTCGATGTTGTGGCCAGCGGCAGCTGCAAATAATTTTAGTGATATATAACAGCAACCGTCTTCTTCGTATATACCTCGTCTGATCTAAAAACTGAAAAATTCCCAGCACCGGACCAGGTGCACTAGAACAGAGTAGATAGACACATATGTGTCACCGTGAACCAGACAGATCATTAAGAACAACCAAAATGGTCGTTTCTTCCGATAAACCGCGTTTTAATTTAACACACTGTGATGGACGCACCACAATATAAAGCCAAAAGAACAATTCCATGGATCCCAGCAGCCGAATAGCAAATTTACTAGCTGATAGATGAAGCGAAATGATCTGGGACCTGTTTTCTCGGCGATAAATTGGTACCTTCATAATTCTGAAACAACACTGGGTTCCAAAGGATTACATACAATATTTTGTTCCAGACACCCCTCGAAACATTGATTGTGTTTCCTGTCGAAGTGGTTTATGTACACCGGAATAATATACCATATGACTACTTTTGGATCACCACACAGCTTAAGTAGAACGGTAATGTCTTCAAAAAAATAAAATGCCTCAAATTGCCCAGATCGTTATCCCATTGAACACAAGCCAATGTGTGCACATTGGCTTGTGTTTAATATTGCACACTTTAAAAAGCTAATGTGTGCACGATTTGTACAGAGATACTTTTCCAAAGAACGTTCCCTAATTAGATAAAGTCATGTTAGCCGCCCCGGTGGCGCAGTGGTCTAAGCGATGGCTCCTTTTCATTCGTTCGAATGGTGTCCGGGTTTAAATCCCTGTGAGGCATAGATTTTGTGTTTGTCTTACGGCAATGGCTCTCTTCCTTTCCTGGAACTAGTGACCCTAAATTAGGGACGGGCGACTGCTTCTAGCCCCTTTGAGTTGCTCACGGTGGTCGTTAAACCCCCAATCAAAAAAAAAAAGAAAAAGAAAGTCATGTTAACTGGCTGAACGTACTAGTAGAACAATATGAGGCCCTCTTTAAATCCATGCCTCATCAAGACACTATTTCCAGAGTAGCGAATGTTCGAGTCCTCCAGTATGCTTGAAACCGACTTTTTGGATCAATAAAAACTGAGGCACATTTCTATGGAACCTGAAAGAAGGATCTAGAGAACAAGAAAAGTGGTTTACAATTTATACCTATCTCTCAGAAAATTATTAAAGAAAAGAAAAACACAATGTCTATATAACGATTGTTAACAATTTTGTAAAAACGAAATCCACTTCGCAAGACGACCAGATGCACCGATGCCTACGAAACAGTCCAAACATACTTAATGTAAAGTTCTAGATTTCAAATTACTTGAATTAAAACAGACTACGTATTTCAAACAATGAAAAATGCATAAATCTCAGTGTCACGCAACAATACCTCCCATGGTTAGCTTCAAACACTTCCACGTAGACACGAGCAAACTTTGGGTCATGTTTTGGAGCGGTCCGGATTGTGGCGCCGCAGGAATCGTGTGTGGGATGTCCTTAAATGTAGTGAATCCCGTCTCTTCTCATGATTTCTGCGGATCAGCAAATGATTTGGAATTACTAAGATAGAGCCAGCGTCATTATCAGCCATCTATCTGAAAAGGAGATTTACCTCCTGCTTAATTCAGAATAGAATGTTTGTGATGAAAACGTGGGAAGCTCCGTTTCACAGATAATTATAGAGAATTCGTTAAATTACCTAATCATGACATTTGAGTTTCGCTACAAAAATTAGCGAATGCACAATTTCATTTCGCTTTTTTTTTTTTTGTAATTTTCCGCATTTCTTAACGAAGCCTGAAATAGATATTTTCTCATGAATATGGAAAAAAATGTACTGAGTGTTTCCAATTTGTGGAAAGCGCTTTTCTGAATATTTACATCATTGTGAAATTTGGAATCGTTTAAGGACTGGCCCATCCGGTGAATAAAATGCTTTGGCAAGTTTTTAAAGATTCCAAAAGAACTCATAATACGCAACTGTAAAATAACGTGAAAATATAATTGAGAGGAAATCGACCTTTCCCTAATGTAATTAAAAAATCCTGCTTGCTTCTTTCGCTCTGGTACCATTACTTCGGAATCCGCTTTATATCCATAGCATCGCTGAATTTGACTCACATTTCGAGTCTGCGTTTTATTTTTAAGTGACGACTTCCTTTACCGTATTAGGAAGTATTATTGAGTGATGTGCAGGATAAGTCTTACTGGTTTTATCAGTTCTACTCAAAGTTAGAAAGTAAACATTTCTTTATGCTGAGACTCAGTTTCATCTCACTTTTTAAAGCCTTTCTTGGCTGTTGAAATACGTACTGCGTGATCTGTTTTCCAATAAAAACATTCAAAAATCTTTTCCACAGTATATGTTAATAGCATAAAGTAAATTCCGTGACTCTTAATATGAAACGCAGGATAATATTTTCAGTAACGATGCCTAGCAAAAAATTGTGCTTCGTTCAAGAGTTCCTTTTCAACAAAATTGTTGCAAGGCAGTGTGGGTTTGTGTCGGAGTTTTTCTCCGAAAAGTTTCTATTTGTTTTATAGTTGGAGGTTTAACGACCACCGTGAGAAACTCAAAAAGCTATAAGCAGTCGCTTGTCCCTAATTTAGGGCCACTGGTTCCAGGGAAGGGAGAGATCCAGCTCCGTAAGACAAACAAAACAGCCATGTCTCACCAGGATTCGAACCCGGACACCTTTCAGAGGAATGATGAGAAGCCATCGTTTAATCCACTGCTCCAGCGGGGCGGTGAGTTTCTATTTTCACGTTCGATCGCTTGTCGAATGCCGTGACTTGGTTTGAAGAGCTACACTTTTCCATTTTCCCACGTCCACACCGCAAATGATAACGCATCATCCTGACACCTCTCCGTTACTGAGAGTCTGACTTTGACTTAAAAACAATCATTTTCCCCATTGCAGCATCTGCTTGCGTTTTGGATTAACGTGTACAGAACTTTCCTTATGACCCTCGCATGGGAACATTTACCGTATTTTTCGCAATATAAGGCGAATTTTTTTTTTTTTTTGATAAATAACTATGAAAAAAATTAAAATTTTGAAGGATTTTATTAAGGAAAAATCACACTTTATGCGGAAAAAATGGTAGCTTATGAGTAATTGAATCTTCAAGATCTGGGACATAAGCAATACCTGGTATCACTGAAAAAAACTAGAGGAAGAAACGCCACTCATCCATCAGCCAATGGCATACATCCGCTGAAGTATTTGGCCGTAATGTCATATCTTCAGGCAGTTTTTTTTTTAAGAATTCGGGCCTTTGTTTTTGGTTCGGATGATCATCTTCCTCCATGTGTCGAAGTAAGACGTCGGTGGTGTGGCATGCTAACAATTGATACGAACGAAGAATGCGTACGGACGCGAGTTTGCTGGTGGACGTTTAATCGTCTGTTGTGATGTTTCCTACTGAGATGTGGTCCTTTCCCATCATTTTTGTGACTTTGCCTTTTAAAAGATTTTGATAGGCCTTTAATATCCGTTCATATCGTTATGATGTACTGTATAAAATATGAGGTACGTTTTAATATGAAGTTCAGTCCATTACCTCACGAACATACATGTATACACCCGGGAACATATACCCATGTCTAGAAAAACGGCATGCCTGCTCATCAGACACATAATGCATAGTCAACATTAAATATATACATAAATGTATAGTACATACATATATTATCGGCAGATTAACAATGTAGGAAAACAGCAGAGATCATCAATTTCTGTACCTAAGATAAAGTAATAAAACTCTTAACTCTTTTAGTGGTCTTCATAGAAGAATATGAAAGTACAAATTAGAGCACTTCAGTGACCATTTATTTATATTTTATGGCATCCGTACTTACTGTGGAAAGAAATAATTTGTTGTAACTTTAGTTTGCGTTATTTAATTAGAACAATGTAATATGTAAAAAAAAATATGTACGTACAAATTTGTACGTACATATTTTTTACTGAATGTTTTTTCATGCGCTTCAGCTCACTTCATTAAATCATTTCCCGTTTTAAAATGATTGTGCAGCTTTTGGGGTGCATTTACAAACTTTCCATTGAGTTGGTTTCTTGTACTTAAGTTTATTGTGTGTAATAAATGTGTTACAATCGTGCGTAGGACAAACAAGTGGTAGACGTTTCTAAATATACCCTCCCGCTGATGCTATGAATAAAGGTGATACACTACTCCAGTGGTGCTATGAACGACCTTTGTCCGTAACCTGCTCCAAGGGTGTTACGAACTACGGTACTAACGGAAAGAAAAACCAAAATTTAATTAGAATATATATAGTTCTTAATTAACAGATGCAGAACAATTCGCCAAAATATTTTGGAAAAAAGTATGTTAAATGTATTGCTGATTAAATCGATGTGGAACGATTCACATGAACATTTTACTTGTTTCTGGTTTGACGACCATCATTAACAATCCTAAGGGTAACAAATGGTCGCTCGTCCCTAATTCAGGGCCACTAGTCCCAGCTAAGTGAGGAAATAGCGCCGTAAAACAAATCTGCCACCTGTGCTTTTTTCGAAAATCGAAACCTGGCCCACTTTGAAGACAGGATATTAGTTAGGGTTTCGAACACTGCTCCAATAGTGCTGACCATTTCTTCACAAAGCACCATGCCATTAAACTTGGTTGCGAAGAAAATAACGAATTCTATAGCAAATGCAAAGAATGATATGAAGACACATGACCTGGTTTGTAAGAATACAGCTATCAGTCACCACGATATTCTAAGTATCCTGAGCGCATGTGTATTCAGCTATCGAACATGTGCCAGTGATACGTGGGTTGTTATGATGATACAGAACAAGAAATATTGACCTTAGAAAACAGATGACGTATGCATGAATATAGTGAGGACTAGTGTCTAAATACCTTGTATAATGTCATTAGATTTAGAAAATAAATTCTCAATAGCATTCGGTATTTTTTTGGAAAATTTATTTTATATATTAAAAATTAATATTTAGAGAATCTATATAGTATATACCTGGAGAAACAATGCATGTGTTGAACCTTTCGCCAATAAAGATGGAGAAAGGAAGTAACAACACCTTCGTTGGGAATTCGCCGTACAAGAATTCTCTCTTTCTCATTGCTTCTTCCCAATAAATCTGATGTTTAAAAAACTTCATGTTGAGGTTGTGCCAGACGATAGTATTTTATTAATAAATTTTCTTTTGGCTATGCATAAACTTAATAATGGAAAACTTACAATTAAAAATTATTTTTTGTGATACATAAATGTTTATCAGATAATTGCAGTTTACTGTAAAATTGAAGAACTTAAGTTGGAATCCAAACTGAGATGTCTAGCTCTAGGTTAGGAGGAACAGTGTTTCCTGCTCCTCAACGGGTTTTTTTTAATTTTTCTGTATGAGTTATTCATCCCACTTTGGAGATGCTCTCTTTTCAGGTAATGCCGGCGTACCTGCCAGCTTTTGGAGCTGAAGGGTTCGGATGCCGGAAGCTGTTTTTTTCGAAAGAAGGGAAATGTGTGAGTGAAAGCGGTGGTGTAGTATAAATGCGACAATAAGGCGGGGTGAAATTTGAGTGAATGGAAATTTAGAGTTAGATGCTCAAAACCGTTCCAATTGTTGAATGGCGGATATATTTTAATGGGTTTTACTCAGTATTTACCTCTGTGACCCCTCGCCTTTGGGAGATAGGAATACAGGGACTTCAGAGATCTTCAGCCGGACACAATCTGCTAGTGTATTTAATGAGGCGCCTTAATCTTTGAAGACAAGGAAGATATTTCGTAGGTTAACGCTCTTTCAATCGTCTTATAATCCTGCTTTTCAAATTCTGATTGCATTTTTACATCAGGAAATCGATGTTTTTTGCATTTAACACTCAAACGTAAGCTGCAGTTATAGTAAGAAAGCTCTACTTAAATCAGTGTATCACAGAAAATATTCCTCAATGAGTTTTGTGCATTCTCATCAAAATCTCTAAGCGAAAATTTTCATAACCTTGTTGTTTTTATCTTTAGGTCTTACATTTTTAAATTTAAATTCGATTCGTTAACCAAAGCTCCCCCCCCCCCCAAAAAAAAAAAAAAAAAACAGCAGGGACGTCATTGCTAAACAGCTAGGTCTCCGGAATAAAAACTACGTATCAAACGTAAATAAAATTAGATTTATGAATCACCATTTTGCAACCAAACTAAATTTTGAAACAGCCCTATCATCCTTTTTAGAAATTACTTAGAAATACGCCTTATTATCAATTTTAGAAATTACTTTTCTTTGGCATTTCGTAGTTAATTTATCTCACGCGCAACAAAAAGGGATTCGTAAAATGTACATAATGGTGCTGCCCGGTTGCATAACTTCATATGAATCATGAGTATAGTACTCTGAACATCTCCAAGAATGAGGGACAACGGACTTGAGTTTGCTCAAACAAAACAATCGATGCGTTTGATCCCGAGAAAAGGTCAGAAAATGACAAGAACGCTTTAGAACGTCAGCCAAATAACCAGGAGCTCATGTTTATAAGATGTTACAGAGAATTGCCACTTTATATACTAATTGCGAAGATGAGATAGTACCACAAAGCTCCTTTTCTTGTTTACGACGTGTCGTTCTAAGCCAGTACTAAGTTAATATCTGGGTTACCCAGTTTCTTATATTTGTTTGTAAACATGGCATTTTCAGCAATTACAAGATGAAGTCATACTGTGTGCATTGCCAAAATTAAAGAAAACTATTATAAAGGGATATCATTTTTCTTATAAAATAGCGCAACTATTCCAAACAAAACATAAACGGCCGCTAATATTCTTTGTACGTTGCTACAGGTTTTCAAAGCAAGCAATCGCTGCTTATCACATGCTAACTAAGCAATTAATTATAAGTTATTGCACGTTAATTAAGTTGTCAATTATTGCCCTATTTATACCGTCTCCAAATTCTGTGTTTAAAGCAATGAATCACAATACCTTTAAGTTAGTCGCTGTTAAAGAGCTCAACAAAAGTGATACGTATTTAGGTTTTTACCAAGCTTTCCGCAATGTTTCGTTTTTGAAAGGAAAATGTAAATTTTTTTCGATGAATTTAATTCACCATACCCATCTTCTGTTAAAGAAGGTACGTCCAATGATACAGAATATCGTCTTGCATACACTTTCTCACATGCACTCAAACTGTGTATAAAAATCATTTGAAAATATTACTGAGAAGTACAATGTATGTTTTTTCCAATATTGGGAATTCAGAACATTAGACATTGAATGCCTAAAACGTGGATCCACGTGTGTATATTTAAAAATGGTAGGAATGTATATAAATTTCTTAAATGATTTAAAATTTCAACTGAACATTACAGAACTAATTTAATAAGTAATTTGTATGGTAACATTTTTTTTTCCGTGTAGAATAACTTTCTGGCTTCGCATGGATTGATCATTAATATGTCAAATCACAAACTTGCGTAATTTTTCTTAAGAAATGTGCAAACAGATTTAGCTCCGAAATTCGAATTATTTCCATTGCGTGTCCCAACCGGTTTATTTGAATTAAAATAACATGTTTCTGCTGTGCAGTCTATGATTGGCTTAATTTTCCCTATATTTTGTTAAAGACCGCTCAGCTGGGTATAACATTTAATGCAACCTATACATATCCAGTGTCATAAATAGCAATATTTAATTTAAAGTTAGAACGATAGGTGCATTTTTGAATTAAACATATTATTTTCAATATGCTTAATTAAAAATGCCCTTATTTTCACTTGACGTACCAAAATGTAAACCGTTAGATTTTACTCTATGGGAGAAAATCAATGTTCGTACACTGGAATTCATAATATCTGTTCACGAAAGCTGTTGCGTATATAATTTCTTAAAACTTCGTTAATTCGCTGAGAGGGTGGACGAATGAAGACCCTTCGGATCTTTAAATAGAAAGGACCCTCAGAGATCATGAACAAGCTCCGAATTTTTTCTGATGACGTTCATGTGGAAAGGACTATGTTTTCTCTTTCCCACAGCAGGTACAGATCGAAAGGTCGTTGTCGCTCGAAAGTCAAAAAATACTATGTATGAGTAAACTTTTCAATCCATGTTAGCATTTAAGGAAGTATATCATTCGAAAGTGGTGTAAGGTCAGGTGATGCGTAACATCACAGCCTCTCCTTGACAAATGTCAACCCCGCATTCTCGTGGTATATCCTGTTCCCACTAAAGGGGCTCTGGCGACCGCCAATAGCGGTATAACTATACCATCGGGATTAGAGGAAATGCTATCCCACACTCACCAACCCGCTTGGCCAGCGTGGTGGGTTATGGCCAAACCCCTCCAAAATGAAACCACAACTTAAATCTTGGCCCTCAGTCTCCGGCAGCTGGAATGTACCTGGCTAAGGCAGCGGCCAGTGCGACATGAAGGCAGAGGGTGCTAAGAATCCCCGAAGAACCGGACTAGGCTGCCATCTGATGCTGACCTAGGCTACGTATAATGGACGCTCCCTATCTTCTGATTCAAGGCTTCTTGAATTGGAAGAGGAACTACAGAGGATCAAGTGGGACATCGTCGGGCTAAGTGAGGTAAGGAGAAAAGGAGAAGATCCTCATTGAACTGAAAAGTGGACATCTCTTCTACTATCGTGGGACTGATACTGGCAGAACTACTGGTGTTGGGATTTATAATAAACAAGAAACTGAAGGCTAAAGTTGTAGAAGTTGAAAGTTCCTCTGACAGAGCTGCACGACTCGTTATCCAACTCTCGAGAAGATACCAGACTCAGATTATTCAAACTTATGCACCCACCACAAGTCATCCTGAAGAAGAAATTGAAGAATTTTATGAGGAAATTCCTCATCTAAATAATAAAGTTAAGAAGCACTTGAAGATAATTATGGGTGATTTCAATGAAAGATTAGGGCAACGGCAACAGAAATAAACTTCAGTAGGTAAATTCGGTCACGGCAACAGAAACCAGCGTGGAAATACTCTCATACAGTTTGCAGAGGCAGAAGGGTTTTTCATCTTGAACTCCTTTTCAAGAAAAACCACACAGGAAATGGACATGGAGACATCCAAATGGGACGACAAGTGAAATTGATTTTATTATGTGTAACAAAAAATTCGTCATAGAAGACTTCAGTGTGCTAACAAGTTCAACACAGGTAGTGACCATAGATTGGTGAGATGTAAGATGCACCTCAACTCTAAACTCGAACGTGGGAAGCTCATAAGACAAACAAAATGTATTGACATAACCAACCTTAAAAAACACCATAATACCTTCAAGTTGGAACTAAAGAACAGATTCTCTGCTTTAGAAGGCCTAACATCGGAAGACGTGGATATTTCTGAAGTTAACAGAAAAGTAACCAAAGCTCTTATGGAAACAGCAACCGAATTAGCTGGGTCTAAGAACAAGTTGCATGTGAACAAATTATCAGGAAAAACCAAAATGTTGATGCAAAAAAGAAGAGAGATGAGGACAACTAAAGAAGATGTGACTTCCAAAGTGGAATATATAGAGCTATGCAAGACAGTACGAAAAAGTATCACTGAAGACGTAAGGAAATTCAACTGTGAACTAGTAAGGAAAGCAATTGAAAACAACCAAAGCCTAAAGATAGCAAAGGGACATCTCAGTAAGGGAAGAAAACAGATTATGGCACTGAGAAAAGAAGATGGTTCTGTAACAAGAAATAGAGGCGAAATTTTGACAAGAGTGAAATATTTTTACTCCAAATTATATGAAAGGGATGATACATGTACTCCAGACATCATGAAAGGTACCAGTACCAGAGTTCTTCCAGTCCTCCCAGCAGAAGTTGCACATGTAATCAAGAACATGAAGCAGGGAAAAGCTCCAGGAGAAGATGGAATTACTGTAGACATCATACAAGAAGCAAATGGAAAATCGAAACAGTACTCGCCCAAATTTTCACTCGATGCCTTAATGAAGGGAAGATTCCTGAGGATTGGAACAACGCTACAATGATCTTGCTACATAAAAAAGGTGACATTGAGGATCTCAGGAACTACAGACCTATCAGCCTCCTATCAGTGGTTTATAAAATCTTCACTAAAGTTCTTTTACACCGCTTAAAGGTGACACTGGACATGGCTCAACTGAGAGAACAAGCTGGATTCAGGAGTGGCCACAGCACAATAGATCATATCCACGTACTGAGAGAACTAATTGAAAGAGCTAGGGAATATGAACTTCCATTGTGCATGGCTTTTATCGATTATGAAAAAGCCTTTGATTCGGTGAAACCATCAGCAGTTACAATGGTACTGAAATCCTGCGGTATTGAAGATGCGTGCATTAATATTATTAATAACATCTATGAAAATGCAAGTGCAAAGATTTGGCTATTTGAAAATACAACACACATAAAAATTGGAAAAGGAGTGAGACAAGGTGGCACCATATCTCCGAAGCTCTTAAATGCTACATTGGAAAATGTCTTTCAATCACTGAACTGGGAAAACAAAGGGATAAAGATTAATGGAGATTATCTAACCCACCTTCGTTTTGTTGATGACATAGTCATTTTTGCAACTACCCCATCAGAGCTGCAGAGTATGATCCAAGAACTTGCTGACGAGAGTAAAGAAGTGGGATTAAAAATGAACTTTCAGAAGGCAAAAGTGATGTTCAATGCTTTTACAAGAAATGAAGATTTATCGATTGATGGAGAAAAGCTGGAGATATCAGACACGTACATTTATCTTGGACAGCAGATATCAAGTGAGGGTCACATTGATGAATAAATTAATCGGCGTACAAAACTTGCCTGGAGAGCTTTTGGAAGAAACAGCATAATTTTCAAGAGCAATATGCTATTATGTCTTAAAAGAAAAGTGTTTGATCAATGCATCCTTCCAGTGCTTACGTATGGTGCAGAGACGTGGACCTTAACTAAAAGTGACATACAAAGGCTGCAGACAACTCAAAGATGAATGGAGAGGTGCACGCTTGGTGTAACCAGGAGAGATAAGAAGAGGAACTCTTGGATCCTTAAAATGACAAGAGTGGAAGACATCATGATCAGAGTTAAATCCCTAAAATGTCAATGGACTGGACATACTGCCAGAAGGACAGACCATCATTATGGACAACCGAAATTTTAGATTGGATTCCAAGGGACAGGAAAAGACCCAGAAGAAGGCCACATGGAAGATGGGTGGATGAAATTCGAAAGTATGCGGGAGTGACATGGAGGAGACTGGCACAAGACAGACCGTTGTGGAGGAAACTTGGGGAGACCTTCGTCCAGCAGTGGATTGATAATGGTTGACAATGATGATGATGATGATGATCATTCGAAGGGATACGAATCGCTGAGCCTTTTTATTTTATTTAAGGAAGAAGGGATGCCTTATACGGAACTTTATTTGGATTGACTATATGCACACTGCAGATATCCTGCACTCCTCCCCACCCCAACAACTGCTGGATATTCCTGAAATCGTGAGCTCGGGACCTTTAGATATTCTGCTCATGGGCTGGTCATTGAACCGGTTGAACATATCAATTTTAACTTTTTAACCTTTTTAATTATACTCTGTATGTAAAGTCCTGAGGATGCTTTTATATATGAGATTAAATTAAAGAGGTTCAGTACTATGATTCTGTTGCGCTGCCATTGGTGTACACATAAGTTGTAACGTGAGTAACAGTATATGAACACAACTTGTTTGCGCGACCTAACGAAAGTAAAGTATGCTGTCCTACTAATTTATGGACAATGACATAACTTTACAAACTCCAGAAAGGAAATTACGTAGGAATATCGGGTTTTATTTGATAAGCGTCCAAGTATTTAGAAACCGATTTCAGACGCTGTTTCATACATATGATAATAAAATTGCAAAAGGTAAATACAAAATGTGTCCTTGCGGAATGAAAAGCCAAACATAGAATCAAGAACTTTTTCAGGGTGGAGCAATATGCCTCGCGAAATATATTTTCATAATGTTCGGGAGTCAGCAATATTTGAATCTGCATATTTTATGATCAGCTGCAATTGAGGACTCCCGAACAGCTGATCAAAATATGCCTCGCAAAACATATTTAGATCAGCTGTTAGGGAGTTCGCAATTGCAGCTGATCATAAAATATGTGTGATTGAACGGCGTTGTACAGAAGGCGATTGTACATTCCTAGGGTGTTGAGTAGTACTTCAGAAGTGTACCAATAAAACATATTTTGGGAAAACATTTCAATAGCCACGGATCAACTGTACGTGTGCCCAAACCTGCAGCTGATCTCAAAATCTCCCTTCCCTGGACCGCTTTGTACAGTAGTCGAATGTACATTCCTAGGTTGTTTAGTATTACGTCAGAGGTGTAGCCTGTACATTTGTAACACTGTTCACTGTTCTCTTTGGGCCTGTCGAAAAATCTGATATCATAACTCAAATAATTTACTTTAATTTTTTTTAATGGAGGTTTAACGACCACCATGAGCAACTCAATGGGCTATAAGCAGTCGCCCGTCCCTAATTTAGGGTCACTGGTTCCAGGGAAGGGAGAGAGCCAGTGCCGTAAGACAAACACAACATCCATGCCTCACCGGGATTCGAACCCGGACCCCTTTTGGACGAGTGATCAGAGGCCATCGCTTAGACCACTGTGCCACCGGGGCGGCAATTTATTTACTTTATCTTCCAGATCATGAAAGAAATACAGGATTACACCACATAATACAAATTTGAAGATGACGATGCCGCCCCGGTGGCGCAGTGGTCTAAGCGATGGCCTCTGATCATTCGTCCGAAAGGGGTCCGGGTTCCAATCCTGTGAAGCATGGATGTTGTATTTGTCTTACGGCACTGACTCTCTCCCTTCCCTGGAACCAGTGACCCTAAATTTGGGACGGCGACTGCTTATAGCACATTGAGTTGCTCACGGTGGTCGTTAAACCTCCAACAAACAAAAAGAAAAAGAAGATCACGATACAATTTTTTGTGTAAATGTGACAACAATGACAAGTCAGATAATATCCGAAATCTTGAAAATTTCATCGCCCTGGAGCGGGACTCAAATCCGCGTCTCACAGATAGCGCCCGAGTATGCTATCAAAATTTGTATTATATGGTGTTATCTCGTATTTCTTCCATGATTTATCTGCCCACGCACTCACGGGATAGGATTTTTACCTCCAGATTCGCTAAACATGAATGCCGGTTGTTTCGACTAGCGAATCTTGTGATGGTTATATTCAAATTAATCGGAAACTTGAGACTTGACCGGTCTGGGTGGTGTTGTGGTTAGCATACTCAGGCGCTATCTCGGAGACGCGGTTTCAAGTTTCGCTCCAAGGACGATGAAATTTTAAAGTTTTCGGATATTATCTGACTTACCATCCTTGTCACATTTACACCAAAAATTCGGAATCGTCATCTTCAAAATTTGTATTATATGGTGTATTTCCGGTATCAAGTGTTGGAGAGATTGTATTCCCTTTTTAAGCGTTCCTTCCTGTCCGGGTCAAATATATCTCGTTGCATTCTACGCCTGCTGCTTCTGGCCTGCTCTCGGAGAAGGCTCAGGTTTTCCGACTACTAGGAAAGCGGAGGTCTTGCCCGGCTGCACGCTTTCCTGCAACCTTAACAGATCGCTACAGTTTTGTTTGTTAGATGACTGAAATATTCATTCAAGTCATCTATCTCATCTAGGTCTGCTGCGCTTCTGGCTCTAAGCAGATCGGATAGTAGGCCCTTGAGGTCCGACCGTCTGCGGTTCCGGGCGTTGAAGCTCTGCCTAGGTTTCGTCTCAGTTTTTCTCATAACCTATCTTGAAGGTTATTGCAAGGTGGTCGTTCTAAAGGAAGGAAAGGTCCGAGGTCCTCGTGAGGGTGAGGTCGACCCACGACGTCCCAAGAGCACCTTGGAACGTGGGATCACTGTCACCTTGGAACGTGGGACACTGATATGTAAGATGGTAATCGTCGATTAGTAAAAAAATGTATTTCTGTTTCAGGCGGAAAAAGTTCAAAGTATTGAAAGGCAAAATATTTGCATTAAATTTTTCTTCCATAGGACTACATCCAATCCTGAATAGAATAAACAAATTATGTTTCTTTAAAGCAGAAAATACTTAAAATGTGTCATGCAATCATTCTAGATCGAGTGATTACGACGGGGCATACCGAGACACAAGAAACATCCTTGCAACTCAATGTCGGCTCTTCAGTGGTTGAAAAATCTTGTTTAGGTCAGCATTTTATAGTCAAGATTTGACAATTGAGAGGGCACTGCTCGGAAACCTCATGCGCATTTTCACTGACATTTCAATCATGTCCCAAGCTGTTTCACATATCTTCTAAGTTTAAAGTTAACACCAGTGTTCTTTCATTGTGATGAAATTATCACATGCTGTAGTGTAAAGAAGAGTACTTATTCCTTTTTGTATCTACACGGATAACGATTATTCGATATCTCGGTCAGAGAATTGCTGGCATCTGAAGGTTATTCAAAAATTTTGTTCACCCAGGCGAATTCAACTTAAACTTAGGATTTTCATTGATCTTACCGAACATTGAACCGTCTCGATGGGTTGATTTTATTTAATTTACCCCCTTCAGTACCACCTTCGTTTTCTTTTCTCGTTTGCCTGAATATGTATATTCGTAAGTTTCGTCAAAAAAGCCTCCTTATTCCTTAAATAAAAACGGATGCTTAAGATAAATATGTGTGGTTATAAATCGAACACTGATTTTTAAAAGTAATGATAACTGAGATATTTTAAAAAACAAAAATTACATTTTATTTGCAGTTGAACGTTAATGCTCAGATTCACAGTCTGAATTTGAGTGCATTACCTGTCGCCAAACGAAACGGCGATCTGAAGAGAGATTATTCACCCATTTTTCCACATTCGCCCATTTTTCCAGATATAAAAAATGTCCCCTGCAGGAAAACTAGAGCTAATATATTCAAGATTTCTATCAGATATGGTAATTCGGATTTTGTTCATTTGTGTATTTAAGAGCAATAAGACAAAATTGTGTCATGAAAACAGCAAAGACACATTAGTGTTCCATGTTCAACACATTAAAACTCTGTACTTCAAAATCAAATACTAAAGATTTATTTTTTCATACAAAAACATATTGTGAAGTTCTCGTTTCCAGGTAATGGATGTTACATTAAGAGCACATTTTTAGCACGTCATTTGTAAAAAAAGAGCGTGCATATGGTATCGGTTTGTCCGTACGTCCGTCTGTAGACATCATATCTCTGCAACTGTTAGTCAGATTTGAAAAAATTCTTTTTGCTTTGAGAAACTGGAAATATGCGAATGATGATCGTTTATTCGTTTTTTTTTTGTTTTTGTTTTTTACGATTTACAATTTTGCCGCTAGAGGGCCTAAAGGCAGAGATGATGTTGAATTCAAAATACGGTTTATTCCATATATTTGCTTCTAAACATCCGATTGAAAAAAACATTTCACCTTTTGATTCCATTTATGTCGAAGAGTATGTTAGGTATAGTGCTTTTTTAAGTTAAGCGTAGATTTTCCGCTACGAGGCGTAAAAGTAAATTACGTTTTCTCCGATATCTCTTGTAAAACTCCGATTTGAATTTTTGTTTTCAGTGGATACAGCTCCCGATGGAAAATCTTTTGCATCTAATTCCCAATTTTTGGTAAAGAGTACTTTGGTCACCAGGGGGCGTAAGGGTTAATTTCTGCTTCTGATGTATTTGCAGCAAAATCTGAGCTTCTGAAAACTCGACAAACATTTTTTTCTTGGACCGGTACCGCTCACATCGAAAAACCTTTTAAGAATACTTTCCTCTTAAAATAATAATGCATGGCTTTCCAGTCAGGTGGCTTTGAAGCATTTCCTATATTTGTCGATATTACTGCTTCCAAGAGTGCCATTTGAAAAATTCTTCCTTTGTTGGAGAGCGTTTCCACTGCTAAATGTTTGGCATATAATTCCAAATTTTTCTTAACGCACAAGTCAGCAACCATAATGCGTAAGTTCACGATTCCGTTTACAACAATATCTGTGGGATTAAAAAAAACGATTGAAAAACATCTTCCTTGGGTCAGATACTACTGTTTTCCATTCCGATTCGATTAACTTTGAATAGCTTTGATAAATTTAATTCGCGTCAGTACGGATTCAAAAGACGTGCTCATTATACCCGAAAATTTGGTGTCATATTTCTTGTTATTATTTTGTAATAGACATTACGAAAAATATTCAGGTTACATATTTTCATTACATCAAGTATGAAAATATGTAACCTGAATATTTTTCGTAATGTAAATAAACGCTTTTCCCGTAATTTTAATAACAGGGTTATCAATTGTAGGGGATTTTAATATGATTATTTGATTTAGAGTCTTTTATTTTTAGATTCAAATTTCTGTTTTTCATCTGAGAGAGTAGTATTTAGAAATTTTCTTGGGAATTTGTATGTCTACAGTTATCCGCGAAAAATTAAATTCGATAGCATTAGAATTCATTCTAAACTTCCAAATATTAATTTTCATGTTGCCATGTTTTACCAGATGCAAGAGTCCAACCGGGAAGATGTCATTTGAATGAATTATGGAGACAATTAAGCGGGGGAAAGCTCACTTGAAAAGCGAAATGCGTTCCTCTGGACATTCCTTTGGTCAGTCCTTTGGAAAATATCAGTTATCTTCCTAAAATCGTATGATTTTCAGCGTTAGGTTTGATATAAAGTATTGATGAACTCACATGTCATTTAAATTTTCCTTAGAGTTTCACTGAGTAGCATATTTTCGTTCGTCGAAATATTCTTTTGGAAAGTAATATTATTTCGAGGAACATTTTTTTGAAGTGCAAGCTCAACATTAGGAACTACAAAAATAAATGTACAGCAACAAAACTGATTTCTTAGATTAAGTAATTTTCAAATTCACGTCAGTATGTTCTTAACGTGTGCCTAACGCTATGTATAATATTATACCCAGAAATTAATTTCTTTTATGTAAAGTTTCCCACTGCACAGAAATTGCAGCTAATACTGAGGTGTACCTAGTACATTTGCACCTTGTGCCTAGTACCGAAATGTAGAAAATGGATAAATAACTTCAGTTGCGATAAAAAAACATTTTCTGCGTTCTCAAAACGATCCACAGGGTCAAAAAAACAACAACAGAAAGCCACGTGTTCTAGCTGTGGGATAGGTAACGATTCTCCCTGGTTCATGTTTTCATTTGCGAGTAATATACATTTGGGTCTTTAACAAAACTGAACAAAAAACCCAATGGGATGTAAAAAATTGTATAGATGTTGTACAGTTTCATGTGTCAAAAAAAAAGGAAAATACGAAACGTAGAAAATGAATAAATATGTGATTACATTGGTCAAACCGATTTTTCTTTTGCCTCGGGAAAAAAGTATAGTAATTATATAAATTCGGTGCATGTGAAAACTGGCGTGCAACTTTTTCTTGAGTTTCATAATAAATTAAAATGTGTATATTCATAGGAAAGATGTTAAACCAAAGGAATTGAGCCTCAGTGTTGTTTTTTGTCTCTGTACAATGTGTTACATTTCGAGCTCTTAGACGGCAGGCCATATCACAGTTGAAACTATACAACTATTGTTCAAATTGCTGTATTCGCCATAGTAGCGTTTCCTTTAAAAAACATAATAGGAATGTTCATTTGATAATGCGGCGGATCAGTTTGTTTCTATTTTATAATTGCATCGAAGAGTTAGAATTTTGTACGCTTATAATAGTGTCGTTTAGGAGATCGCTGCATTTTTGATTGGTTTATGACTTCTTCTACAAATAATTATAAATATTATTGTTTTTTCAAACATTTTTTGAAATATCCCCTTGCACTGTGTTGAAATTTAGGTTATCGCATTTATCATGTATCCCAAGCTTTCATTTTGAAAAACGTCTAATAAAATAATTCACCTGAAACTTAATTGATATAACTCGCAGATGCAATACTAAGTCGAAAAAAAGTCGGTAATTTTTTTTTCTTCCTGCATTCCACAGATGATTTTATCATCATTGTCATACAATTACTTTGACCAGTCCCTTTTTTTCTGAGGTAGACTTACAAATAATGAGACTGCAAAAGAAATATTCAAATAATTCTTTCCTCTCGGAAAATTGCTCAAACTAAATACACTTTCTTAAAGTTCGATGTGTTTTACGAGACAGTTTCGTTGAGGCGTTAGCCTCTATTTAAAATAATTAACAGTTGTTGTCGCCCTAAGCTTTAATTCTAGTAAATATTTCTTATATAAAACTATTTTTTATAACAAAAAACTGCAAGGGGTAAGATAAACTTGGAGTACAATTACCAGCATTTATTTTATAAAACTTCTTATGTGATTTGACACATCTGCGTACATTTAAAATGCAAAGTGAGCGGTTCTGCTATTCATATTATTTGAAAACTCAGTTTTTGTAGTGTGTGACGTATATTCTAAATTAACTTTAATTTTTAGTTTCTTTCCTCATGTAAATCTTGAGTTTATTCTCAGTTATACTTCACACTTAACGTAATATATTTTCTCTCAAACGAATACTGTTGTCAACATAATTGAGGTTGAATGAACGTGACGTATGCCTGTATATGATAAGAACCAGAGATATAAACTACGAGTAAACTGTTGCAAAAAGAGCGTTGTGTTGAGGAGCTGTGTGGAGCGTTTAATGCGAAGTGCTATGTTATGTTACGATGTGTTGGAGAAAACCTTGAATAAAGCATCTTTTCCTTAAGTTTGACTTCAGTTGTTTACATGTTTCGTCTGGCCGTTAAGGTTTACTTTAGGAACTATTTCATTTAATGGTTATGTTTTTAAAATAACGTAGAAGTACGAAAAGACTTCTACGTTATAAGTGTTGTGAGCTCCTAAATCAATTAAAAATCCGTTTTTGCGTTGCATAATTAGATATTTTTCGTGAAGATCAGTTGAATTTGCAGTGAAAATTCTTCCATTCCACACACAAATTGAGAATTCAATCAGTATTTATGAAAGCGTAGATAAATTATTTACATAATAGTTTTTTTCAACAAATACGTTCCGTTATGGAAAAATTATTGTGCGTATGTTTTTGTTCAGAACAAGTGAACTACTTTGGATCGTTGAGCAAGTGATTTTTTTGGAGCGACAGTATACCTACTATCAGAAGATATATTTCGAAAGGCGCTATTGAAAAAGAACGACGTACTTCTTAATAGTATTTCGTCTATTATTTTTAGAAAAGTCCTTAAATTTCACAAGGTCGTTGCTAAGCAGAGTAAAATGTTCTTTGGTTTCTCCATATATGCTGGATCAAAAAATGAGGAAAAGAATAACACAGGTAAGAGTTATTTTCCAACTGTGTGAACCTTACTTAAATAATTTTGTTAAATTTGATGTAATCTACAAGACGGTCTCGGTTAAAGCTTCCGCCTCTGTTGAATTTCAGCAATTCAGCCTAATCTTATAGAATTTTTAATTTTAAATATATATATTTTTTTCGAATAATATACAAATTTCTGATTAAATAGAAAATGTGATTCAAAGAGTTCCATTTATTTTACAGAACTCTTTGGAATTTTACAAAATTGATGTAAAGCAGACTAAACAATTTTTTGGTTTCTTCATATTAGTGGTCGAATATTCGATCTGTTTTAGCATTATACTGGTCCTAAAACTGATATCCAAATTTGAGCAAATATGCACTAAATAGCAGATGCACTTTTATTTGTAAATTATTAGAATACATTATCAAAAGAAAAGACATTTCAAACATTGAACAATTATATGGGTAGACGAGATAGTTTTAGTGTTGGTCAAACCTTTATCATGTATTTAACACAGTTTTCAATCTATGAATCATAATTCAGTTTTGATAAACTGGATGGAAATAGTTCATACCGATATTTCCGCTAAGCATATAAATCGCAAGGGAAAGCATTTGGAGTTCATTTAATCATTTCAGCGGTTCCTCTGTATGAACAAAATGGATCCCAAAAATTTCGGCGGTCCCCAAAACTAAATGTTCACATAACGTTCGTGTTATAGGAAAACGGGCAAAATGATGTTTCGCCTCTCATCGCAGTAAGCGGTCCTGATTGTTGCTTGTTTCTAGTCTCTTATTATATTACAGATTCTGGGAGATCATTCATATTGTGGAAACATTTGCCACGAAATCAGCTGATGAAAGCTCGGGAATTAAACCATTTAGGTAACGATGAACTTATGGTCTGCAGCGAATCTGAATCAAACGCCGTTTGCCGCTCCCTGCGAAAACATGAAAAATTGTTCACACCGTTATGGAAAAAATATTGTGATATATCTTTTCATGCCAGATATTGTAATGAGATCCTGGATAGTCATGTTTATCCTTCCAGTGGTGAAGTGCTTTCGGATTTTCTGCTAGTGGGCGACAACTCTCGACTTCACAGGGCTTTCCTTGCCAATAAGAATCTTCCAGGCAAAGGTACTGCATTCACGGAATGGCCGCTACGATCAGCAGGACATCATCCGTTTGAGAATGCCTGCAACAGTTTATTTCGACTAATTGTTGCTCGTTCCTGAAGTGAACAAGTTTTCCGCTAAGTTCTTGCATACGAATGGAACTTAATCCCACAGTATGGAGTTGACATTTCCTTTCAATGCATGGTTTGCTGCTGTGGAGCTTGCGGTGCCTGTGGTGATCAGACTCCGCAGTGAAGCCTGTTGCACCATTTTTTCATGAATAATAAGTTTACAATTTCATGTGTTATTTTACTTTTTATTCACCGACTAATTACACTGGTCAACAAGAAAGATGTATCCTTTATCTTTAAAAACTGACAGATACATATGTCTCTAAATTTTCAACTTAATTTTGCTATTTTAAGTTGAAAATTTAAAAACATATGTATTTTTATTGTGGTATTTCTCCATTTTTTTGTTGTATTCGTGATGCTGATCAAGAATAGAACAATAAAATTTGAATTTTAGCTCTAATTTTCATGAAACACTGCTCAATAATCTAAATGGGAAATGATCAGAATTTAGGGACATATTTTACCACGGGTTGGCAATACAAGGCTACATGTAAGGGTATATGTCCGTAAAAGTTTTTACATGAATCAGCGGTTTACATTCCTGTTATTTCATTTATGTTACAGTGGTCGTCACCTTCACTGTGATGAGCAGGTTTTTGGAGAATTTTCACAAATTTCAGACAAAAACGCCATGTGCATGCGTTCACAGGGCTGATAACCATGTATATGAGGAAATGATATAATTCTCACAAAATCGCGCCATAAAGCCTTAAACATGGACGGCTTACTATTATTATTTGGGTGCAAGGTTGGTGACCAAAAATAAAAATAGGCGCGACATTTATTTTGTAACATATTTCTGTATTCTCAGAAAGTGAATAAATGAGAAAGTAAAGCAGCAGCTTTGCCCTCAAGATCTTTGTAGTGAAATTTTCTAGAAAATGAAGTAAAAATATTCATATGCAAGAGTTCGCAGAGATTATTTAAAGCAAACAGAATTTTAATTCTGAATTTGCTTGCAATTCTTACGGGTCATCCATGTAACACCGCTCTCAAAAATTTCAAAATTTCGTCGCCATGGAGCGGGAAACGGATCCGCATTTCTCGGGTTTGCTAACAGTTACACCACTCAGGACAGTGAATTTCCGAACACCGCTCTCAAAAATTTCAAAATTTCATCGCCATGGAGCGGGAAACGAATCCGCATTTCTCGGGTATGCTAACAGTTACACCACTCAGGACAGTGAATTTCCGAGCAAATGAGATCAGGCAAACATAGCTCAATCATCGACACATCCTCAGATTTTCGCTAGTCGAAGCATCGTTGCTTCTTGATACCATTTTGACGCATCTCCCATTCAGAAACGGAAGTAGGTCGGTAATCACCAGTACCACAGATAAATCAATGATGGAAGAAGTACTTCTCATGAATCATGATACATAGGAAATCGGTAGAATACTCAAAGCAAACACAATATAAATTCTGAAATTCCTTGTAACACTTCCTGGTTATCCATGTAACACCTCTCAGATAAAGAAGAAATGTCATCGCCCTGGACATATTCCTGAAACTTTCATGAACCTGGATGATCCTAAGACCACCTACCAAATACGCTGTACGACAATCTTTAGTCCATAAACACGGCGAGGCATCGATTCGATGTGGCGGAGATAGGAAACCTGGGGTATCTGGAACCATAATGTCAACAGTCGTCCTCCAGTTCTCGTACACTTCGGAGTTGTGGTGATTTAGCGCAAACCACCTTTTCCAAGTCGGACCACAAATGTTCGATTGTGTTCATTTCAGTAGAATTTGGAGTCCATGGCATTAGGAGAAGGTCACCAGCATGTTCCTCGAACCACTCGTTGATGATTCTCGCAGTGTGGCGTGGCGCATTATTCTGTTGGTAATGGCCATCACTAGAAGGGAACAGAGTTGCCATGAACGGGGTGAACTTGGTCCGCAGCAATGTTCATATACTTGACAGCTGTCAGGGATTGTGCTATTGGGATAATGGGGCCTAAAGTGTCACAACTGAACATCGCCCGCAAGATTACACCGCTGCCGCCGGCGTGTTTCAGCCCAAAAGTGCATTCTAGTGTCATAGCCGCCTCCGTTGGAAACCGGCGTATCCGCGTTTGGCCGTCGGCATGATGAAACCAGGAATCTTAATTCGTCAGATCAGGCCACTTTCTTCCAATCATGCACAGTCCAATCTCGATTATCTTGGGTCAATTTCATGCGTCTTTTGCGATGAAGTACAGTGAGTTGGGGACCCGACTGGGTCTTTGGCTACGCAGCCCATGCGCAGAAGACTGCAATGAACTTTGTGCTGTGACACATTGCCCTAATCACTACTGTTGTAGCTGCGGGTGATTTGTCACATTGTGTCCCTGCGGTCGCTGTGAGCAATGCGCCAAACTCTGCGCTCCCCTCTGGCATCAACGAGCTGTGGACCAAACACGTCTTCACGACGTTCGTCGTTAGTCACGCCGTTTTCGAGATCGTAATTGCAAGGCGGGGTTCCATTACAATTTTTCTTTTATCAAACTCCGAAAAATCGGCAGATTTTCCCATTCTGATTCAAAACACTCTACTAACCGAAAGCCGGTGGTCGGGTTGTATATAAACTGCTGTGTGAATTTCACCTGCGCCACCGTTCGGTCTCCAGGCACGCTTATGTCTTTAGGCTGCGGCTGGTCAGAATGTAGCGGCTCATCGGTGTTTATACGTATTTCAACATTAACACACACGCACACTCTACATCTCCAGCAAAATACTTTTTTACCCAGAAGACTAAGCAATAACTTACTAATGGTGTCAGAACGGTATATTGGCAAAGCTCGCTACAGCAAACAAAATAAGACAGCGATTGAACCTACACTTGCCTTCTGCCCTGCGTTGCGCTGAGGAAGTCAGAATAGTTGGCGAAGTTATGTGACACGTACAGCAAATAGCTCATTAAATTTAGAAGAAATTTTTTTCCCCGATATTTGGGAACCAGTTTTCTAAAATGAGACATTTCCCAAGTTGATACGACGTAGCGTTGTCCCTCAAGTTTGTAGAACACTACAGAATTATATATAAAATGGCGATTTTAACTGCTCAGCGTGATGGAACCTCTTGATTGTTTTCTTCCTATTTAATCCCTTCTAACCAATTCCCAGGAGCTTCATTAGATTTTGTATCCGTTTAGTTCGTACATTAGAGTCTGATACCTAAACTCCATGTGAGATATATATATGCATAAAGTAATAATCTCGGTAGCAGTTCTCTGGCCTTTGCGCATTATACCAATTTGGCTAGCTAGCAAAGTATACCGCATGTTCTACAAATATTTGTACCCACATTTTGAAAATTTTGTATTTGATAGATTTCTAAATGCCAGGACACTCAAATCGCTTGAAATTGTAAGCTTGACGCTCTGCAGCCTCACTACTTGAAAGCCAAAAGCCAGAAACTAGGAATTTGATCTCGTACAGAAAATTCAGAAATAAAATCCATTTTCAACAGAAAATACTGAGGATTGTTTTTAATTTAGACCATATTACTTTATGATTTTATCCCATATAATAAATGCTTGACAAATTCATTAACTTTTGTACCCATATTATTCCTTCTTTAAGGTTGGTAAGGAATTTAAATTTTTTTTAAAGCATACTGCATTCCTAATTTAAATAACACAGCTGCGCGAAAACAGCTTCGAACGCTTACACGTTCTAACATATATACCCTCAGAGTGCTTCCTGAAAAATACAACAGTGGATTTTTGAAAGAATATGAACCTTCTGGCAGATTGCTCAAAATTTAATTAGTTCAGGTAAGTGATCCCAGTGGTAAACATAGATGTAATAATTTTGAAAGCATACGTAATGATTTATACCTGATATGTAACAGCCCATATGGATGATATTCGTTTTCTATGTGTATGCAAGAAGCAAATTATAGAAGTAAATATTCTGAGTGATACAAAACCACCTGCTTTTGTTGCGCTGTGAAAGGTAGACAGCCGAACACAAAAGTAATAAATTATAAATTATTGAGAGCTCTCCATTTGATTTTCTAGAACCGCACAGTTCTGCAGAAAGCTAAATATTTTTCACTTGTGGTTTATTTTCTAGAAATAACATGTGAAACGTGAAGGCAGGGACTGAATTCAGATATGGTGGGACATGAGCAGAAAGGTTACTCTTGACAACCGCTCATGGTTTTGGCAGTAGTATTTGTGATTGAAGTGATCTGACATTTCCTAAATAACATTACTTATATGAAAGGAACAAGAGAAGATTTTGCGGATGAATATAGTGTTTAAAGTTATTGGATAAGTATCAAAATCAGATTATTTAATAGCTATTGAAATCTTTGGGGACATTCAAAGCAGATCATTCTAGTAATTAATATTTATATCATATCATCGCCGATATTTTGGTATATCATGGCACCGATTTATCACATTGAATACGTCCTTTAATTTCCAAAATGTTCTTTTGTTTCAGTTTCGTTTTAATTTTAGTAGTTGAAGGGAAAGTAGCAACATTCATGTTTCTAGATCCCACAGTTCTTCTTCTGGCAACACATTTTTGAAAGAATTTTACATTTTCTTTGGGAAACTAAAGCGCTGAAGAACATCTCGGAATACATGTATCTTCGTTTCTGAAAATTCTAGACAGATGTAACAAATATTTGCCTACATAAGTTGCACGAGTATGTTCTTCTTTGTAATTTGTCTCTCTATCTCCTCTCGTAAAAGTATGATGTTGTTCAATTAAAGATATGTACCCATAAACCATATTTCCGCATATTTTTCATCCTGTTTTAATGCAAAGAGCTAAATTATATACCCTTTTCAGTTTTGGCCTTCACTATTAATTTTACTCTCCGAAACCACAAAGATAATATTTTCAAACGCGGGAAAAATTTCCTCCGGAGAGAGTTCAAACACATGTGCCTACATTTCTGTTTTCAGTTTTGGCTTGACAGTTTTCTTCTCCTTTACCTACATAAGAAACTAAACATTCTTTTGGCGTTTCCCAAAATTTCTGTGTTGCGCAAAAATCTTTCCTTGTTTGTAGACACAAGTGAGCAACTGTGTGTAAATACAAAACTTTTACATACCGCTGCTCCTGTATTTAGTGTTGTAGGACTCATTACTTTCAAATGGCTCTCGACATTTACAGGTTAGCTGGAGAATTAGTTACGCTCAGAACTTTGCAGATTTAGGTGAAAAAGTGTTTTAAATTAATTTTTCCGCCTCTTAAGGAAGAAATGTTCTTTCGGTTGAGGATTTCTAGAGAGACCACATTAAAAGGAAAACTGAAGTCGAAGCTCAAAGCAATCCTCCATATGCGGCACCATGTCTTCTCCAGGCTCAAACAATTCTCTCTCGGCAACCAAGGAAAAATAATATTTATTGTTATAAAAGTGGAAGGTTTCATTTGGTATTAAACGCTGTCTTCAGCTGGACCAATTTGCGTAACGAAGTGTTATTTTCAGAACGGATGGCATAGCTGCTTAAAAGTAGCAACAACACTCCCTTCGAGCTTCACGACCTACAACGCATTACCCTCTTGAGATGCTGTCTTGTATTGAAAGTTTTAATGGAGTCTTGTCACGCTTCCACCAAGACATGTTTTCCTTCACATTTATTGTATGCAATCCAAGCTTCGTCAGAAGTATACATTCGTTTCATAAATGGGCTGATTTCATTCCGTTTGAGCTATGAAGAATAAACAGGTGTGCGCTCGAGAATATTTTACATTCACTCATCAGGATATTGTCAAACATCGAGGCGAATTACATATTCATTCTTTGCCAAATGCAATGCTACGTTGTCTGAATGTCGTCTGCGTTTAAGGAAATGTTGAAATATTATTCAGTGCTTGTTTTCTATTAATGCCTTATTTAATCGTCGTCAACGTTACCGAGTCTTCTAGAGCTTGATTCATCCACCACTGAGTAATTTTCACTACAAAATTTTAAAAATCAACGCAAACATAATAGAACACTTTGGAAAACTTTACAATTCACAGCACACATCTTTTAATTTTTTTTCTTCTTGCTTCCGGTTGTCACCATTGCAATAGAATAAAATAGCAGTATATCATGGAAATTAACTTTATTGACTTCAATTTTCAAACCTAGGACAAATGAACAGGCCGACCTCGACGATAAAATTTTGAAAAGACGTGATCGCTCTCTGATAATATGGATATCGATCATATGAGGTACGAAGTGCCATGTAAAATTGATACACACGGTATCTAAGCCCAAAAGCCTTTTTACACATCCCAGTGTTTTTATCTTGCCTTGGTCTTCGCATGATTCATCTCAAAACCACCTATTTTCGCAGGCAGAATCTGACGCTGTGTATGTGAAGAGTGGTGGTGGTAATTGCCACTCAGAATGATCGTTGGAAAAATTCATAGTATTGATATTCTTAGCCAATTTCGTTTTTATCTCTTAGATTCTGGGATAACACTATGTTTCACTATTTCACTGCCAAATGGTACCTTTTTCAGGACGAAGTAGCGGAAAGAGAAATATTAGTCAGTGGAACAGTGCAAAGTGGTCATATACACCGTCGTATAAGAATAGTAGGACCGCCTATCTAATAATGGGAAAAAACAACCTTGGCCCAGATGGCAGCGGTCAGACGGAGTGGCATGCAGGCAATGAAATCCTGGAAGGTTGACCGGGTCATACGTGCCCACTAAGACAGTAGCATAGCACGTGGGTACAGGACATGACATAGTTGTGCGTTGGCACGTCGGGCCTGTCGATCCAAATAGTCCCACAAGTGCTCTATGGGAATGAGGTCGGGCGAACTCGCCGGACCAGGGAAAACGGAGACATCGCTGTCGTGTTCCTGCAACCTGTTACGTACCTCTTACCGACGTGAAAGGGCGCATTGTCGTTTTGCTATACACCATCACCACCAGGGTAAACGTCCAAAATGAAGGGACGCACGTGGTTAGGGAGAATGGACAGCTAGCCACTTTTTCATTGATCCATACAGTGATATCAGCGGCCCCAGGTTATACCAGGAAAACATTCCCCATACATGCACACTGCTACCTGCGGCCTGTTCTTGACCGACAAGCGTATCCGGGTGTTGGTTCTCGTGTGTCTGACGCAGTATGAGCCCCCGCCCGTCACTTCTGTGGAGTAGAAACCTCGATCCGTTACAGAAGGCAACCTGTCTGCATTCTTCCACTATCCAATGACGGTAGTACCATGCGAACTGCAGACGTCGTTGCCGATGGACCTGATTGACCATGGGCACATTGATGCAGCGTCGACTCCGGATATCCATGCGTAAATGGGTTTGCTCTAAAGTTATCGGGGACGCGTAACTGGATACCCCAGCATTCATTTGCGTGGTAAGTTGCTGCAGTGTTGCGCGGTTACGTTCTACTCTATAGTCGATGACCTTTGGTGCTGCATAGTTATGACTTCGGGGGTAGTCGGTGTGCCAGCGGTACATTATCGGTACACCCTTATTAAAACACTTGGCGAACAGCCCACGAAGTCTTCAGTTTCTGAGATGCTTCCACCTTTGGCGCGGTAGCCGATGATCATTCATTTTTGAACGTCCGTTAAATCACTACCTCAGCCAATTGTGGTCACGCGACCCACTATGGCTCATCTGTCGTGGCCAGCCGCTGATATCTCCGTGTTGTCGACCTTGTTACGTGCACTCTATGGCGTGCCTGTTATTCGGCAGTGTTTATATTATTATGATACGACCGCGTATAAACATCCTTTAATTGTTCATAAAGAAGAAATTCATGGCATTCCAAGCATAGTTTTTTTGTCAAATTCTTTATCCTGTTGACACTACGTTATTCATCAAGCAGTTTCCCAGTATGCCCTCTTCGCGGCGCAGTGAATGAAGGGCTGGATTATGTTCATAATTCCGAGGTGTTTCCAAATTCGAAACCGCGATAACATGGCTGTTGTATTTTTCGAACGGCACTGGCTCTTTCCATTGCCTGGTCCATTGGCTTAAATTAGGTACTAGGGACAGCTTATAGAGTGCCCAGATCCCCCATACAGAGAACATATCCCCAAAACTGTGCTAAGATACCATAGAGATACGCTTGTTATTAGCATTTCCTTGCCACAAAGCATGAAATTTTTTAACGCTTTAACAGCTGTTTAGAAGTCAAAGTTATTACAATTCGCTTTTTTTATACATGTTCGTATTTTTTGAAAAAATACTGCACAAAAATTCAAAATAAAGTTGCATTAAAGATTTATCTTTAAAAGCAATCGGTCAGTTTAACAAATAAAGTCATTAATTTACATATATTTATTATTATACACCTGACTCAGTTTCCGAATACAATCATAAATACCTGAAAATTTCTATGACATCTGTACGAAGCTTTTACTTCCGTAATTGTGTAATTGATATGAAACGGTTTCGAGCGGCTAGGGTGTAATGATTTCGAACGGCTGGGATGTAACGTTTTTCAGCGTATAGGATCTAATAGTTTCCCGCGTCTAGGATGCCAAAGGTTTGAAATCTTAATTCTTGAGTGAAATCTGAATAAAGTATGGCTGAATATTAGCCCCAGATTTTGTATGCCTACAACAGCTTTAAACACGCATGTGTGATTGTTTGCTGTACATGGGAATGATTCTCTGTCTTACAAGCTGCAGAGCAATAAGTGTATTCAAAGTATTGCATAAACATACTGTTCGAGCTTCAAAGTCAAAAACTTATCAATACTTGCGAATGTTTCTGTTTTCGAAGTACTGATGTGTATGTTAGGAACTGACCATTCATTTTTTATTCGTGTACTTTAACCACTCTGACATGATCACAATAGTCCAATTCGGTTTTAGAACTTAACATGGGATTTTCCTTATTGTATTTCTGGAAAATATTTTTATTCTCTCTTGTCGAATAAGAATTTACACAACTGTTGAATTGTTTATTCAAAGCTCAGATTTTAAATAACTGAAAAGACTTGGCAGTGAAATCACGTGAGATTATAGAGTATGGTGCACAACAATGATGTTTTCTTTCGAGTTGTGGTATTTGTCACTATTTTGGATTCAGATGTTTCACGCTTCTGAAATAGCCCTTTTATAGAATTTATTGAAGGGCACATGCAGTGTTTTAACTTCTATTTTAACTATTCATGCGACAGCTAAACCAATGTTGTCTTATAATAATTCTTTTAATTCGACTAATTTTATGTAGCTAAATGCATTGCTCACCAAAGATCTATTCTGATTTTATATACCTTGTTGTACGATTATTTATGTAACCTAAGTATATACTTGTAATGTATCTCAAACATTCCGTGGACGTGATCGAAAACTTGCTGAGAAACATCAACTACGATATAATTTTACCCTTTAATATTCAACTTTGGTTTTAATTTATATTCACCCTCCATCAGTATATCATAACAATTCCTGTGACGATCAAATTTCTCGTGACGTTAATTTTAAAAGAACCTTTGAACTCCAACGAAGATATTTATGGTACCTCAGAAGTCCTTGAAGTTTCTTCCATCACAGCAGTACTGTGACATATAGTGATTTAACAAGGCTTAAATCGTATGTACGTGCCACAGCAGGACTAATAAGGTACATTTACATTAGCAGATACTGTATCAAGCTCTTTTACTGATATTAGCAGAGAGGGATTACCCTTTTCGACCACAGTTTACCTCCTGATAACTGTGATCAGAAGGGTTTTGAAACTGATAGATCTATTCCAAAAATTTTGGCAACTATATACTGACAGCTAATTGTTTTTATTTTTCATTTTTAACCTAAAACAGTTCATTATGCCAATTATAAAAAGCACTCAAAACATATACACACCTTTTTCGCATGATTGTGTTGTTTCTTAAGCGCGCTAGGAAAATATTATAATTTAAACATGAGTTAAAAAGTTGACAGATTAATCGGAAATATTTTCGTGCCTGTACAGCTCAAAAACGGAGAAGATAATCCAAAATAAAAAACGAAAATAAAACATCGACAGAGGGCCGTTGATAATTGGAGACAGGTTTCTTATTACCATGAGTTATGTTTTCAGTTACATCTCGCAGACGGAAATGTGGAGATCTGGGGGAAAGCGCACAAAGCTAAGGATCCGGCATATAAACCATTAACTTTACAGGCTGGTGGAGATTTGGTTTTGTTCAGAGGCCTGCTGAATTGGCAATATTTTAGATTTTTAGTACGTCTAAATGTAAAACGTCAACTGGCACAGTTTAGGACATTTAGTACATCCAGATATTAAACTGAGCCGTCCACGCTACGAAAACACTTCTTGGATACTTTCAGACCATCTGCTTTCGTTCATGGTCATTATACACCTACAGACCAATGGTCAGTTACAAAAAGACAATGCGTCTTCTAAATAGCCGTGGTGACTGAAGTATGTTTAGAAGAGCATTACTGAGAATTCCCCACAATGAAGTGAACTCCCCTTTCACAGAATATAAGCCCTGCTGAGAATATTTGCGACGGTATGAAAATGTGTGTCACAACTTTGGAAAATTGTAGTGGCTTTCCATGAGGAACAAAGTAGTCACCTAGCTGACTAAATGCCATATCATGTGACTACATTTATGAGGGCGATAGTTAGGTCTACAATTGACTATATCGCACGAATTCTCTCTCAGTCAATGCATATGTACATTTATAATTTGCCACATATTGCCACATATTTAGTCAGAAATATGAAGGCATCATTTTGTAGATTACAGGGGAATATTTTGAAGTAGTTCTTTTGGATATCTTATGGAATTCCATTTGTTTGTAAAGTAAGTTCTCTGTATCAACGTCATATGATTATGCATTATCAAGCATATATTAATTTACAGATCTCTGGATGCAGATCCAGATTTAAATATATTCGGTCGTTCGGAAAATATTGGCCAACTTTCTGAGGCGCCACATTCAACTCGCTCACATTGCTTTCAGACCCAACGGCTTGCAGCGCAATTCGTACGAGTTGAAGGACGACACCTACATATCATAATCGGTTGAGCTGTTCGTTTTTACTCATGTAACAGGGGCCTGTACATGTTAGGAAGGAGTGTAGCGTGTTGCAGGTGATTTGCTTCAGTTGTTCAAATTAGATCGTATTGCAGCGCAAACCAACCTTAATGTGGTCAAAGTATGGCTAGGGTAGGTAATATCTGAAAGTACTCTATGTCGGTGGTTTGAAAGGTTTCATTCTAGTGGCACGAGCATACGAGATGAGGAGCGCGGAGGACGATATTCGGTCATAGATAACGACGATCTGAAGGCTAATGGGGAGGCAAATCCTAACGTCACGGTTAAAGAACTCACCAAATGTGTCGACGTTAACAATGTCTTAACAACTCTTCCAAATTGGCAAGGTCATGAATCTCGATGCTTGAATCACACACGAACTGACGGAGCATCTGAAACAACAACGGTTTGAGATGTGCAGTAACCTTCTGCTTCGCAAAGAAAAGGAGCCCGTACTTGTTCTCACTGAAACCTATGATGAAAGCTGGGTGCTATACGACAACCATAAACGATCTGGACATCGCCTGTGTGTGAGCCATAGTCAGCCACCGAAACAACATTTTAAACCAAGATTGACTCCAAAGAAGATTTTGTCGAAAATGTGGTGGACAGTTCAAGGTGTCATGCACTGTAGGTTCTTCAATGCTGGTGCAGGCATTATATGGGACACATACTGAAAAGCAATTGACCGAATGCACCAGAATTCGTGTTCTAAGCAGCCATTTTTGGTGAACAGGAAGAATCCTAAATTCCTCCCTGATAACGGGAATCCACAAGTGTCACAAATGACGAGACGGAAAGTTCACGAACAGCGGTTCGCAATCCTACCACATGCAGTCTACTCAACTGACGTGGCACCAACCGATTACCACCTGTCCATGCATTTAAGCAATTACCTCAATGGCAGGGATTTCAGAAATAGAGGAGACGCCAAAATTGCATTCCTTAACTTTCTTGCATCCAGGGAGCCAGATTTTCTTCGGACTTGGATTAAACCACTTGTCACTCTTTAGCAGAGGTGTGTAGTTGCTGGAGGCTCTCATTTCGGACAAAACAAAGTTGTGTTTAATAGGTATGTCTCTTTTTTATTATTCAAATCGGCCATTACTTTCCGAACGATTTGGTATATATGGATAAACGAATAATACACGTATGAAGGTGATGCATCAGTACAAATGAAAGCAAATATTGAACTCAGTTAAACAACTTTATTTTTTTTCTTGAGACGGGAAAAGCAGCGGTCTTAGTGCATTTTACGAAGAAGAAATCGTATTGGCAAGTCAATTGCTTGAATAGAAAAATATCATCATGCTATTATCACTTAATTAACTGCATTTCGGGAATAATAACTGTAAAATGGCAGCACCGTAAAATGACTATAAACGGGCTTGGTTGTAGACGAGTCTTCACAGAGAGGAAATATTCCCATCTTGGTGATCAGCTGAATTTCGTAACACTTCAATCCAGCGTCAATTTATCTGTGTTTGACTTCATATTTCGAGATGTCAAAATTATAATTATACTTTTTGATCTGACATAAAAAATATTGAAACTTCACACTGAAACAAATTTTATGTACTTGTAGTAGACAGTTCTGCAAGAACTACTAAAATGTCTTAGTTTGCTTATACAAAACTTCGTGCGATTGCACAAATCCTCCTTCTGGAACACTCTCTGTCGTAAATGTTATTCAGAACATTGCATGAGATACGAGACAAAGACCTGATGTTTCCTGTACATGAAGTAAAAATCAAGTATGCCTACAAGGACCATCACACCTCGGCACATCCCATACAGCACAGAATATTTCGTATATGTTACAAGTACGTAGTACTGAAACATTGAAACTTTTCAGATACGTTGCGCAATGTAACAGTAATGTTTCAGAAGCCTTACGGTTACGTCAAAATGTCCTCAAACGCTACATAACTTTGAAACATAACCGATACGTTACAGTGAAAAGACTTTGTAACTTCAGCGTACCAACTTCATATTACTGTTACGTATTTGAAAGATATTTGTAACTTCGTTGCGTTACTGTTACGTAATTACTAAGTTGAACACTATACAGTAGTTTTAATAAACTCTGTAAAATCACAATAAAAAATATTACACTCGACAACTGTTTCGAAAGCAACAACAGACGTATTACGAGTTGTTTTCGTTTTCACAGGTTCAACGCAGTCCGCTGTCCATTGGGAACCGTGGCGGCGTTTATATGTTTAAAACATAAAAAATAAAAGTCGGTGCCAAATGAGAATCTCCAATTTCTATTATACATGTGGAATATACTATATTTCAGGGGGAAAAAGGAAGAAATTCAAATTCGTATTTTCTCGAAATACCTACCAATATGAAATTCCTCGGCTTCAAGTAACAAAAATCATGCTGGTTTAGTATACTAATACAACAACACAGCCATCTGCTTAGATTTTATAAACTGCTTTTTAGAATTTAAAAACTATAATAATCAAAACTATTACTTATTTTCAGATTATCTTGAATCACCAAAAAAAGATGAAATATTAACTTAACTAACTCGAGTACGACATTATCACCAAAGAATATCCCAGTAGCACATGGAAATACGACTATCAGAGTGCTTCGGTGAAATGGAAAAATGCGCATGCGCATCCACGCCGTTGTCAAACCAAAAATCTTAAATATCGCCGAAATGTAACATCAAGGTAGCAGTTATGTACAATGGAAGCTATAAAAGAGTAGTATCGGTGAATGCTATTTTTAACATAACCGTAATGTGCAAATTGTTATGTTCCAAACCAGATGTTGCAGAAACGTAATTTTAAGTTATTTATGAAAGTGTAAGGAAAATGAGGGATTGTAACATAATTGATACATATTCGAAACATTTTGTGCTGTAAGGGATAGACGAACACGGTATCTCGTTAGGGAGCCCAGACAATTCAGCAACGGCAACAGTTTTCTCAGCTTTTTTCTGTTATTATTTCAGGCATAAAAGATAATCATATTCAAAATTAGCAATGAATGTTTTACTGAAGGAATAAAAAATATAGGAACAAATCAAGAAATATTTCACGAAATGGAGTTGTATATATTGCTTACCATACTTTTGCAAATTCTTTTAGAAGGAGGCGTATAAACAGGATGTTATTAAGCTACGAGATGTCAGACAACTATACAGGATTTGACTACACACTTCGAGACAGATGATCCTTGAGCCATTGGTGTACCTCTCCGGTGTTTCTGTATCGCATTGCTACGACAACAGGGAAATTCTTCTGTGCTAAGTTTTGCACTGTGCTGCTTTTCTGCAGAAACTTTTTCTACATGCAATGGTCATATTTCAAGTTTATGTATGTACAACTTCTTCTATCCTTTGCATATTTTAATTTTTATGCAAAACCACAAAAAATTGCACAGAACTATCGAGCATAATAAGGCATCCTGAACTGTGTTTTTCCCGTATGTAAAATAAAAACGGTAATCTTATAACTTATGTACTCATTCAAAATCTAAACGATGTGAAAAAGGTAAATCAAATATCTCCTTTAACAAGTGATTCACCCGATTCTCAAGAAAAGGAATAATCAGAGATGGATCCCAAAGAATCGAAAGGATACATTGCCGGCTTTGGATTTTCTTTTTTTAACCTTTTTCCAATTCAGCAGTTATATACCACAAAAACACTGAGGCATGGCTCTTAAGAAGATATAAATGCAATTTTTATTCATCAGCATAAGCTTGCTTGCTCCGCGTTTAATGATTAATATCATCATGGAATTGATAGATGGAAATACCAACGGAAAGTATATTATATTAGAATCATGATTTGCTTTGAAGCATAAGCAGTACCGATTATATCTCATCAGGGCTAAATTTCAGTACCACAGCATTACGTCACACTCTATTCTTTTATAAGAGTTGCTAGAGTTTTTCTTAGACCCACGGCTAAGGCATTGGATTAAGCGCTGGCTTTTTTCCCTTCGTCTAAGACCCGTCCGGGTTTGAATCCCAATAAGATTAGTGCTTGTCTTGGGGTACTGGCTCTCTCCTTTCCCTGAAACCTATGGCTCTATATTAGTGACGGAAGAAGGCTTAATGAAAAACACAGCGGTTGAAAACATTTTCCACCGAAATTTATACTACCACGAATAAAAATGAGTTAATACCAATGAGTAAACTGTGGGTTCTCAACACCAACCCAATAACAACAAAACCAATATAATCTGTATTTATTGGTGTCTAGTAAGAAAATAAAATCTTCCGCGCTAAGAAAATTTTATTTTCCTGCTGGAAACCAATAAATATGGATTATATTGGTTTTGTTGTTATGAGTTAATATCGTTAGCGATGCTTGCAGGATTAATGGTAACAAATTAAATATATATAAATTTCTAAAATCTCATCAAAGTTCTGATATTGGTCGTTTTAGCACGTCGTTTGTTAAATAAGATCGTGCTTATGTTATCAGTTTGTTCGTCCATCAGTGCGCCTATAAACACGATATCTCTGCAACTATCCGTCCGATTTGAAAAATTCTTTTTGCATTTGGAAGCTTGAAATATGCGAATGATGATCCTTCATTTCTTTTTTTACGATGAACAATTTCGCAGCTAGAGGGCGTAAATGCACATGATGTCGAATTTAAATATGCGTTTCTATTCCCCATTTTATTCCACAAACATCCGATTGAAAAAAATATTTTATCTTTCGATTCCATTTATATCGAACAGTATTTTAGGTATAGTTACTTTTTCAAATTACGCATAGACTTTCCGCTAGGGAGCGTAAACGTAAATTACGTTTCCCCGATATCCCTTCTTCTAAAATTCCGATTTGAAAAATGTTTTCTTTAGCGGATACAGCTCCTGATGGAACATTTTTTGCATATAATTTCTAATTTTTGGTAAAGAATTATTTGGCCACAAGTGGCGTAAGAGTTAATTTTTGCTTCTGATATATTTGCCATAACATACGAACTTCTAAAATATCGATGGAAAAAATTCTTTCGCGGACTGATGCCACTCACATCGACAAACCTTTTCGGAATATTTTCTTCTTAAAACATTCCAAGTTTCTTTACCAGAGGGCGTAGACGTACATCTTATTTTGGTCAATATCTCTACTTCTAGGAGTCCGATTTGAAAAATTACTTCTTTGTTGGACAGCGTTTTCAGTGTGACATGTTTCTCATACAATTTCAAAATTTTCAAGTAATTCATAGACTTTCCGCTAGGGGCGTAGACGTAAATTGCGTTTCCCCCTATATACGTGCTTCTAAATCTTCGATTTGAAAAATTCTTCCTGCACCGGATACAGCTCCTGATAGGAAATCGTTTGCACATATTTTCTAATTTTTGTAAAAAAAAATGGTTTGGAAACCAGGGGGCATAAATTTTAATTTCCGCTTCTGATGTATTTGCAGCAAAATATGAGCTTCTAAATTATCGATTGAAAAAAAAAACGTCGTTTGTAGACCGATAGTACTCATGTCGACAAAATATTTAGAAACATTTTCTTCTTAAAATAATACATGGTTTCTGCGCTAAGGGGCGTAGATATATATTTTATTTTTGTCAATATCTCTACTTCTAGGAGTCCGATTTAAGAAAATCCTTCTTTGTTGGATGTGTTTCCGATGCAAAATGTTTTTCATATCAATTCAAAATTTTCATGTAAATCATAGACTTTCCGCTAGGCGTGCAAAAGTAAATTGCTTTTTCTGCGTTATTTCTGCTTCTAAAACTTCGATTTGAAAAATTCTTTCTGTATCGCATGCAACACCAGATGGAAAATATTTTTCACATAATTTCTAATGTTTGGTAAAGAATGTTTTGGCCAGCAGAAGGCATAAGTGGTAATTTCAGCTACTGATGTATTTGTAGCAAAATCTGGGCTCCTGAAAACTTGACTGTAAGTATTCTTTCGTGGACCTATACTGCTCAAATCGAAAAACCCTTTGGATAATACGTTCTCCTTAAAGTAATGCATGTTTTGCCGCCAGGGAGCGTAGATTCATATCCTATTTTTATCGATATCATTGCTTCTAAGAGTCCGATTTGAAAAATTCTTTTTGTGTTGGAGAGCGTTTCCGGTTTGAAAAATTCTTTCTGTGTTGGAGAGCGTTTCCATATAAATTCATATTTTTCTTAACGCACAAATCTGGAACCAGAGGGCATAAGCTCACGATTCCGTTTACAGCAATATCTGAGTGATTAAAAACCTGATGAAAAATGTATTTCTTCCGTCAGAAACTATTGTTTTCCATACCGATTCTATTGACTTTGAATAGCTTTGAAAAGTATAATTGCGTCAGAAAGGATTCAAAAGACGTGCTTATTACCCCCGAAAATTCGGTGTCATCTTTCTTGTTTGCAATTAAGTTCACCTTTGTGAGTTTCAGGCATTTGGTAGGTTGAAATAGAATCAGTTGTAGAAGTTGAAAATTTCCTTCTGGGTAAGTCAGTGATCTTAGTTAAATCAAGTTAAGAATTAAATCGCCTTAGAATGAGAATCACGCTTGATATTTATTTAGCTATCCGAAATTATAGAATTTTCCATGTTACTAGAATGTAATTAATTAATACCAAATTCATAGTTACGTGTTTACCCACGTAATACAAGTATTTTGAAATATTGCTCCTAATTTCTTAAGGAATTTTATTTCGGGGTTGAAAACGCTGTGAGAATTGAATTCTGTACGTATGCTGCTTTTTATGGTTGTTGTTGTTTGGGTCTACTTGCTCCTGCAAGATAAATGAAGCCGTGCTGTTACTTGGAACACAATATTTTTCTCGGATTTTGAATATAAGGAATTAGAGAAAGGAAGAAGTATACCAGATGCGAAAACTTCAGTCGACTTCCTCCAAAGAAATGTATAAAACACGTCTTAAAGAGGTTTATGACAAAACAATTATTGTATGCTTTCAACTGAGGATTCCTTACAGAAAGAGTTTGATTTTCTTAAATGAATTGCAGCACACAGGGGATACGGCATTTCCATTATAGACAAAGCTGTCCAAAAATTTAGGAAACCAAACCCTGTCTGCATGCTCATGCCTATGAACCTCTCAATGCAAAAGAACTGGACAGTTATCCATTTGCTCCTCAGATTTGCTTCAGAATCTCAAAAATCCTTCTTAAACGTTGTAATTTCAAAGTTATTTTCAAACCCATAAACAAGTTGAATTTTTACGGATCAAAAAACTACGTCGAATACTTAAACTCCTTGGAATATATCAGATACCTTGTGAATGTGGACTTTCATGTATAGGACAGACCCGCAGGTTTTACGTTTCCGTGTATTGTTCAAGAATTATAAGACAAAAACTCATAATATTATTTTATAAAAAAACATTAATTATTTATGAGAGTGGCAAAACTGATGTAAAAATCAACAGGAGGAACTTCAAGGTAGACTCACAACGCTTTAGACGCAACACATATTACAATTAATATTTTAAAACTAAATTCACATGTGGCATAGATATTTGGGAATGCCATGTATACACACCTAACACTAATGAAACACATCGAGTGGGTCTACGGTTACACTATAATCGAAAAGCGCATGCAAAGAAAGGGAAATAATCAACAGCCTGTATGGAGTTTGGTCGTTTTTTCCTATTCTACTTTCCTTTCCCTGCCAAGCTTTCCGTCACCCAGAAGTCGGTGCATCGGTTCTCCAGATCTTTGTCCTACAAAACGAAGTTCTGATTTCGATAGGTTTGAGTAGTACTGGAGACGTTTCCTGAACAATCAGGAGCTTTTGTATTAACTTGAACTTCCGACAGTCTGTCAAATTCCAATACAAAAATCAGTTTAAACTGTGTGAAGTTTTTGTTGGGAGATAAAGCGAGAACCCGTTTGAGGAGACAATTATTTCAAAATTTGTGGAATTTGAGGTAAAATTGGAAAGTGAATTGGATTCGCGGCTTAAAACTGGAAGTCTCGAAAACGTACCTTACCAGAATCAAATCACCAGAAAGTAAAATTCGTATATGGAAGCATGTTTTGTGATATTATGAACGTGACAGACGGTTCCATCTCGAGTGTTGGGTATTGGAAATCGGAGCTTGAAACTGTCCAACTGTAATTCATCGTTGTGGTTACAATCTGGCAAAAAGATATATTCAAGGTGCAGACCAAAAAATCCGCAACTTTATTACTAGATCAGAAAAGATATCTTTATGATTCAGAAATGTCGCAGAAGTGATAATTCGATCACCTGAAGAAAATCGAAATCTCCGGATCTGGTAACAAATAACTAAATTGGCAGCCGTGCACAATATATGAATTCTGTGGGATCACTTACAAAATAATGTTACAACAAAATCTTTTGGGAATAATATTTCTAAACATGATTTTAGTTACATTATCGGACGGAGAAGAACAGGTAGTGAAGATGGAAGGGAGTTTAAAGCAGACAAAACAGAAGGAAACAGGGTTCAAACATGTCTGAACTTGTATTTGAACGAATCTTTAGCAGCTCTCTGTGGGATTAAAAGCTGTCGGTTGGTCAGTCTGGGCTGTAACACATCGTCAGTTGCTTGGTAGTGCATTTGTATGTTTCCGATGTATATTGAATGACAGTGTTTGAGATAATGGCCATACATACCGAGGAATCCAAACATTCTGACCTCTAACCTCGGATGATTTTTGTCCGCCACCTACCACCAAATGAGTTTTTACCTAGAAAAGTATGGGCCCTGCAAGATTTCTATAGGTATTTCGTGGCATCAGACGTTACGAACTGCAGGTACCAAGACGTTACCAGCAGTTCGTTTAGTTCTCGTGAGTCACGCGATTAAGCTGGCGCAGTTCGGATTTGCTATTTCATTGGAAATCACAGATGCTAGATTGGAATGATATCTGATGAATTTCGAGGTCAGGATAATACCTGGAAGTTTTCGCCATGTTCCGCGAACCTTCTTCGAACAACGACAGTGTGGAATGGCACACTATCCTACTGTAAGAAGGTACTACTACAGGGAAGTGCCGATGCCATGTACCTGGTCTCTATAGATTAAATTATTAATAGCTAGAGCAGCACGTTACAGTTACTAATCGTGCACAACATAATATAACGTGAATTTGCTGGCAATTTTAAAAGTAGCGTATTTTGGTACCACCACTGTGGACGGTGTATACTTTTGAGGTTCTACAGTGTAATACCTACAAGAAATGTTGTGATTTTGGTTACAGTGAATTTTCGGAATGTAAAAGCAAAAATTCATGTGTGGAAAATTTACATAGGGCCGAGTTGGTAAGGATATTTTTCAAAAAGCGGGACATGCTTTGCGTAGGTTTGTACATTTTACCATATTTTACATTACAGACTCTTCATTCTGTGACGTAAAAGCATAAACATTTTAGAAGAGCTATTCAAGTTTCCGAAACGGGATTTTTTTTAAATTTAGTCGTTCCGGATGGTCTAGTGGTTAACATCCACGGGCACTATCCGGGAGACGCGGGTTCGATTCCTGCGCCAGGACGACGAAAATTTTCAAGTTTTCGAATATTATCTGACTTAACATTCGTGTTATATTTACACCAAAAACGGATTCACATCTTCCAAATTTGTATTAAGAAGAGAAAATGTCAAATCCCCTGGGGTCATACACAGTTAATGTTTCCGAAAATCGAATAAGGTCTTGTGGAGTGCCCACCAAACTACGATGACTTTTATTTTAATTAATGGGCGTAAGTGCGTGCTTAAATAATAGTTTGATTTGCCATGCACAGCGCCGTGCGTTCGTCCAAGGCAGCCTAGAAAACACAAGACCATGACATTAAAGAGATCAGTAGCGTTTCTTAGTTATGTCTCGCGGAAATCTTACCTTTCGATTGGTTCTCAGTACTCTTGTGTGTGGCGTCAAATACGACCACGACGTTTCAGTCGGTATAATACGGAAGTGACGGCACAAGCGGAGGGAACCCATCTCTCCAATGCCATGGCCATTGTTTCGGATACAAGCCGTCACGAATTATTTGAAGCGGATTCTTAATGTAATTAATTGTTTTTGGTAATCTTTCGGCATCTACGAGAGGAAATTTTGAAAGGACATATTTTTCGTGCATTGGCCAATTTTTTTGAACCTCCTAATAAGGTATTCTCGAATGGAGAAACCGCCCTAGCAGACATAACCAGTGAAGTAAACAAAACCTCGGGGAAACATACCAATAACAACTTTTTCTCTAAATAATAAGCTGTATCATAGTAGGAATGTAATTGGTTCAGAAAGTTAGAAACTGCAGCTGTGTTGCCACCTCTCACACGATTTTGCACTACCCAAAAATATTTGTGACGTAATTTAAAACTTTTCTCTTTGAAACACTTGGACGTGTCGCCATATAATAACAGTTAAACTGATTTTAAGTATATCTTCTATTCTAACAATCATAGACCCTGACTCTGCGAAGTTGTTGGCAAAGAAATGTACTGGGAGTTAATATAAACACAACAAAGCTATCTCCTTACACCTAAAGTTTTACACCTGTAGAATTCTATATACCTTTGAGACAATCGCATTAAACTTCTGAACGGCAAAATATGTTCAATGCCTTAGACATCAACCTATTTCTTCAACTGAGGAAGCTAATCGTGCGGCCCAAATAAAAATTGACCAGAAAATCAATATGAAACTCGAGAATGAAATCTAGAACTACCTTTGAATTGTATAATTATTTTTGAACATTAGAATTTGTGTTCTAATGTTGGCAACACAGGAATGTAAAAGAGACTTGTGATGGGAATACTTTGTGGCTGTATATATATGAGATGGCTCCTCATGATTCGTGGCACTTAGGCCTGATGATGGGGACAAGAGGTCTTTGAAAGTACTTGCCTTTGTATTTTAAAATAGTGTTTTTAATTGCAAATAAACGTGTTTTAATTTGCCGTTGGAGACGCGGTTTGTGTTGATCGTACGTTAGACAGCATATAGCTAGTAATTTTACAGTTATCGTGCGAAATTTATCATTGGTAATATAAACCTATTGCTTAACATTTACTAATATAATTTATGGGAAAATGATCTTAAGTAAAATGTACAGCCTTGGACGCGGAAATATGTTCCTCACTTGCAAGAATAACATTAAAACCATATGCACCCGCCATTGTTTCCCACATATATAGTTTTTGCAAATCTGATTTCAATTTTAGAGTCATTTTTCCCAAGTATGCCGTTTGCCAGTGGTAATAAAGAATTAGTTTTGACAGATTTATTGCAGAAAGAAAGGCAAACGAAGTTCACATGGAGAATTATCGATCAGTATCATTAATGTAGCAAATTATGACAACTAAAGATATTTGGCTGCACTTAAATTTATAACAAGGAAGTTATGTTTTTAAGCACCATGAAATTATTTGACGAACACAGGAAGAAAACGAGATACGTTTTTCTTGCAGTTCATTATTAAAAAAAGTAGATGATTATGAAATATAACAAGAAACTTTGTTATGTAGATTTGTTACACATTGCTTCTAAAAGTGGTAGAAAACACCTTGAGAAAACACAGAACTCAGGAATAATTTTTATCGTATGCTTACAGTACACCACTATAATTGACCGGTATACATGTGTCACATATCTTTGAAATCCAAAGATCAAGGGACGTTCGATGGCGCAACTCCAATGCCCGAAAAGGGAGGACAAACATGCATGTTGTTTTATGTTCTTCTCAGAAACACCCTTGCAAGAATGAGCGACCATGTGGAAGGCGCTTCCTTTTGCTTTTGTACTGTCCATTAAACTACTGTGGCCGAACACATTTAGCGATACTGCATACAATGAGGGATGCAAGTATGTGACGAAGATGTAAGTATAACACGCATTGAAATAAAATCAGTGACACTACGTAACACAAACGAGAAAGTATTTTTATCGAAACAATTCATTGTGCAATTTTTCCACTCAGAAAAGTTGCACTGCAATATATGTAGACCAAATATTAAATTAGATTTTGTCTATACATCTGGATTTCAGTATCGATAACATAACCTCTGTGTTGAAGAACGTATTCACACATACGAGGCATACTTGCAATGATATTATTGAAGAGATTTAGGGTCAGGTAGTACCAAAACACTGGCAAGACGTTTCGGAAGTCTGCCAGTGTAATGGGGTATGAGCAAAGTAAACCAGACGCCGCTGTAGAGCATGTGAAATGTTCTCAGTAGGATAAAAGTAAAAAGGCCTCGAAAGCAGCTCTAATGACTGAATCCCATGCATTTCAAGCTCCCGGAACTTGCTTCAGGCACCGTGACTGATTGCATTTTCATCGAAGAAACGGAGTGCATGTCCAATCTCAGCGGGAAACAGTGTCACAATAGGTAAAATCATCTAGTTTGATTGAATGTTTCATATTGCCTTGACCAACACACAAGAAAGAACGGCAATTAAAACACACTTGTGCCCAAACCAGGACTGACTGCCGCTGGTAAGAACGGGCGGACCACTATACATGGAGTGGATGTATTCGTGTGATGTAAATCCATCATAGGTGTCCTCGTCGAGTATCAGGATAAAAAGAAAAACGGGATTTGTCTGTGAAAATCATCAAATGAAAGTCATCGTCTTTTCCACGTTCCATTTGATGTTCCTGGTCCACGTCAACTGTGTATTTAAACACGACATACACTCCTGGATCCAGGAACATCCTTGGCGACGATGAATTGATGTCAATGACATACATCCTAGCAGACTCCTTCCTCTGCGGCTGTTCTCGTGAAGATGATTTCGTACCATTCCACTACATGAAAATAATTTGATATACGTACAACATATACACTGGCGTGCACAAATTAAGAACGATACCGCTTTTCTAAAGTAACGTCGTGCAGAAGTGCTCCACATCGACCCAAATCATACCATAAGATCCCCAAGTGGTAAGAATATGGGACAAGGGAGCTAAACCATCCAAACAAGGAATCCAAAGGATACAAAGGCACTTTATTGAAAAGGTAGCTTCGAGCACAACTGGACAGAAGACAGAAACGTCAATGTGACAGGCGGCTTCCAAAAAAATTCAGTGTTTAGTAGGGGATATGATCGCCCCTGACTGCGTTGTAGGATTTACAACGTCTGTCCATGCTGAGGACGAGGTCGTGAAAGAGCTGTTGAGATATCGCGGCCCATTCCTCTTGTAGCGCCAATCGCAGCTGCGGAATCGTTGCTGGCGGCTGGTGGTACATTAACAAAAGTTTGAAGAGGTTGAGTCCTCATTCAAAAACAAAGCTGTAAAATGTGTGATTACTGTATGCCAATATTTCGAAATGTAAATTTCCTGCAGAACTCTTCTTTCACCCTACAACTGCTTAATTAATTAGTCATAGTAATTTGTTGTGAAATACTTCATTGATCAAGTATTTATCTACCAAATGTTAAAAGTGTAAGTAGATTGCAAGTTGCAAACAGTTTGCTTTCAAGTTTCGGAGTTATGTAATTTTCTATTGGACATATCCCCTACCTTTTTTCATTTGTTTAACATCTTTTTTTTACAGCTGTTGTAACTTTTCGCGTTTCAGTTCAATTTAGGTAACTAGAAATAATAAGATTTGACTTACATCGTACCTTCCGTGGTTTCGTGCTCAGGCTCCCAACCATCTGTGCTTGCTGCTGTACACACGGACGTGTAAACAAAATCATTAAACAAATCTTATTCACGTAAGAGTTACACATTTTTATAATTTATTTACATTAGATGGAACTGAATAGCAATACACACCCGCACACACGGAAATTTCATCAATCCGCCTTCATAAGTCTTCAAAACCTTTCTCACACATCAATTCGCACACATCAGTTCTGATATCAGCTCTGCCATCAGTTCTCGCACGTCTTCACATGTCCACCCTTTCCTCACGTCCGGCGTTGGGCTCCGACGCTGCCCACCCTGTCGTCGTAGTCCTAACATCATTACAAATGAGCTGCATATCAGCTTCTTTATTTTTGCTTTATGTGTACACAGCTTCTTATTTATATAAGAAGTTTCTTTATTTTTTTAATCGTAAGCAACCGGCATTCAGGAATGACGGTTGTTTCGACTAGCGAATCCTGTGATGATTATATTCAAATTAATCCGAATCTTGCGGCGCGGTCGTTCTGGGCTGTGTAGGGGTTAGCCTACCCGGGTGCTTTCTGGGAGACGCGGTTTCAACTCCCGCTCCAGGCCGATTAAATTTTAAAATTTTCGGATTTTATCTGACTTACCATCTTTGTCACTTTTACACCAGAAAACGGATTGTCATCTTCAAAATTTGTTGTCTTTTTATTTAATAAAGAAATGCACAGAAGATTTATAAATTAAGGTCACTGGACAACAACGATGCCAAGATGTATTGTTGCAAGCTGCAACGTTAGGTGTCATAGATTTCTAAAGTATCCGAAGTTACAAAAGATTTAGATATAAAAAGTAACATGTAGCCGAGCAAATCATTTTAATGTTTGGAATTAAAAATTGTGCCCCCAACATTTAGGTGACAATGACTGTGTTTGTGATCTGAAATCTGAATTACGTGGGCTGCTTACTGAAAAGCTACTAAACCGGATACTAATGAACAACAACAAACATTGGATTGTGGCGAGGTAAAGATTTGTCCAAAACTGTTACGTGATCACCTTACCATAAAAGGTCGTGAGCGTCAGATGTTCTATTTGGCAAAACAGTAGCTTTTTTTCGCTTGACATTGAAGTCAAAGGAAGTTTAATATTAAACTCAAGGAAGCCTAATACTGACAAATCACTTGCGTGTGAGTTTAGAATACACCGTGAAATTCTGGAAATAATCTTACAAAGGAAGGTAAAACAGAAGATTTATTACCATTTCAAAAGGGATTCATAAGGATCATTCGCTCTTTACCAATGTTCTTTTAGCTGATTTACAGCCATTGGAAACCAAACACATCTTGACAGCTTGACTTAACCAAGACTGCTTAAAAAATCTGTTCTCCCAGATATGGGACTTGGCCACCTTTATGATGATCCGTTGCCACCGATCTGCTCCGCAGGTGACGTCATTTCAACAGCCAATGGCAGTCCGTCTTGCTAGCAGACCCAACCTTATACCAGCTCTAGGACCCTTGGGGAATATATTCAAATTCCTTTTATCATGTGTTCTTTGCTTACCTACGAGTACAACATTCCCTATAAAATTCCGCAATTTTCGACTTTCAAACACACATGTCTTTCCGTGGAGGTGTCAAAATCAAGGAATCTGAAATCAGGAGCTACGGCAGTGAAGGTCACCCTTGAGAAGTCGATTTTGAAAGGAAACAGTATCATTATCCTATGTTGCACATATTATTCGTTGTCTTGGAACATACTGAGAAAATTGAAATACATTGTTTGTACTTTTATTTACTGGGGAATTCTGGACAAACATTGAATGATTTAGTATCTGGGATTATTTTGAATGATTTTCAAACACCACGATCTCATTTAAATTCAGTTTATTAAATAAATCTTTGCTTTTAAATAATCACCAATAAAGCGATTCAAGGGGAATGTTTTCATCCCGAAACTCTCATTATGTGTTGTGCGCTTCACTTACGAAAAGGTGTAGCATAAGCCAAGTAATCCGGCAGCTAACTCCATTGACAAGTGCGTAAGAAGTCTTAAGCCTGAAAATAAAAAAATGATAAGTTGTATTTTGATTTATTATGGGATTTTATGTTCATGTCAATTAAAATTTAAGATGGTAAAGGCGTGATACCTTCCCAGTTTAGAAATTTGAAGGTGTAATAAATACGCCTTCCGTATCTTCCCCAGCGCGAAAAACATATTTCAAAACAGAATTTCAGAAAACCAAAAATTTACCTTTAAACAGTACATACATCAGTTTGCCAAACACATGAAATAATTTCAAATATGCAATATAAGTATGATATTTATATGAAAAAAGGAACTGCTACAAAATACTAGTAAAGAGGGAACTCTTGTATGTCTTCAATCGATTGAACATCCACAAATGGAAATACGCATTTACTTGTACCAGCAGCTGAAATTGTGTAATAACAGCTAGGAAATGTGTGCAAAACGATTTCGCATGAGCAGAATATACTCTGAAGTGCCCGAAAAACTGGTACACCAGTCTAATACTTAGGTTCATCACGGGAACGCATGTAACGTATACTCTAGATTCACTTTCCTTTTGATTTTTACTATCTCAGGTTATTTTATTTTACTATGTAAATTATCTTCTTACTGAACGAGATGTTATTTCTCCCGCTGAATGAGATCTGGCAATGAGTGTAAGTCATGACGTGGTGGTAGCCAGTATAAATAGGCGCGTTCAACGATACATAGTGAGAGCTGTTGTTGTATAGAGAGAGCGGTTGTTTATGTGCGTGAGAGCTTTGTTTCGTGTGTAAAGAGATCTTCGTTTATGTGAGAGCCGGATATCGAGTAGTTGTGTGACCGAGGAAGTGAGTGTGGATAAATAATAGAAGTTTGCCAAATAAAAGATTGTCTTAGTAAGTACGTTTTTCTCAGTTCATAGTACTGTCAGACCTCTGTCTGGCTGTTAGGTTTATTTCATTAGTTGATTATTATTAACAAGCAGCATAAGACTTTATTCATCTTAATTACTACTACAACATTACTAGCAGTTAAAAGCTTATTATTATTACTACACTACTAGCAGGAAAGTTTATTCATGATATAATTAACAAACAACAAGCAGTAGAAGAAGCATTAGTAGAAGAACTTGAATTCATTATATTTGAAGGAAGCTCAATTCATTATAATTAGCTTAGTAGAAGCTATATTCATTATGTCTTCCTTACCTGAGACAACTTCAATTTTTCACCCTAAGGCAAGTTTCGATGGTAATGATGGTTTTTTTTTTTTTTGACAATTTGCAAGAAGCCTGTGGGTCTCACTTTGACATGAATGATTTACAAGTCCGCAGGCGTTCTTCACAATTTCGTAATTCACCAGCTTCCTGTTACTCTGAGTCGCGGGTAGTACCTGAGGGAGTTCAATCCTCTCAGCGAAGCAGAATGCTTGCCCATTTCGTGCCGCATGCAGGAACAATTATTTTCAATGGTTTGGAGGGGTCCTTAAAATTCCTCGAAGATTTGGAAGATCATTTTGATCTCTATTATATTCCTCAAGACTGCAAAGTACAAATAGCAGGCACTTGCTTGAAGGATACCGCTAAGACCTGGTATCGGCAGTGGAGAGTGTCGAACCCGGATTCTCATTATGAGAATTTCCGAGCAGAATTTTTGGAGTTCTTTCCTTTCGGCCTCAGTCGAGCTAGCCTTGCACAACAACTTTTTTCTCGTCAGCAAGGACCCAACGATAGCCCTGTTGCATTGGCGTTGGAAACAACACGCTTATATAACTTATGGGATCCACATGCCAGTCATGTCGACATGTTGGGCACCCTATTGCAACAGCTCGACCCATTTCTATAAGATATTCTTGAGGTTCGACACCCTGCTACAATTCATGAATGCCTTCGCCTCATACGAACGTATGAAGAGCGACACGGCAAACATGGTTCAACTCACCATGCTCGGGCACCCCGCGAAGCTTATTACGAAAACCCTCAGCGGCATAATAGGGGCCTAATAACTTTCAACGCGAGCATACACAAGTGCACTCAAAAGCTTCATACGTTCCACCACATAAAAGAGTGGCAAACCAACCGCGAGTTTCTGAACAATCTTCGGGATACCGTACAAATACACTGTATGCTCGAGCCCGTTCCAATCCGCAGAATTCGGAACGTTTTCATGCTCAGGGCAATGATGAGTTTTCTGCCCGTGCTGAGGGAAGTAATAGATATGAAAATGTCAACAGACATGCGGAGTTCCCGAAGCAGGTTTCACGCAGTTTTCCTCATCGTGAAAATTTTTCCGATACCCGGCAGGCCCGAGGTTTCAGACCGCATGATAATCCAACCAGGAATCCTTTAAACTTCCAAAGGAAGTAGACCAAGGTTCGATCCTGCTTCCTGATACCAAGCATTCTGACCCTAAAACAGTATTAGTGACTGTTCAAACTCCTCAGTTGCCTGATGTGTTTTTGACAGATGAAGATATTATTGTCGAGACAAAGTTCGACACTGGTTCTAAAATATCAGCCCTAAATACGAAGTTTTGCACTGACAGTTTTCCTGAAATACACGTTCAGCCTGCGACGCAGTATTTGCGAGGTGCAAATAACGAAATCTTCAGTATCACTGGAACTGTCACATTATCTCTAGGGCTGGGAAAGGCTCGTTTTACGCATTCTTTCCTGCTTATAGACGAACTACCTGTTAAATGTCTAATGGGAATGGACTTTATTAATACCTTTCAAGTTACTCTGGATTTCGTACAACATGTTATTTCCTTTCCGGAACCTGTCAAAGTGATTCCTACGGTTCCTATAGATATAACGAGTTTGTTATTAAGTAACCAATTGAATGAGAGGCAACGAAACCAGCTTTCTCTACTTTTGCAGGAAAGCCCTGGTTTATTTTCTGATCAACCTGGTTTCACACAGGTGGTTTATCATGTCATTGACACTGAGGGTTCGAAACCGATAGCGACGAAACCTTACCCTTGTGCTCCCCATAAGAAACAGGAAATGCAACGTCAAATTTCTGAAATGATTAAACAGGGCATAATAACGGAATCAACAAGCGCCTGGGCTGCTCCTGCCTTTTGGTTCCAAAGAAACAACCCAATGAATTGCGTTTCGCGACAGATTTCCGCAAGCTAAACTAAGTCACGAGAACGATCAATTATCCACTACCTGTCATGTCGCATATTTTGCATGACCTGTCATCAGCTAAATGGATGTCAACCTTGGATTTGGCGAGTGGATATTGGCAGGTGGCGGTACATCCGGGCTCTGTCGATAAAACAGGCTTTGTGACTCCTTTTGGGGCTGATGAATACCTGCGTATGCCCTTTGGACTAGCTTCTGCACCTGCTACTTTCGAAAAGCTTATGGATACGGTTCTCAGACCTGTTCTGGGTCCCCATGTGCATGTATATTTGGATGACATTATTATTACATCCGATACTTTTGACGAGCACCTTTCTCTGCTCAAACAGGTGTTCCAACTCATATACAATGCTGGCTTGACGTTACAACCTAGTAAATGCCAGATAGCGAGGGACGAGATTGTATATCTGGGGTTGAAAATCACTCCCCACGGTTTATTTACGGATAATGAAAAAATTAGGCCTATTGTTGACTTTCCCCGGCCTAAAACAGCAAAAGAACTATCACGCTTTCTGGGAATGACCGGATGGTATCAGCAGTTCGTCCCCGCTTATGCTACAATCTGTGAGCCATTGTATGCTTTGAAACGTAAATACAAGAAGTTTGTTTGGACACCTGAGGCTAACGCTGCATTTGAAACACTGAAGTCTACGTTGACTCAGCCTCCTGTGTTGGCTTTCCCGGATCATACTAAGGAATTTCGCATTTATACTGACGCATCCGGAGTTGGTCTTCTTTGCGTTTTGTCACAAGCTGGGCATCCAATAGCTTTTGCGTCTCGTACTTTAGCCAAAGCTGAACGCAATTATTCTGCTACGGAACGTGAATGTCTTGCTGTAGTGTATGCTCTTGACAAATTTCAATGTTATCTTAACGAATTGACAGTTAACATAATTACGGATCATTCTGCCCTTCAGTATTTGAATTCTGCTAAGCATCTCTCTCAAAGACTTATGAAGTGGGCTCTGAAGTTACAAGAGAGCAATATCAAAATTTCGTATCAGCCAGGTCATAAGAATCAATTATCGGACGCATTGTCTCGCGTTCCGATTAGAGGGGTCCCCACAGAAACTTCTCCTGGATGTCTGCCTTTACTTTTAATAGCTGATAGAACATCCAGAGAGCAGATAATGGCAGAATTAGTAAATGATCCAGATTTTGGGAATATCTATAATTTTTTGCTTGCGGGTTCGCCCCTACAAAGTGATCCTTCTCTGGCTGGGAGGTCACAGCAATTTGAAGTCATAGAGGGTCTTCTTTACTATACGAAATCTAGGACTACTAGGGCAGAGTTTCGCCGATGTATTCCGCGAACCCTTAGAATGACCCTTTTAAACAAATTTCATGACAAACCTCTTGCAGGCCATTTAGGTATTCGCAAAACCCGTTGTAAATTGCGGGATGTTGCCTATTGGCGTTGCATGTACCAAAGTGTGCTCGCATACGTTCAATCATGTCACTTGTGTCAGATTAATAATTACCGTAATGTAAGACCGGCCTGTCACTTGAAATCTAGTTCAAGTTCTCATGTTTTTGATATCATTTCAATAGCTTTATTGGGACCTTATCCTTTATCTGTTAAAAACAAAGCTCGTTACGTGTTAGTATTAACTGATAATTTTTCTAAATGAGTTGAAGTTTTTCCCATTAAAGCCGCTACGGCAGAAGTTATTTGTAATGTATTAATTAAAGAAGTATTCTCTAGAAATGGTGCACCTAATAAAGTAGTTTCGGATAATGGTCCTCAATTTATTTCTGACATTTTTGAAAGAATGTATGCGAGACTACACATTAAGCATAAATTCATTTCCCCCATATCATCCCCAGAGTAATCCTGCGGAACGAGTAAACCGTACGCTTGTTAAAATGATTGCTACATTTGTCATGGGTCATCATGAGCGATGGGATGAACATCTTGAGCTTTTTTCGTTCGCCCTCCGCTCCTCTGTTCACGAATCTACTAAAATTAATCCTGCAGAACTTTTTCTGGGTCGCAAAATTAAAACCCCTTTTGAAAATTTAACGGGGATTATTGACGAACTAAACTAGCGACCAACTCCGCAATCAGTACGAATCATGGCTGAAAAAGCTCTTGTTACAATGCTAGGAGCACAAGCGGCTCAAGCAAGATACTATAATACTAGGCGTAGGGAACCAGATCTTGTCGTTGGAGATCTCACTCTCGTGGAAACGCACTTCCAGTCTTCTGCTTCTCATATTTTAGTGAAGAAATTTGCACCCAGCTACGAAGGTCCATATCGGGTGGCAAATGTGTTTGAAAATAACATTGTTCTTGAAAAACTTGACAGATAATTTCAATACGTACACGTTGCTCAGTGTCGCAAGTATCATGAACGAAATATCGATTTTATATTCAACCCTACTCAACTTTCTGTTCCACAGACTCAAGAGTCTATGTCTCACGATCAACCTCCAGAAATTTTGGAAGAACCAACAAAGATTTTTGAAGAATCTCCAGTGATTTTTTCTTCACCCTCACCTCCCCAAGACGGGTTTTCAAACACGCAAACTGATTCTCCCATGAGACGAAGGCTCGAATCAAGTTCTTCAAATACTAGTATCGTTCCTTTCCCTCCAACCATTGCCAATACTATTGCTGCACCGTTTCCTGATAACTCTGCACCAACACAAGCTCCTACTTCCTTGAATACCTCGTCAGAGAGTATTCCTATAGGCAGAAATAAACATCGCCCTGCACGACCACTAAATTACAGCAGCAACTCAGAGTCTTCAGATATTTCCGATTTATCAGTTATGGACAATAATTTGACTATTCCTAAACGTCAGACACAAATGACAAACCGTCCATTAACACCAAAAGCTAGTCGAAAACGTAACTTGTCTCCCCAATCTGCTTCGCCGCAACAGCGACAAAGGCAGAGATCCTTGCATCCGCCCGGGTTTCGCCCCTGGAACCTACGCTCAGGGCAAACAGGGCCATGTCTGCTTCTACTCTCATGCCAAGAGGGAGAAAGCGAAAACAAACGATGTGGACGGAGCCACGTCCGTCCAAAAGAATGCTGGAATGACACCACGGGCCCCAGCACAAAGGGACTACATATCAAAAGCCTGGGGGAGCCCGTTCCTGTCAGCCCCAGGGATTTCCTGACCGACAGACTTCGGCCGTTCCTGATCGACGGACTTCAGCCGTTCCTGACCGTTCCTGTCAGCCGCAGGGATTTCCGGACCGACGGACTTCAGCCGTTCCTTACCGTTTCCGTCAGCCGCAGGGATTTCCGGACCGACGGACTTCAGCCGTTCCTGACTGTTCCTGTCAGCCGCAGGGATTTCCAGACCGACAGACTTCAGCCATTCCTGACCGTTCCTATCAGCCGCAGGGATTTCCAGACCGACAGACTTCAGACGTTCCTGACCGACAGACGTCAGCCGTTCTTGACCGTTCCAGTCAGCCGCCTGGATTTCTTGACCGACAGATTACCGATGATCCAGTCACGTCCTTAAAGAGATCTACGCCACCTGAATTTACCAGTCCGATTAGGCCTGGAAAACGTTATCGTACTAGAGTTTTTTATACGTCCTCGAGATAAGTAAGTTCTCGTGGACAGGTTCTTTTCTCCGTTTGTTGTTTTTCCTGCACGACCAGTTGGCGTGTCAGAATTTCTTTTTTTCGTGTGGGCCTATGCATTCTTTTTGTGTATATATGTGTGTTTTTTTATATTTCTTCTATGTCTATCTACTAATCCAATTTTATATATATATATATATGTGCTTAGGGGTAATATAATAAAAATTGTTACTGTTAGGCTGCTACAGGCAATCTTCGCTGCTGATACAGTTGGTGTGTATTCAACGAATAATGAGAACGTAATTTCAAATTAAAAAAAGTGATTCCTGCTAGGCAGAATAAAAGGAAGGTATGCCGATGCAGGTTTGTTTTGTTCAAGTATACAAAGTGTTTCACATACGAATACAGATTTCTTGATTTTGTCATGCCAAGTTTGAGATTGTACATACTACTGCCACCAAAACAAAACAAAAAAGAGGTCGATAAACGTCAATCAACGAAGTGTAAGACTTACACTCCGAAATTGATAGGCTTTTCGAAAAAAAAAAAAATAAGGGGGAGATGATGTAACGTATACTCTAGATTCACTTTCCTTTTGATTTTTGCTATCTATGGTTATATTATTTTTCTATGTAAATTATCTTCTTACTGAACGAGATGTTATTTCACCCGCTGAATGAGATCTGGCAATGAGTGTAAGTCATAACGTATTGGTAGCCAGTATAAATAGGCGCGTTCAACGATACATAGTGAGAGCTGTTGTTGTATAGAGAGAGCGGTTGTTTATGTGCGTGAGAGCTTTGTTTCGTGTGTAAAGAGATCATCGTTTATGTGAGAGTCGGATATCGAGTAGTTGTGTGACCGATGAAGGGAGTGTGGATAAATAATAGAAGTTTACCAAATAAAAGATTGTCTTAGTAAGTACGTTTTTCTCAGTTCATAGTACTGTCAGACCTCTGTCTGGCAGTTAGGTTTATTTCATTAGTTGATTATTATTAACAAGCAGCATAAGACTTTATTCATCTTAATTACTACTACAACATTACTAGCAGTTAAAAGCTTGTTTATTATTATTACTACACTACTAGCAGGAAAGTTTATTCATGATACAATTAACAAACAACAAGCACTAGAAGAAGCATTAGTAGAAGAAGTTGAATTCATTTATTAGAAGGAAGCTGAATTCATTATATTAGCTTAGTAGAAGCTATATTCATTATACGCAGAACTGCAGAAATACGACGGGGCATTGGCTCCTCTAGCTTCTGGATATATGCTGTAGTCAATGCACACCATACTTCCTGCAGTGCGTTTAACAATTCGGGTGTATTCCGATGACTCGGATTCCTGTATTTGATAGCACGTTACATGGCATCCCAAATGTGTTCTATCACGTTAAGATCTGAGGAATTAGGAGGGTAGGGCAACACCCCAAACTCAGAGGAATGCTCCTCTAACCATAATGTGGCGCCCCGAAACTTGTGTGGAGGTACATTGTCCTGTTGGAACAGGCCCAACCCATCAGCATGAATGCAGGAGATGAACGGGTGTACCTCGTCAGAAAGGATGCGCACATAGCGTTGGCCGGTCACAGAAATTTGTAGACGTACCAGGGGTCCCAGTGAAGTCCAGGTAAACACACCCCATACCATTACGAAACCCCGCCAGCCTGTACATTTCCCTGTTGACAGGTGGGATCCATGGCTTCATGGGGTTTGCGCCACATTCGAATCATTCCATCTGCCCGATACAGTTAGAAACGTGACTCGTCAGACCTGGCTACTTGTTTCAAGTGTCGGTGTTGCCGTGCCCAAGCGAAGCGCATAGCTATGTGTCGTCCACCCATCAAGGGGACTCGAGTTAGGCGTCGGCTCCCAAAGCCCATATCGTGCATGGTACGTTACGCAGTCCGGACGCTGATGCTTGTTGAGGCTTCAGCATTGAATTCCGAGGATACGTGCGAGAGTGTTGCACGCCTATCGCGTGAAATGATTGTTGACAGCCGACGATGGTCACGTTCACCCAATGTCTTTTTACCGCAACACTGGTAACGTAGGTTCGAGGTTTAGCCAAAATTCTTGTAAGCACGGTACACCCTTGCAATTGTCGTCCGTGAAAATCCGATCTTCCTTTCTACCTCCGAAATACTATGGCCCATCTCATGAGCGCCAACTGTGATACTGCATTGAAAATCGTTTAAATCGTTATTAGTCATTCTCATGTAGAAAACAGCTCTGACAGCTGGCAAGGATGGCTATCGCTTTATATACGCACTGGCGGACGCCACCGAGTACGAGCATAGGTGACGTTCCTATGTATTTTGCATTAGCTCGTCAGTACCAGTTTTTCTGGCAATTCAGTGTATAAAACAATAAGAGATTTTCAAAATAAACAAATAGAAAAAAGGAATGTTATTTTAAATGCACAGGATCGTGAATGCTAAACGAACACTTGTAGCTCAGTAATTTCGTTTATGTTCGTATTGTAATATTCATAAAAATTATCCAAGTTTTCACTCTCCACTGGGAGGCTTTTTGAAGACAATACAGAAATAAAATGCAGGGAACTAGAAAATCTAAGAATCAAAGATTTTTGAAAATAAGGTGGGTGACAGCACTAGCAGCATCTCGTAAGTTCTTATCCGCAATGGTACGCTATGCCGGTACTTGTTTCTATGTTTTAATAACACATGCCAATGTATTGGTAGTTTGGTAGAGGCCACGTCATTTCAAGCTAGTTTGCTGGAAAGGATGTCCATTGTTTCCCTGATGGCAGTCTCTTTGAAGATCGTGTAAAGGGAATTCTTCTAATACTGTTCCATACAGGAGCAGCAGAGAATGTATCTATTCTGCATGTCTTGGCTGACACTTCACACGTGTTCTTTACAGGATTGCTTTGCCATTCCACCTCTTATCTTTTCCGTGTTGTGATGATGCAAAAACGGTATACGTGGCCATGTATGGTGTATCCTGACAATACGGAAAATATATATGTCGGAATGGTAGAACAATCCTTGGATACTACATTTAAAGAACACATGCGAAGCGTACAACAGGACATGCTGAATACAGTCATCACCAGAGAAAGCATGCAATGCTCTGCCGCTATTGTATGAAATATTATTTGAAGATTTCGCCCTTACAGGAATTCTAAAGAAAATGCCATCATGTTTTCCTAATGGCATTCTCTCCTGTCGCAGTCCTTTCCGGCAAACTAGCATGCAGTGCATGGTGTCTGTCAAATTAGAAATTCGATTTTTCAATGTGTTGTTGAAAAATAGAAACATATCACGGCACACTGTATAACTCAAACATTAACGATACAACTGACGTAATACTGTTCGTGATGTCACCGACGTTATTTTCAAATATGTCTGCATTGCCTTGAAAAAACTTCACAGTTGAAAGGGAAATTTCGGCGAATCTTTCTGCATATTACACCACAAAAATGAACTGATTTATAACGGAATAAGGGTTTCTGGAGTACAGAGAAAGAGGTATGGAGTTTAACGTGATATGAGACACGAGATCTGATATTCAAGATCGTTTGTCCTGAGCAAACCCAATGAAATTACTCTCAGAGCTCAGCGTTACGTAGCTGAAAACGTGAACGGAAGATGAAGTTAGTAAGCTTTGTGAATTCTAATTCTATTTCATATTCACTTCAGATTAATTACTGCTGACGTGATTACAAATATCTACTATAAGTTAAAATAATTTATCAAATTTGAACATTTATTTTCAATGAATCACGCTGAAAATATTATAATGAACAGTACAATTCTGTTAAATAGTATAAATATACAAGTTATCCGAAATTTCTTGGTGTAGAATAGAAATAAAAGTTTCCAAGCTTTCGCACATCAACCAGATGTCTTTCTCAAGGTAGGTAGACAGCAAGCTGCAAATTGAATAATAGAACGCTTTAACAATTTGAACGCGGTGACTTGACTTCACAATAACGAAGAGAGGCGAACGTAATCACGTATTCATAGACAAGAGGCGTTATGCTCGTTTAGCACGCGGAATCATTGAAGAAAAATTAAGAGGTAATAACTATTTGAATATATGGTTCCAAATTCGATGCAACGCCAGTGAGACGCTATCATGGCACTACCCGCTGTTTATTATGATCTCCAAAGTTTCGCGAATGGCAGTAGATGTTGGGCTTCGAGTAGAAAGCTAATTTCTTTACGTCATCCCACATAGGAGCAGCGGACTTGAACTTGACTTCTTTGGAAAGGGCCGTGGTTTTTTTGCCGTTCTTTATGTTTCTTTTACGTTCGTTGACTTCAATTTTAAATGAACGTTTAGTCATTCCAATTTAGCATCGCTTGGAGCCGTCCGGCTATAGTAGAGGAATGGCATAAACACTTGCTTTATTTGAAGGTGAGGTCTTGTCAGTGTTTCCCTTAAGCATGGTATATAAAGACATCGGAGACCTGATGCCAACACCGAGTTCCATTTTTTCAGCGAGTTCTTGAGCTGATAGGAAACATTTGGTATATAGCGAATTGAGCCCAGGTAACGTAGCTGCGGCATAGAAATATCAGTACGACTGGTTCGGGTTTTCTCGATGTAGCGATGTACCATCTTCTGGGCGTATCCTGCCTCAGTGGCCAGCCCGATAACGCTTCTCAATTCGCATTGTTTAGAAGGAACATCTGAGGAGACTGCAAAGCTCTTCGGATTCGAGAACGGGATAAAGCTGTCTTATAGTCGAGGGGCAGAATGAGCTGCGGAGCATCATGTTAAGTACGGATGTGGGTTTATAATAGACCTGTGCGCGAAGGCGATTCTCAGGTAATTTAATCAGTAAAACATTCAGATAAGGCAAGGCGTCATTGTGTTAGAGCTCCATAGTGGAATTGATAGTAAGGTCAATATAATTGATTTTATCTAGAAAAAGCGGGACAGTATCCTTTCCGTGAGGCCCTATGAAGAACATATCGTCCGCATCACTTAGCCAGGTGGTAGATCTGGGGGTGATGTTGGTGAATATATATTGCTCAGTTGGACGAAGTATTGCTTCCGCGAGGACGGTTGAAAGGGACGATCCCATCGGAGCACCATTTATCTGTTTGTAAATTTTTCTTTGGAAACTGAGGTAGCTGAAATTTGAGACTAAGACCATTAACTTGAAGATGTTGAGACAGGACTCCTGCAAATAAAGGGACGAATTAGTTATGGCTTCTTTTAACGTTCGGACGGCTTTCGGCACGGGTACCGAAGGGTAAAGAGAAACAACGTCCAAAACTGCCAATAATGTCGATTTGCTTGACAGAAACTTGCTTGACTTTCATGATAAAATCTAGTGTTGAAGTTATTATAAAATCCCATTAAAGGAGATGATTAACCAGAAATTTGGATAGTGCATAAAAGAGACATAAACAACAGCAAAGAAACCACGGCCCTATTCAGAGAAGTAACGATCAAGTCCGCTGTTCCTATGTGGAATGACGTAAAGAAATTAGCTTCCTACTCCACCCTAAAATCTTCTGCCATTCGCGAAACTTTGGAGACCATAACAAACAGCGAGTCGTGCAATGATACCGTCTCACTGGAGATGCCACGAATTTCGAACCATTTCTTCAAATAGTGATAACCTCTTTATTTTCCTTTCATGATTCCGCGTGTTAAAGGAGGATAACGCCCCGTGTCTTTGAATATCTGCCTGATTACGTTCACATCTCTTCGTTATTGTCATATCAAATCACCGCGTTCTAACTGTGGAAGCGTTCTACTATTCAGTTTGTAGTTTGCTGTCTGCATTCCTTGAAAAAGCCATCTGGTTGATGTGCCAAAGCTTCTAAATTTTTATTTCTGTTATACATCAAGAAATTTCGGATATCTAGTTTATTTATACTATTTAAGTACAGTTAGTGTATAGTTCATTTTTATTTAATTGTGGCTTTGATGTTTCTTGTTTTTCAAGGTGTTGCGCTTTTAAAAGCCAGCAAGGTATTTAAATACTTTTCAGAAAAATTTCAAAAATAGATTAAGGTGTGAATGAACAAAAAAATTCCTGGTCTAATAATGACGTGCATTTATCAGACTACGGAAGCGTTTTGATGAGCCGACACTTTCAACTGTTTCTGTAGAACGAAGGCGCATAAAAAGTAATTATATTATTATTATTTTTTAGGTTCCGCGGAGTTATTTGTATTTATCCCACTAACCCATATGTTTTGGACGAAATCATTAATTTTTGGACAGGTTTAATAGCAACAATGAATTTATATTTAAATATCTCTTTGCTTAACTGAAATTTGATAGTACACCAGATTTAATTGTAACTCTCCCTTTCTTATACTGGAACTTCATTTCGCGTTCAGTATTACTTCTGAAAAATTAAATTATATATTAAAGAGATGAAATTGAATTTTAAATGCGCTACATAAGATTGAAAACTTCGCGAAACGTTTGACAAAGCGAAATGTCCTATTTGTAAAGTTGTGAATACACAGACTAATTAAAGCGACTTTAGCTTAACTTTGTACAATTATTTTGCGACAGCTTGTGGCTTCTGCACTACGTTTTACTTCCATTATTTCGAATGATAAATAAATGTATTGAACAATATTGAAGATTATCTTTCGCATAGGACGGGCGCTTAATGAATTTTGTAATTGCTATGCTAATATTTCGTTTAAAATCGTTTTTAACTCGGGATACTTTTCATCACAAGTAAAGTTGAACCTACGAACGATTTTTTAGTCAACTCCGCATTTGTTGTGCAATCAGCAGGAAGTATCTAATCACCAATGTGTAGAACATTTTTTCTTTCCAAATCTATAACCATGAAAAATCACTGTTAATGTGCCATATTTTTGCAATTCAATGCGAAGAGCTCCATCGTTTCGTGCAACACAGGACCTGATATTCGACTGCGTTTCAGTTGTTGCAGCGAAAGCCATAGGAACAATACCTCACTAGTCTCCTCATAATAGTTGTTTTGCATAATCTGCCTCATTAGTTCATTCTGCTATGAAAAAATTGTTCTGTTGGTTTTTTTCATCCATCCACTATGATTAACATCACGTGATTCTAGGGCAACATTACTTTTCCTTCATTTTGTTTCAGCTGCAGGTTTCATGACTGACATAATTATAATTATAATATTTAGGACTTGGTAACAAATAAAGGGAAGTAAGTGAACCTCCCCACGATAAAGAAAACATTCACAGAAATACCATAAAATAAAAATTATATACATTCGTAGCGGCTCAAGAAGGGCACTAAAGGAAACGCCCTCTACACCAAAAAGAAAAAACATTAGAGCGTGCTCTTAGATATCTAAAGAAACTAAAAGTTAAAAGCCAGAAAAAACACAAACAAAATTATGTGGAGAATAAAATTAAGAAAATATTATTGATTTTAGTTACACACCTACATTTAAAATATCCTGCGCTACCTAGTTTGAGACAAGAGGATCACGAAAAAACTAACACAGAAAGAACGTAAACGTTCTTAAAATATTGCTTCCACACTGCGGAAAAGACACACGTAAAAAAGCATTCCAGAAAAAGAACATTTCTATTAAATTACTAAAGACATTTGAAGACGAAAATTTAGATGTAACTTTGGCAAAATTGCTTACTGTTCAAGGTAATTCAGATTTTCTTGTATATGGCTTCCATTGAAAGTTCAGGCAGATAAATTTTCTAACCTAATAGGATTTTCAGGCGTTCTATGTTCAGATGGTGACTTGAGAGATTTAGTGGCTGGTTTCTATGAACTCCATGAAAATATAAAATTAAAGGTTTTAAATACGTCTGATAATGAGACATTGCGACATAAACAAGTTTAAAAATTAAGGGAGTAGAGATAAATAAAACATAAAATTCATGAGAATTATTAACATGACATCTATTGATGAACTCGTTTTATCAGGATATGTCGTAATCTACAGCAGAACAGAAAATATGAAAAGGAAGATTCCTGGTTGTCGCGAGACTTATGTTCCACACCGATGGAAAATTTAACAAAATTTAACAAAACCCTTAACTTTCCCCAATGTGTATATATGATCTTTTACTTATAAAATAGATCTAGCATTGCAGTAAAAATAACATTGAGGTAAAATCATTTGAAGGTTGTATTTCAGGATTGCAACGTGTATTGATCGGCAACGCATCTCTTTAATTTTGAGATAATGGCTTTTGCAATTATAACAATGGATTGGTAATTTTGATATGGAATATATCATCATCAGTTAATTCCCCCATAGGAAAGTGACATACATGAGGATATAAGTAAGAAGCTGACAGGAAAAGTACTTGCGCAAAGAAATATCCAATCTAGTACAATGGAAAGCCATCCAATTCACCGAAAACGCTATTGGCTAACGCTACGTATTTTTCTATAGTCAAGCACGTTTAGAAATGCTGTCGACATGCGTAAAAAAACCGCCTAAACAAAAGAAATACAATCTTTGATTTAAAGAAAGTTTTTTTTTCCTTCATCTGAACACGGCGCGTTCTCCCGCATTTCTTTCTGGAACTGCTTATACCGCTTCCTGACACACGGTGATTCACGATGAAAAACCTAAACAAATCCTATGTACTGTAGCACTTCAATGTCCATGAGACCTCAAAAATGAAGTGTGCAAATGAATCATCGAAAGCAGGACTCAGTTTAATATCCCTAGATTATTTCACTACTACTGCTTTATCACTGTGCTTTCAGTAAGCAATCAACACCAGTGTATGACATTTTCAATATTACGAAGGATATAGAATCAGTAGTTGTCCTCACTCAGGCTTTAACAGGTATATGTAGCATGATAAAAATTATTTGGCCGCCCCAGTGGCGCAGTGGTCTTAGCGTTGGATTCTGATCATTCGTCAGAGATGGGCCCGTGTTTGAATCTCGATGAGGTATGGATGTTGTGTTTGTCTTAAGGCACTGGATCTCACCCTTCCCTAAAAACACTATCCCTAAATTAGGGACGGGCGATTGCTCATAGCTCAATGAGTTGTACACGGTGGTCGTTAAACCCTCACTTAAATAATAATAATAATAATTTCCATTACATTCTGAAGATTTCAATCATAACAGAGATGTTTGTGACGGCCCTGCGTGAGAGCAAACCTTGTGGATTTCATGCTACGGTGGCATAGGAACTGATGCTTCATCATCACAATAGATTCCATCGATTAAAACTTCATCTATTTGTATTCCAGAGGACAAATTTTATTAGTGGGCGCTACTTTAACACGTGAGCTGTCCCTCCAATGACATAAGGCATTGGAGGGCACAATTACCTCCTATGAGACCCTAACTTCCTATAGCTGAACTTGGAATAAGGTACAATAACGTGAAATCTCGAAAGACGTTAGAAAAATATTAAAACCCAAGAAACCGACAGAAAAGGTAAAGCTCAAAAAATTTTTATAAACGTAATTTCAGATCACGCAATGACAATAAGCAACACACACTCTTTCTGAATTTTAACAATAACTGTATGTCACTTTGTTTCATAAGCGGATACTGAATATTACTTTGAAAAATACATTTCAGATTTAGGTTTTTATAAACAGATGTCAACTAAAAAATTTAAATTCTGGAATGTAAAGCTAAATTTGCATTTAAGCACTGTAAGTCATATAATTGCGATAACTAATGCTGGTAGGGTTTGCATCGTTCTTCTCGTTGCCATCGCAATTCACAGAGACATTTTGCGCATACTATGTTATGTCATCCCACGCACTCCACGGAAATTTCAGTTGGAACGGGTGAAGCCTTCCTGCATTTCTTACAAATGCAATTTTATGTATTATCCATATTGTTTCATACAAACACGATGTATTTATAAATGGTAGGTACATATTTAGTGATTTATCGCACAAACACTACGACAAATATGGATGTCATATAGATATCTTGTCATAGAGAAAGTTACGAAGTTTTTTCTATTTTTCTTTTACATCACATCACCTTAGGACGATTCAATGTGGGAACCACATGTGACACAGAAAATGTCCGCACAGTAATTGGACGTTTGCAATACCCAGTCCAACATATACTATGTCACCTTGCTGGTAGCTTCTTAAATTCTCTTCTTTAAGCTCTGGACTTCACGTGGCAAAAGTATTGCACAAACAAAATTCTTTATGTATCCCCACAAGAGAAATCGAACGGATTTAAGTCCAGTTTTTTCAACGGCAATCATTTCTCCAGCTCGTCCAATTCAGCGCATTTGTAGCTCGATGTTAGGGTAGGCCCGAACGTCATTATGCAAGTGGGGAGGCGCCCCGTTTCGTTTTTACATAAATTTAGTGACAAAAAAGGTTTAGAAAGCCAACTTAATAATATCTTCCTGAACTTGAGGCATCAGCTATTTCTGCAGGATATCGAGGTAGGAATTCTGAGTTACAGTGTCCTCGTCAAAGAAGAAAATTCCGTACAGCTTTCGGTGGTACAAGGCGTAGAAGACTATCGCATTCGGATAATCGTGCTCACTTTCAGTGATCTCTGAAAGCTTCCGGGTGCTCTTGATTCAACATTTATGTCGATTGACCTTCCCATTAGTGTGAAACGTGGCCTCATCGCTAAGCACTATACGAAACGAAGGCGTCATGTTTTTCTCACACTACTTACAGTTCATAACAAAATCGGATATTTAGGCCTTTTTCCTCTTCATTTTAAGAAATTAAGACTTATTTTAACCTCGGAGAAGTGTTTTTCAACACTTATATGTATTTGGAATATTTGCTGATTAGTTTTTAATTTTATTAATATAGTAACCAAAACAAATTATTCAATATACACTATTTTCTTCAGAAAAATATATTTATATGAAAAGTTTAATTTATAATTTAAAAATATCACTGAAGACGAAATAAAAGACAGCAGTTGTCTTCAATGGCAATGGCTTGTATAAAGAAACGTTGCATTGAATCTGGGAATCAGTTATTAAGTGTGAATTCCTGTATTCTTCAAACATAGTTAAACCACCGAAATTTATGTTTTTGTGAATCTAAGTTTATTTTCTTCCCTTTCGTGCAAATTCTTATCACACTCAACAAAAACATTCAGAAAAAAATGAGTAATACAAATTAGCTTATTTAAATTGCTAATGACAGAAATTTGATAAGTGCACTTCCACTGCGTGATTTTTAGTAATGTCTCAGATAAAATCGCCTACTTTAAGTGTTTGCTAAAGAACTACAAGGTTAAACACGAAATATGCTGATTTACATTTATCCTAAAAATAATAGTGAGATAACTGCGTCACGTTGTACCGAATAAGGCGAATAAGATATACCAATTTTCCGCTCTTTGTGTAGATTTAAAAAAATGTGAAATTAATTCATTCGACCCGCACCTACGCAGATCGCATTTCTTTTGATATATGAACAAATCTCATTTCTGAAATGTATGGTCATTTAGAAAAACGGTCGCTTCACTAGCTACGTTTTATATGAGTACAGCATTTTTTGAAGCAGCACATGCATATTTCCTTTCACGAAATTCCAGTCTCCAAATATTTGTACGAAACAACTGTCTTGCATAACCAATTCCTCAAATCGGAAAGTTATGAGCCATTATATATTAAATTATATGAAAGGGATGATGCATGTACTCCAGACATCATGAAAGATACCAGCACCAGAGGTTTCATGCAATGAAGAACATGAAGAGGGGAAAAGCTCCAGGAGAAGATGGAATTACTGTAGACATCATAAAAGAAGCAAGTGGAGAAATCGAAACACTACTCGCCTAAATTTTCACTCGATGCGGTAATGAAGGGAATATTCCTGAGGATTGGAACAACGCTACAGTGATCCTGCTACATAAAAAAGGTGACATTGAGGATCTCAGGAACTACACACCTATCAGCCTCCTATCATTGGTTTATAAAATCTTCACTAAAGTTCTTTTACACCGTTTGAAGGTAACACTGGACATGGCTCAACCGAGAGAACAAGCTTGATTCAGGAGTGGGTACAGCACAATAGATCATATCCTCGTACTGAGAGAACTAATTGAAAGAGCCAGGGAATATGAACTTCCGTTGTGCATGGCTTTTATCGATTATGAAAAAGCATTTGATTCGGTGAAACCGTCAGCAGTTGCAATGGCTCTGAAATCCTGCGGTATTGAAGATGCATATATTAATATTATTAATAACATCTATGAAAATGCAAGTGCAAATATTCGGCTGTTTGAAAATACAACACACATAAAAATTGGAAAGGGAGTGAGACAAGGTGACACCATATGTCCGAAGCTCTTTAATGCCACATTAGAAAATATCTCTCAATCAATGAACTGGGAAAACAAGGGGATAAAGATTAATGGAGATTATCTAACCCACCTTCGTTTTGCTGAAAACGTAGTCGTTTTTGCGGCTACCCCATCAGAGCTGCAGAGTAAGATCCAGGAACTTGCTGACAAGAGTAAAGAACTGGTATTAAAAATGAACTTTCAGAAGACAAAAGTGATGTTCAATGCTTTTACAAGAAATGAAGATTTATCGATTGATGGAGAAAAGCTGGAGATAAGAGACACCTCCGTTTATCTTGGACAGCAGATATCAAGTGAGGGTCACATTGATGAAGAAATTAATCGGCGTACAAAACTTGCCTGGAGAGCTTTTGAAAGGAACAGCATAATTTTCAAGAGCATTATGCCATTATGTCTTAAAAGAAAAGTGTTTGATCAATGCATCCTTCCAGTGCTTACGTATGGTGCAGAGACGTGGACCTTAACTAAAAGAGACATACAAAGACTGCAGACAACTCAAAGATGCATGGAGAGGAGCATGCTTGGTGTAACCAGAAGAGATAAGAAGAGGAACACGTGGATCCGAAAAATGACCAGAGTGGAAGACATCATCATCAGAGTTAAATCCCTGAAATGGCAGTGGTCTGGACATACTTCCAGAAGGACAGACCATCGATGGACAGCCGAAATTTTAGATTGGATTCCAAGGGACAGGAAAAAGACCCAGAAGAAGACCACATGGGAGATGGGTGTATGAAATTCGAAAGTATGCGGGGGTGACATGGAGGACACTGGCACAAGACAGGCCGTTGTGGAGGAAACTTGGGGAGCCTTCGTCCAGCAGTGGATTGATAATGGTTGACAATGATGATGATATATTAAATAAACAGCATTTTCGCATTTGCAACATTACTTTGATTTCAGTTTTTGAAGGAGAGAAGTTCACTGAATGATTTCTCCAAGACTCAAACTTTCCGTCATACTTTTGTTTGTTTGAATATGCATTCAACAATCGAGACGTCCATTTGAGCTTCTGAAAAATTACACGGAAGTAGGTTAGAAAATACGGGAAGTTGCGACACTTTTGATTTTGAAAAAACAAGAAAATTATTTCGAATAATAACTGGACAAAGGAGAATGTGCAAGATAAAATAAGAAAAAACACGGAATATTCCGTTCTAATGAGTATGGTATTTGAATCCTTTCCGACGTGAATAAAACCTATGAAAATTATGCAACATCAATGAAACCGATTCATAATACAACTCAGATTTCAACAGTCGATAAAACACCATGAAATAGAAACAGCTGCTTTCTTAAACCAGGGGTTAAGAAGTATGTTAACAACATTTACAAAAGACGCAAAAAAATTATCATAGAAGAAGGAAGTATCAGATGCAAAGATATTTGTAAATCGAAACATCAAAATAAAAAATATAGAAGAAAGCATCATATAATTCTACACCTTGTAGCCGAAGAATTCGGAATATTGGGAAAGTTGAAAATCAGTGAATAATAATCATGGAAAAACGTATGCTAAGGTAAAAGAATATTTCAAATATGTTTCTTGGAAGCAGATGTAGCAAAAAAAAAGTTCTTGACCTTTACGCGAAATTGCGGGAAATCTGTGAACTATTTAAAGTGGAGAATGTTCCACATCTCCATTTTTGAGAAAGGCATACAATAAAAGGGAATTTCTCAATACGGTTTTTAGAAGCGTCGATGCAGCTGCAAACAAAAATAAATAAATACTACCTAGTGGCAGAACTGTGAACTATGAAATTTCTCAAATATAAAATTAAATTGTTCTACAAATTAAATGTAATCCGGCGTTGAAATAATTTTTTAAATAGCAACATGTAAAAACAGAGTTTTTGAGAAAAACAGGTTAAACTGTGGGGCCCCAAGCGACGAATCGTGCATTATTTGGGAAGAAATTACACACGAAATTTCTTACCAAGAAAAATACACACAAAGAGTCATTTGACCCAAAATAATTTATCGGCTCAAGTTAATTTTTCAGTTAAACGAATTCGTGTTCTAATCTTTCTACTGGCACACTTGTGATTTAAGAAATATTTGAATTTATTTCAGACACATTTAGCCCTGTAAAACATTTTTCCTATCAGGAGCTGTATCCGACGAGAGAAGGAGTTTCACATAGGACCTTTTTGAAGTACAGGCATCGGGGGAATGATATTCACCTTTATATCCCTAGCAGAAAATCTGTGCATTACTTGAAAAAGAGACTGTAACCTATAATAACCTTCGACATAAATGCATCGGAAGGAGAAATTATTTTTTCAGTCGGATATTTGAAAGCAAACGTGTTGATTGAAATGTATCTTTAACTCGATAACATCTTCTCTTACGCCTTCAAGCCGCGAAGTTGAGCATCGGAAAAGAAACGGAATGCAAGGATAATCTTTCCCGCGCATGAACCTTTCCAATACAAAAGAATATTTTAAAATCGGTTTAATATTTCCAGAGATATGACGTCCACAGAGAGAAGGACAGACTTAAAATAGAGATAAATAAGAACTACTTTTTTGCAAACGACGCGCTAAAAATTCGAATAAAGTATTAGGAACCACTAGATGCACTGATAATCGGAAGGCTAGGAAAATTAATATTCCGTGATCTGAATCGTAACAAACGCGCCGGCATTAGTCGAGGAAAATTTATTACGGTAATATTTATTTCGCTTAATGATTGTCGCCCGCAAACACACGATCTCAAACGTAAATAAATGTATTGGAGAAAGCTAAGGAGGTGTACAACTATGAATTCAGAAATACTTCACTGAAAAAGTAAATATCAGCATTACAACTATCAGTAATAAATACCCGGAGTGATCATTGAATTAGTGCCACCCTTTAAAAGTGAATGCTGCCCGTTGACCAAGTGCATAGCATGTGTTCGCGATTAATCTACGGACGTAACGTATATAAAGTAAGGGTGGAGCAGTAGATAGTAAAATTCGAAGCGTGATGCGTAAACAGGAAGGATTTACCGTACTTTGAAAAAGATGAAATTGTATGAGCTCGGGTAGCGGGTGACTCAATTTCCCAAACGGCAGAACTGGTTGGTTTTACGCGAGCCGCCGTAGCTAAAGTGAATTACGTCTTGCGTGAAAATCGTCAAACAACTACCTAGATATGAAACAGCACAGGGCATTGAAAAGTAGGTTGGAGTGGTGAACGCCATGTCCGATCACTCGTACAGGACAAAGCAAGCAGCACTGTTCAACAGATGACTACCCAAGGCAAGATAAGTCCACCTGGTAATGTACTAGTCATGATTACGTTAAACTGAGTGGTGAGCTCCATGTCCGATCACTCGAACAGGCGAAAGAAAGCAGCACTGTTCAACAGTTTACTCCCCAACACAAGAGAGGTCAACCTGGAAATGTACCAATCATGACTACGTAGTTCTGAGTGGTGAACGCCATGTCCGATCACTCGTACAGGACAAAGCAAACAGCACTGTTCAACAGTTGACTACCCAACACAAGAGAGGTCAACCGGGAAATGTACCAGTCATGACTACGTAGGTCTGAGTGGTGAGCGCTATGTCCGAACAGTCGTACAGGACAAAGCAAGCAGCACTGTTCAACAGTTGACTCCCCAACACAAGAGAGGTCAACCGGGAAATGTACCAGTCATGACTACGTAGGTCTGAGTGGTGAGCGCTATGTCCGAACAGTCGTACAGGACAAAGCAAGCAGCACTGTTCAACAGTTGACTCCCCAACACAAGAGAGGTCAACCTGGAAATGTACCAATCATGACTACGTAGTTCTGAGTGGTGAACGCCATGTCCGATCACTCGTACAGGACAAAGCAAACAGCACTGTTCAACAGTTGACTACCCAACACAAGAGAGGTCAACCGGGAAATGTACCAGTCATGGCTACGTAGGTCTGAGTGGTGAGCGCTATGTCCGAACAGTCGTACAGGACAAAGCAAGCAGCACTGTTCAACAGTTGACTCCCCAACACAAGAGAGGTCAACCGGGAAATGTACCAGTCATGACTACGTAGGTCTGAGTGGTGAACGCCATGTCCGATCACTCGTACAGGACAAAGCAAACAGCACTGTTCAACAGTTGACTACCCAACACAAGATAGGTCAACCGGGAAATGTACCAGTCATGACTACGTAGATCTGCGTGTTGAGCACCATGTCTGATCACTCGTACAGGACAAAGCAAGCAGTACTCTTCAAAAGTTTGTAACGTACCAGGAGAGGTGACGTACCTGCCAGAAGGACGCACACGACATAAAGGCAGATAGGAATCAGAATAAAATGTCCGCGTAGCTCAATTGGTAGAGCAACTTATTCCTGAATGAGGGGACCCGGTGTCGAATCCTGGCGCGGATAAAAATGACGGAGAAATTCACTTCGTTACAAGTTGACTACACAACACAAGAGACGTCAACCTGGAAATGTACCAGTCATGACTACGCAGATCTTGGTGGTGAGCGCCTTGTTCGAACCCTCGTACAGGACAAAGCAAGCAGCACTCTTCAACAGTTAACTACCCAGAACATGAGACGTTAACCTGGAAATGTACCAATCTTGACTATTTAGATCTGAGTGGTGAGCGCCATTTCCGATCACTCGTACAGGACAAAGCAAACAGCACTGTTCAACAATTGATTACCCAACACAAGATAGGTCAACCGGGAAATGTACCAGTCATGACTACGTAGATCTGAGTGGTGAGCACCATGTCTGATCACTCGTACAGGACAAAGCAAGCAGCACTGTTCAACAGATGACTACCCAAGGCAAGATAAGTCAACCTGGTAATGTTTAGTCATGATTACGTAGAACTGAGTGGTGAGCTCCATGTCCGATCACCCGAACAGGCGAAAGCAAGCAGCAGTGTTCAACAGTTGAGTACCCAACACAAGAGAGGTCAACCGGGAAATGTACCAGTCATGACTACGTAGGTCTGTGTGGTGAACGCCATGTCCGATCACTCGTACAGGACAGAACAAACAGCACTGTTCAACAGTTGACTACCCAACACAAGATAGGTCAACCGGGAAATGTACCAGTCATGACTACGTAGATCTGAGTGGTGAGCACCATGTCTGATCACTCGTACAGGACAAAGCAAGCAGCACTCTTCAACAGTTGACTACACAACACAAGAGACGTCAACCTGGAAATGTACGATTCATGACTACGTAGATCTGAGTGGTGAGCGCCTTGTTCGAACACTCGTACAGGACAAAGCAAGCAGCACTGTTCAACAGTTGACTCCCCAACACAAGAGAGGTCAACCGGGAAATGTACCAGTCATGACTACGTAGGTCTGAGTGGTGAGCGCTATGTCCGAACAGTCGTACAGGACAAAGCAAGCAGCACTGTTCAACAGTTGACTCCCCAACACAAGAGAGGTCAACCGGGAAATGTACCAGTCATGACTACGTAGGTCTGAGTGGTGAACGCCATGTCCGATCACTCGTACAGGACAAAGCAAACAGCACTGTTCAACAGTTGACTACCCAACACAAGATAGGTCAACCGGGAAATGTACCAGTCATGACTACGTAGATCTGCGTGTTGAGCACCATGTCTGATCACTCGTACAGGACAAAGCAAGCAGTACTCTTCAAAAGTTTGTAACGTACCAGGAGATGTGACGTACCTGCCAGAAGGACGCACACGACATAAAGGCAGATAGGAATCAGAATAAAATGTCCGCGTAGCTCAATTGGTAGAGCAACTTATTCCTGAATGAGGGGACCCGGTGTCGAATCCTGGCGCGGATAAAAATGACGGAGAAATTCACTTCGTTACAAGTTGACTACACAACACAAGAGACGTCAACCTGGAAATGTACCAGTCATGACTACGCAGATCTTGGTGGTGAGCGCCTTGTTCGAACCCTCGTACAGGACGAGAAAGCAAGCAGCACTCTTCAACAGTTAACTACCCAGAACATGAGACGTTAACCTGGAAATGTACCAATCTTGACTATTTAGATCTGAGTGGTGAGCGCCATTTCCGATCACTCGTACAGGACAAAGCAAACAGCACTGTTCAACAATTGATTACCCAACACAAGATAGGTCAACCGGGAAATGTACCAGTCATGACTACGTAGATCTGAGTGGTGAGCACCATGTCTGATCACTCGTACAGGACAAAGCAAGCAGCACTGTTCAACAGATGACTACCCAAGGCAAGATAAGTCAACCTGGTAATGTTTAGTCATGATTACGTAGAACTGAGTGGTGAGCTCCATGTCCGATCACCCGAACAGGCGAAAGCAAGCAGCAGTGTTCAACAGTTGAGTACCCAACACAAGAGAGGTCAACCGGGAAATGTACCAGTCATGACTACGTAGGTCTGTGTGGTGAACGCCATGTCCGATCACTCGTACAGGACAGAACAAACAGCACTGTTCAACAGTTGACTACCCAACACAAGATAGGTCAACCGGGAAATGTACCAGTCATGACTACGTAGATCTGAGTGGTGAGCACCATGTCTGATCACTCGTACAGGACAAAGCAAGCAGCACTCTTCAACAGTTGACTACACAACACAAGAGACGTCAACCTGGAAATGTACGAGTCATGACTACGTAGATCTGAGTGGTGAGCGCCTTGTTCGAACACTCGTACAGGACAAAGCAAGCAGCACTGTTCAACAGTTGACTCCCCCCAACACAAGAGAGGTCAACTGGGAAATGTGGTCAGTCATGATCATGTAGGTCTGAGTGGTGAGCGCCATGTCCGAACAGTCGTGTACAGGACAAAGCAAGAAAGAGCTGTTCAACAGTTGACTCCCCAACACAAGAGAGGTCAAATCAAATGTACCTGTCATGACTACGTAGGTCTGAGTGGTGAACGCCATGTCCGATCACTCGTACAGGACAAAGCAAACAGCACTGTTCAACAGTTGACTACCCAACACAAGATAGGTCAACCGAAACAAAACGTGTCAGTCATGATTACGTAGATCTGCGTGTTGAGCACCATGTCTGATCACTCGTGCATGGTACAAAGCAAGCAGTACTCTTTCAAAAGTTTGTAACGTACCAGGAGATGTGACGTACCTGCCAGAAGGATGCACACGACATAAAGGCAGATAGGAATCAGAATAAAATGTCCGCGTAGCTCAACCAGAGCAACTTATTCCTGAATGATATCCGGTGTCGAATCCTGGCGCGGATAAAAATGACGGAGAAATTCACTTCGTTACAAGTTGACTACACAACACAAGAGACGTCAACCTGGAAATGTACCAGTCATGACTACGCAGATCTTGGTGGTGAGCGCCTGAATTGAACCCTCGTACAGGACAAAGCAAGTTGGAAGCACTCTTCAACAGTTAACTACCCAGAACATGAGACGTTAACCTGCAAATGTACCAATCTTGACTATTTGGATCCGACAAGAGCCATTTCCGATCACTCGTACAGGACAAAGCAAAACAGCACTGTTCAACAATTGATTACCCAACACAAGATAGGTCAACCGGGAAATGTACCAGTCATGACTACGTAGATCTGAGTGGTGAGCAACCACAACTGATCACTCGTAATAGGACAAAGCAAGTAGCACTGTTCAACAGATGACTACCCAAGGCAGCATAAGTCAACCTGGCAGCGTTTAGTCATGATTACGTAGAACTGAGTGGTGAGCTCCATGTCCGATCACCCGAACAGGCGAAAGCAAGCAGCAGTGTTCAACAGTTGAGTACCCAACACAAGAGAGGTCAACCGGGAAATGTACCAGTCGAGACTACGTAGGTCTGTGTGGTGAATGCTCATGTCCGATCACTCGTACAGGACAGAACAAACAGCACTGTTCAACAGTTGACTACCCAACACAAGATAGGTCAACCGTGGTAAATCGTACCAGTCATGACTACGTAGATCTCGAGTGGTGAGCACCATGTCTGATCACTCTTGTACAGGACAAAGCAAGCAGCACTCTTCAACAGTTGACTACACAACACAAAGAGACGTCAACCTTGGAAATGTACGAGTCATGACTACGTAGATCTGAGTGGTGAGCGCCTTGTTCGAACACTCGTACAGGACAAAGCAAGCAGCACTGTTCAACAGTTGACTCCCCTAACACAAGAGATGTCAACCTGAAAATGTACTCAGTCATGACTACGTTGTTCTGAGAGGTGAACGCCATGCCCAATTACCAGTACAGGACAAAGCAAACAGTATCACTGTTCATCAGTTGGACTACCCAACACAAGATAGGTCAACTTCGGGAAATGTACCAGTTATGACAACGTGGGAATCTGAGTGGTGAGCACCATGGTTCTGATCACTCGTACAGGAGAAAGCAAGCAGCACTCTTCAACAGTTAACTACCCAGCACACATTACGAGAGGTCAACCGGGAAATGTACCAATCTTGACTATTTAGATCTGAGTGGTGAGCGCCATTTCCGATCACCATCGTACAGGACATTGAAGCAAACAGCACTGTTCAACAGTTGACTACCCAACCAAGATAGGTCAACCGGGAAATGTACCAGTCATGACTACGTAGTTCTGATTGATTGGAACGACATGTCCGATCACTCGTACAGGACAAAGCAAACAGTACTTCGTTCAACACGTTGACTACCCAACACAAGAAAGGCTCTAGAACTTGGAAATGTACCAGTCATGACTATTACGTAGATCTGAGTGGTGAGCACCATGTCTGATCACTAGTACAGGACAAAGCAAGCAGCACTATTCAACAGTTGACTACCCACTCACATGAGAGGTCAACCTGGAAATATACCAATCTTGACTATGTAGATCTGAGTGGTGAGCGCCAGTTCCGATCACTCGTACAGAGACAAAGGGAAGCAGCACTGTTCAACAGTTGACTACCCAACACATGAGAGTTTAACCTGGAATTTTACCATAGTCATGACTACGTGTCACACTGTCGCGCGTATGGATTATAACAGCAGACGACACCGACAACATTCTCTCTCAACCACGGTTTATCGGCGTGAAAGACTCTTCTGGTCCGAGCATAAATCATACAAGTTGGAAGTCAGATTACAGCAAAAAAATGCGTGGTTTTAGAATGAGTCGCGTGTTTTAAAGGCATTACTCCGTGGATGGTGGTGTACGTATTTGCTGTAAATATCATGAGACACCAATTCATCTTTCATAGTCTGCACAGTGCAAGCCCTTGGTCTGTACACAGTGTAAGTGATATTAAGTTAGGAATGTGTATACCTGGCAGGAACTTGGACCCGTGTTTCATACGGAACAAGATAATGACTGGTGCCGACTATCGCGAATTGTTTGCTGACCCTCTTGAACCCAGCAGGTCGTTTGCCTGAAACCGAATGTGGTGACGGTGCCCTCCTGAGATGACAAATGCGCCAAGCCACTGGTCAAATTGTTGTGCAGGAATGATTTGGGGGAAAATAATTCAAACTTCCCAGCATATCGACTGACCTCCGAATTATCCGTTATCAATCCCATAGGACATTTAATGGATACTATGGAATGGCATACCTGCCGTCGGGGTACACTAATCACATCCATACCTGCGTTGAAGGCTGCATTATACACAGCTTTCGTTGCTATACCTCGCAAACTGTTTCAGACGGCTTTTTTAATCAGTGATATGTCGGATAGATGGTGTACTAAGTGGAAAAGAAGAATCTACAAAGTATTAAGTAGGTGGTCATAATTCAGTGTTCTCTCAGTTAATGTCAAAGGAAAAAGTTAATTGCAGTGAAATAAATAGGAAGCCGGCGTTGCCATACCCATAGAGGTAGCAAACTGAGAAAAATAAAGTTATTTTGGCAATAGAGATTGCATTTCGTTCCTACAGGTCTTCTTGCATTTTATTCGTTTAAGTGTGTTTTCCTAAAGAAATCATTCCTTTGGCCCACATCTAACCTAGAAGCGAACACCCTTATCTACACAGGGAATGCGGTCTTACTGCATTTTCAGCAGATATGTATTTCCTCTCCATTTATTGTCTCGGGAAAAAAATGCAGAACCTCGATCTTCCTTGCGAAAGAAAAAAACAACCAAATGCATCTGAAAGTTTTCAAGTTGGTTTTGTAAGATGTCTGTTCTTAAAGAAATGAAACACTGTCCATAGAAATCGTATGTAAAATCACAGAGAGGAATGAAACTTTCGTAGGATTAGCTGGTTCATTTGGGGAAAATCCAATGTTATTCCTTTTAAATGAAAACTTTGTATCTTCCCAGTGTGTTTTTGTAGTCGATCCATTGTCATAATAAATAAGAATGTTGCCACATATTTTCTTAAATTGTAATGAAATACTAAGGGATATTCAAAATAGTGTAAACTTAAATGGAAGTTAGTTTTTGTTTCAGGAGCCAGGACCAATGGTTTCTTTATACAGAAGAAATCAAATTAATAATGTACAAAATTGAAATAAAGTTACCAAATTAAGAATACTTGGACGTCGAAACAGATCATAAATGTAATAAACATGGATAACCAACAAATATGGTTAACACACTTTTTGGAATTCGGGAAAAGATAATGTAGTTCATTTAATTGCGCTTTTGACATTCAGTAAATACTTAACTTAGAATATAAATGGAATGCATTAGAAGTTTAAGAGAAAAGTGTATACACGACAGAGTTGAAAAACTGTTTTTTACTTTCATTCGGAAGCTGCTTGCTGGCATTTCGCCAAAATCACATTGTGTAAAACCTCACCTGGGCAGTGACACTGAATCCTCCAGTCCTTATTAATAATGATACATATATTCTTTTTTGATTGAAATCCAAAACGTGTTTGCAGATGGAACGTAAGTGTGAAAAAATCGCTCTTGGACATTTATGCACAAATGCTTGAAAAAATATTTGGCACTATATAACTTGGTAAAAATAGATTATATAATCTAATTTTCTTGTTTGCTTTCTGCTTCTTAACATAAGTTTTCAAGTAGATAAAAACCGCGTCGTTCCTAGTTGGTTTGCCCATCGTCAGATTTAATAGTTGGCAGGATGTTACAATAAGAAGAACTATATAATAACGGAAACCTAAAATTCTACTCTTACACGCACGCACATATGAATTTCACTTTCGTTAGGAACTATTTAAATCGCGTAGTGGAACACCGCCGAAGCACATCAACCTTAGCACTTCGGAAAAAGTCAGCTGAAAATATTTATGTCCTCTCAGAAATTAAGGTTGAGAGGGACGACTGTTTTTTCAAATTGTTAAATATCAGCAAGTTGGTTTATGTTTCCTTCGTGACTTCCTTCCTCTGGACACTGCGCGTTGTAAATCGAAGTCCAAAAAATAAAATTCAAAAGAATTCAGCGATCCGCCTTTGTCTCAAGACCTTGGGTATGAGTCCTAGTACTAGGATACACAAAAACTGCAGCGAGTGGTTAAATGTGAGAAATCCATGTCCATACACAGCTTCAAAGCGGTTACCATATGATGCTCCCGATGTATCATAACAGTAGTTCGTGGTGGGTACATGTTTAAGGACAATATCATCAGCTCGCAGTTCTGTCATTCTCCGGGCAGATCTCGACCTTGAATCGCTTTGCATCACGTTCAAAGATACTAAGGATCCTGGTGTCAAATGACTCAATTGCATGTGAGGACTTCACAGATTTCCTCCTGATATGCAATTTCTCTGACACCTGGATTATCCATAACGATAAGACCTGTTGACTCTGAGAGTCATTGAATGACCTTCGGAACATGTTGTACTGGTTCGAATCAATCCCTGACGCACCATAGCATGAAACACAAGTCTCCCTCATCCTGGGAAACTACTTCGTGGGATTCCAATTCCATAAGGTAAAAACGCACGCAGAGAAAGCAACAACAGTAGAAACGCGAAGCAGCACTTACAGAATCAGGCGTACAACAAGCAAACAATATCCAGACACAAGTAAGTGAACGGACTTCACTCACGAGGGAAACGGCGGGTGGAGGTAACGCTGTTACCAACCTTGGCGGCAAAGGAGCGGAAAGTCACCCATCGGCACTTGCTCTGTTGCAGCAGACGACGCAGGCCAGATACGGAAGTACAGCGATTTCTTTACAGGAGACTCATGGCAACAATTTGACCCCCGAAATTTCAATCGAACAGCGCTCCAGGTGAAGGACGTTTAACTATTGTAAAACGAAGTCGTTAGGGTCTGCCTTTGTTTTTAATTTTTTTTCAAGAGTATACAACTCTCTGCGCTATGCAAATTATATCATCATCATCATCATTGTCAACCATTATCTGCTGGACGAAGGTCTCCCCAAGTTTCCTCCACAACGGTCTGTCTTCCGCCAGTTTCCTCCATGTCACCCCTGCATACTTTCGAATTTCATCCACCCATCTCCCATGTGGTCTTCTTCTGGGTCTTTTCCTGTCCCTTGGAATCCAATCTAAAATTTCGGCTGTCCATCGATGATCTGTCCTTCTGGCAGTATGTCCAGCCCATTGCCATTCATAGGGATTTAACTCTGATCATGATGTCTTCCACTCTTGTCATTTTTCGGATCCACGAGTTCCTCTTCTTATCTCTTCTGGTTACACCAAGCATGCACCTCTCCATGCATCTTTTGAGTTGTCTTCAGCCTTTGTATGTCTCTTTTAGTTAAGGTCCACGTCTCTGCACCATACGTAAAGCACTGGAAGGATGCATTGATCAAACACTTTTCTTTTAAGACATAATGGCATATTGCTCTTGAAAATTATGCTGTTTCTTTTCCAAAAGCTTTCCAGGCAAGTTTGTACGCCGATTAATTTCTTCATCAATGTGACCCTCACTTGATATCTGCTGTCCAAGATAAACGTACGTGTCTGTTATCTCCAGCTTTTCTCCATCAATCGATAAATCTTCATTTCTTGTAAAAGTATTTTCGAACAACTCTTTTGTCTTCTGAAAGTTCATTTTTAATCCCACTTCTTTTACTCTTGTCAGCAAGTTCCTGGATCATACTCTGCAGCTCTGATGTGGTAGTTGCAAAAATGACTGATGTCATCAGCAAAACGAAGGTGGGTTAGATAATCTCCATTAATCTTTATCACCTTGTTTTCCCAGCTCAATGACCGAAAAACACCCTCCAATGTGGCATTAAAGAGCTTCGGAGATATGGTGTCACCTTGTCTCACGCCCTTTCCAACTTTTATGTGTGTTGTATTTTCAAAACAGCCGAATCTTTGCACTTGCATTTTCATAGATGTTATTAATAATATTAATGTATGCATCTTCAATACCGCAGGTTTTCTTGAGCCATTGTAACTGCTGATGGTTTTACCGAATCAAAGGCTTTTTCATAATCGATAAAAGCCATGCGCAACAGAAGTTCATATTCCTCTCGCTCTTTCAATTAGTTCTTCCATGTACGTGGATATGATCTATTGTATGCTGGTGCTCACTCCTGAATCCAGCTTGTTCTCTCGGTTGATCCATGGCCAGTGTTACCTTCAAGCGGTGTGAAAGAACTTTAGTGAAGATTTTATAAACTACTGATAGGAGGCTGATAAGGTCTGTAGTTTCCGAGATCCTCAATGTCACCTTTCTTATGTAGCAAGGATCATTGTAGCGGTGTTCCAATCCTCAGGAATCTTTCCTTCATTAAGGCATCGAGTGAAAATTTGGGCGAGTACAGTTCTGATTTCTCCACTTGTTTCTTGTATGATGTCTACAGTAATTCCATCTTTTCCTGGAGCTTTTCCCCCTGCTTCATGTTCTTGATTGCATGTGCAACTTCTGCTGGAAGGACTGGAGGAACTCTGGTACTGGTATCTTTCCTGATGTCTGGAGTGCATGTATCATCCCTTTCATATAATTTGGAGTAGAAATATTTCACTCTCTGTCAAAATTTCGCCTCTATTTCTTGTTACAGAACCATTTTCTTTTCTGTGTGCCATAATCTGTTTTCTTCACTTACTGAGATGTCCCCTTTGCTATCTTTAGGCTTTGGTTGTTTTCAACTGCTTTCCCCACTAGTTCACAGTTGAATTTTCTTACGTCTTCAGTGATACTTTTTCTTACTGTCTTGCATAGCTCTATATATTCCACTTTGGAAGTCAAGATCTTCTTTAGTTGTCCTCATCTCTCTTCTTTTTTGCATCAACATTTTCGTTTTTCCTGATAATTTGTTTACATGCAACTTGTTCTTAGACCCAGCTAATTTTGCTTGCTGTTTCCATAAGAGCTTTTGGTTACTTTTCTGTTAACTTCAGAGATGTCCACTTCTTCCTGATGTTAGGCCTTCTAAAGCAGAGAACCTGTCTTCTTCAGTTCCAACTTGAAAGGTATTATGGTGTTTTTTAAGGTTGGTTATGTCAATAGATTTTGTCTCTGGCTGGTCCATGAGCTTGCACACGTTCAAGTTTAGTGTTGAGGTGCATCTTACATCTCACCAATCTATGGTCACTACCTGTAAGAACTTGTTTAGCACACTGCAGCGCCCTTTCATGGACAGAATTTTTTGTTACACATAATAAAATCAATTTCCACTTGTCACACCCATTTGGATGTCTCCATACCATTTCCTGTGTGGCTTTTTCTTGAAGAAGGAGTTCAAGATAAAAAACCCTTCTGCCTCTGCAAACTGAACGAGAGTATTTCCACGCTGGTTTCTGCTGCCGTGACCGAATTTACCTACTGAAGTTTTATTCTTGTTGCCGTTGCCCTATTTTTGCATTGAAATCTTTCATAATTATTTTCAAGTGCTGCTTACCTTTATTATTTAGATGACAAATTTCCTCATAAAATTCTTCAATTTCTTCTTCAGGATGTCTTGTGGTGGGTGCATAAGTTTGAATAATCTTGAGCCTGGTATCTTCTCGATAGTTGGATAACGAGTCGTGCAGCAGCTCTGTCAGAGGAACTATCAACTTCTACCACTTTATACCTTCAGTTTCTTGTTTATTATAAATCTAACACCACTAGTGCTGCCAGTATCTGTCCCACGATAATAGAAGAGATGTCCACCTTTCAGTTCAATGAGACCTTCTCCTTTTCTCCTTACCTCACTTAGCCCTAATGATGTCCTAACACTTGATCCTTTAGAGTTCCTCTTCTAATTCGTTGAAGCCTTGAATCAGAAGATAAGGAGCGTCCATTATACGTAGCCAAGGTCAGCATCAGATGGCAGCCTAGTTCGGTCCCTCCGAGGATTCTTAGCACCCTCTGCCTTCATGTCGCACTGGCCGCTGCCTTGGCCAGGTACATTCCAGCTGCCGGAGACTGAGGGCCAAGATTTAAGTTGTGGAATCATTTTGGAGGGGTTTGGCCATAACTCACCACCCTGGCCAAGCGGGTTGGTGAGTGTGGGATAGAATTTCCTCTAAACCCGATGGTATAGTTATACCGCTATTGGCGGTCGTCAGAGCCCCTTTAGTGGGAACAGGATGCACCACGAGAAGGCGGGGTTGGCATTTGTCAAGGAGAGGCTGTGATGTTACGTATCACTCGTCCTTACATCCCGCTAATTATATAGCCACTGGTATATAAGTAGGACAACAGGGAGTGTTACTTATTTAGTGTCTGTGGCTATATAAGGAGCACTCTCCCCATGGTGCTACTTATATAGCCATAGACGCTGTCGTAGTTTCATGAGCGACCACTCAGCGCAGTCATAAACACGAAAGCTGGACTTCTGTCTCTCCTCCTGTGTGATTGTGTTTACGGAAATAATTTATTGCCCATAGTCAATGGAAAATTATTTTGACGACCTGGACGATCAGTCCTCTATTGCTTATCTCTGTCGAACGAACAGAAAATTATGATAAAGAGTTATAATTACACAGTTGAAATGGCCCAGGATAATCAAACAAAGGTCATCGCTCTTTCCACGTTTAGAAGTGAGTCATGGAAAAATAATCATCGGCCACCACCAGGAATCGAACACAGGGTCTTCCAGTTACGCACCGGATATGCTTCCCCTGCACCACAACGGTCTTCAAAACTCCGCAGGCTCACCAACGACATACTACTAAACCAAATGGCAGGCTGCTTTTTTTCGAGCACGGCACAATGCTGGAGATTCACCAAAGATGAACAACAGCAAGTGAACAAGTAACTGTAGAAGGCGAATGAATGACAAATACAAAGTTGATGTGGACCAGGAACATCAAATAGAGGTAATCGCACTTTCCACGATTATGTGAATCCCAGCATTTAATGTGTAAAATTATCCTCGGCCGCCACGTGATTCCCCAAAATTGTGCGAGGTTCCTAAAGCAACCCGCCATGTAGTTTGGCAGTATGTCGTCGGTGAGTCGAGAATTCTTCGAGGGAGCTGTGGTGCAGAGGAAGCGTATCCGGCGCGTACCTGGAACACCCTGGGTTCGATTCCCGGTGGCGTCCAATGAGAATTTTACCGTGACTCACTTATAATATATTCATCGGGTTACAGGATATAAGTTGATTATATTTGTAGAGCTATACATGTTTTTTTCGTTTCAAAACTCACTATCGGTGTGAAGCCACGTTGAACAACAATAACAACAACATCTAAACGGCGTGATACTACATGGAACAACTTTTTGCTATCATTCTGTGGAATCACATTGCTATCATTCTTTCTGGACAAACAACGTTTTGCTAAAGCCAGTTCTTTCCGAAAGTGGAAGAGATTTTAATGACTCCAATGTTGATGTGGATGAGTGTTGCCCTGTTGCAACGTAGAGCCAAGATAACTAAAACAAAAGTCGCACCTTCTGCCACTAAAACATCTCTGATGGTATCGCTTGCTGTTGAGAGTTCCTCGAAATTTGTATCATACGAGATTGCGAATTAAATCAAATGGCGCCCCATACCAGTGAGACGCTTGGAGTTGGGCTGGTATGACGCTGTAAGGTGCCGTTCCCCAGGATGTCTTCCAAGAAGTATGCGACGATCATGGTGCATCGAGTTGAACGGTGCCTCGTTAGAAAAAGAGACTTATTGGCAATAAGAAAGCCGAAGTCTGCGTTTGAGACCCCTAATGCAGCCTTGTAGACAAAAGAATGCGTAGAAATGTCGGCTATAGTGACCAGTTCTGTATTAAGCAGACGAGGTCGAAGCGTGCTGGTGTCCATAGCCTGACCAGTAGTAGAGTTTCACCTGCAGCGCTAAAACTCGGATGTCGCTGCGTGATAGGTCACAACCATACGGTAAGAGTGCCTTTCATATTTTTTTGTGTCCGAGCCTCATCTGTCCACCAGCTGTTACATCAGTACCACTGTACTGGCGTTTCGTTCCATACGAGTGGCAATCTCTGCGGTAGGAAAATCCTACTTCTCCCATCTCAAACAGTCCTTCCCTGTTTCAAAATCCGTCATGTGTTGATAATGAGACCTTTTTTCGCGACGGACATAGTGAGACACAAGAAAAATCTTTTCGACGCAATGTCGTGTTTTCGCAGATTTCAACATCTCGTTTGATATAGCTCTTTATACCCAAAACCTGACAGTTCTGAGGGTGCTGCTCCAAAACCGCGAGTGAATTGTTACTGATATTTTAACCATTTTCATGTCCCAACCACATATATATCCTGCATGTCACAAGCTAACACAAGCTATTCTTCCTGGTGTCCCAAGTCCTGCTCGAAGAAGCAGAAGTGTTTTCCGTCGTAAAAAATTGAAATTAAAATTATTGATATCATTTTCCTCGAAAAACAGAATCCATTTTCACTCATTTTCCTTTACACAGCGATTTCTATATAAAAACTGATTTATTCAGAACGTCAAACAGATTAATTGGCGTTGTACGAAGTATTCCAGGATATCACTTGTGTTTATCAGCTATTGTTGTGCAAAGAAATAAAATTGGAAGAAGAAGAGAACTTTGCGACTGTTTCTAGATTCACCGTTGTATGACGAAATCTGTTGAATAATAGGCCTAGAATGATTTGAAACATATTTATTACTTTAAAATTGAAGCCAATGTTAAATACGTAGTTAATGTATGTAAAATGCAAGAAATCACTGAAATAGCTTGAAAAACTTCAGCGTGAAACTCTGCAGAGTAAAGAGTTTTCCGTTTCGCTAACGGAAGAAAGTATAATTTTTGGGAAAACATTTTGATTTTTGAACCTCATTTGGCATTGGTGAAGAGAAACACATATAAGTGCTATTCTCTGAAAAACGATATTTTAAAATGTATTTGAAATTACAACAAAAACTGTGCTTTCTTGTGTTGACAAATGTTGGGCTGCACGCCGTAATATTTCATAGAAGAAAGGATTCCCTAAAGGAAAGGATGTTACCAGGAGCTGGCCGTGATCATTCATACTGGTTTTCAGTTGTGGCTGCAACAGGAATGTAATTTCAAACATTATGAAGTTGAAATCATTTAATAAATATCTGCTATTATCCGTATATCAAAATATTGATAAATATAAGGGGACATAAAGTGCGTAAATTTTAGAGATTAAGGTAACATAAAATTAACAGGAAAAGGAAAATATAAATTTTTAACTGTAGAGAAATGGATTTTAACACAATAATTGGAAAAATTTTAATTTAAAGTAAAGAAGAACTTTTAGAGTTTTTGTCGATAAGTATTTCTCTTTCGTTTATGAAAGCTCTTTTGGAGCTCATAAAAATATTTACCAGTGTCTATATAAAGACCACATCTGTAATTGAATACAGTGGAAGTCTGCAATAATGCAGGTAGACAGCGGTTCCCACTTAGTACTTCTTGGTAACGATTCTATGATGGAACTTACATAATATGTCACTTAAGGTATTTTTAAAACGCAAATGCCGCCCCGGTGGCGCAGTGGTCTAAGGCGCTGGCCTCTGATCATTCGTCCGTATATCCGTGTTCGGAATCCCGGTCTGGCATGGATGTTGTGTTTGTCTTACGGCGTTCGACTCTCTCCTTCCCTGGAA